>CM038142.1:400163712-400679662 GCA_021437245.1 Aegilops speltoides | reverse complement strand
CCATAGAGAGCATCAGGCTCTCGTGTGCGACCAGCGTATTTTCAGTAATTTAGAAGTTTATTCTAAATTTACTGTAACCAATAGTAGAAACTGACCATAAATTTTTCCACGCAACGCCAGTATGCCACACTTTGGTTTTACACCACTTATTGCTCACTCACTGTAGCTACATTTTAATTACAGGAGTAGGATGGTTATTTTTGTGATAGTAGGAGTAATTTTTTTTTCAAAACAAACCGTATCAAATCTCGAGGACGAGATTTTTTCTTAAGGGGGTAGTGTTGTAACACCCCAAAAATTTAACCATGTTTTGATTATTAAAATTTTGCCATGAGTTTAAAACTTTTGCTTTCTGGATTTTCTTTTGATTTCAGAACCCCCTTTTCTTTAGTATTGTGAAGTTTTTGCCCCAAGTAAAAACTTTCCAAGATTATCATTGCGCTTGTATACCCTCTCAAGAAAAACAATTCTTCTATCAGTGGATGTATTTGCATAATTATTATTTTAGCTTTATTCTTTTAAAGTGATTTTTATAAGTTTTAGAGCCTCTTTTGCACTGCAACCATTTGATAAAAGCCTCTAAAATTTTCACCAAAATTTGGGGATGTCATGTGGTGTTTTTAAATCACTCTGGAGCAAAAATATCTCTTATCCATTGGATATTTTGCGCTCTACCCCAAGTTTTCAAAACTGGTCCAGTTGATCAAATTGCACTACCACCTAGTTAATTATTTCTCTAAAGCCTCCACCAAAATTTTGGGATGTTAGTAGTAGTATATTATTCAACTTTATGCATTAACCCACTGATGCTCTTTGACAATTTTGAGCAAATCAACCTCTTTTGCTCTATGGCCTAGTTGGGTGTTTTCTACTGCATCCCTAATTATTTTTTCCCTAGTGACCATGAGCTTTCTCCTGCTTGTAGTACACCCTACCAGACCCTTAAGTCCAGGAGTTGGATCCATTGGAATATTTTTAGTGCTTGCAATGATGCCATTTTCTTTCTGTCCAGATTTGATTTTCTCAAAACTTGCACTAACAAGTTTCTGTTTTTGCCAAACCAACCTTGCCACCATCTTCTAAGCCTAAAGAGACCCTGATCTAGAAAATTTGGCCACCCCAAGAGTTGCCTAGATGCCCTTGGCATTCTGGCAAACACTTTGTGTGCATGGCCAGTTTTGGCATGAATTTTGTTTGCATTACAAACTTGGCCCCCTGACCAAACCACCATGTCCATTAATCTCCTTGCAAACTCTAACCTAATCCTGTTAATTGCCAGCCTTGCTCAAGAACTCTAGGCCACCCTGGCATTCTATCGAGCATGTCATATGCGTGCTCTGGGCGCGCCCAGAGTGCACGTTTTGCACGCGCGCGTGCAACCGAGCCGCCGCGTTCGCAACCCCGCGCCCTGGCCTTTGCTCGCCTACAGAGCCACGCCCCGCCCTTGACCACTCGCTAGAACACTCCAAGCCGCCCTGGCACCCTACAGCGCCGCCGACAGGGCCCTCTTGGCGGCACGCCGGCGTCCATAGTACGCCTCTGCCATGGACGGCGCCGGCCAAGCCACAACTCCTCGCCAGCTGCCCTCGTGAGTAGGCCGTCCTTATGTCCAAGCCCGTCCGTTAACACCGACCCTGCTCCGTCCATCGCCACGTTGCTCTGCCGCAATAGAAGCGGTCGGCCGGCGATCTTATCCCCAGCAGTGGCGGAACATACCTTCCCCAGCTATAAATGGCCCCAGACCTTGCTCGAGCATCCTCAGGCAAGACATAGAGTGCAACCCCCTACTCAAATTCTTCTGAAACCAACGTCTTCTCCACCTCCGGCAACTTCATCTGTCGCCGTCCCTCGGCTAAATTCGCCGTAGCCGGAGCCCCCTAGCCCTCCCAGTGCCACCATCCTCTTACCCTCAACCTTGCGGAGCCACTCAGACCCTCAAACGCGATCGGGAACCACCATAGCCAGAAGCCCCAAACCTCCCGAGGCCACCTCCGCCGCGGAGCTCGCCGTCGGCGACTCTCTCCATCCCCACCTGCCTAGCGACCACCGGGAGGACCGCCCTGGACTGGCGAATCCATCCCCGCCCTCGGAGCCCCGCGAGGAGACGCCAATCACCGGCGACAATCGCCGGAGTCCCGCCTCCGCTCGGGCAGAGGAAAAGGAGGGAGAGATGACTGGTCAAACCTGACCAGTGGGCCCCCTGGACCCACTGGCAGTGACCCATGAGCCAGTCCACGCGGGATTAAGTGAAGACGTAAAGCCAGAGTATGCCTTCGACGTGTTTAGTTTTCAAAACGTTTTTCTTTTTCTGTTTTATTTTTAAAAACCAAAATTTGACTGGCTATAACTTTTTAAATATAAGTCCAAATGAGTTGATTCTTTTTCCAACCTTCCTCAAATTTTGTCTTGTTTATTTTCATATTTATTTGAAAAAAATTCAGACAACTTTTTTGTACTTTTTTGAAACTATGGGTTAATTTGAATATTTTCAAAAATAGGATTTTGAAGAAGAAGAAAACTTTCAAAAGTCTTGGGAAGCACCCTACCTCTCCTCAATTTGAAGGCAAGCATTCTGAACCCTGGCGTAATATTGTGTGTGTTATTTGACGCGGTTACAACCCCACCTCGTCACGGTGTATCCGTTATTTTTTGTGGTGATATGTTCATACTCATGAGTGCATATGGATGATTTCATGCTATTGGAGTTTGATATGTTTGTGATAGTAGTCGCCATCATATGCCTTTCATGCATACCGAAGGAATCCGGGAAAGCCTCTGTCTTGGGTAGACACGGGCTTGTTCCTAGTCCTCTGTCGAGTCGGTCGTGTCCAGTACGGCATGATGAGGTATGTCGAGCGGTGATTCTGTCTGTTGATTGAAGTATAAATTGTTATGCTAATCATGCAGGGAATAGTTAAACCTCCTGAGTCGACCATAGATCGAGTCTTGTTCTGGTAACCCCCATACTTGTTTCGTGCTACCACTGGTCCCTGCCATTAGTAGGGTATGGTTCAGTAAGTTGTCAACCCCTGTCCTAGCACACACCATACCGAGAGGCAATGGTGGAAGATACCAGAGGCATCCAGTAGGCATGCCACCTAGTCCGGGGGCATGGGTGTTTTCAGTTGTAGCCGAAGGGGTAGCTCCCCTAGTTTGCGCGCGGTATAAATCTTGTGATCCCATGCTAAACAAGGTTGTAGCCTCCTCACTTAGACTTTTGCTTAAACATGTGTCATGGGTGATTCCATACAGTGGTGAGTTAGGCTGGTGTGTGCTATCGGGTGTGTTTTCAACTAAAAGACCATAGACAGAATTAATCCCGATGGACTTAAGGAATCATTTGCCCGTGGGTAAAGAGTACACCCTCTACAGAGGTTAAATCTATTCGAATAGCTGTGTCCATGGGTAAGGACTACAGTCTGGGATGGGTCAAGTGTCGGTCTTAATGTTGGTCTTCGGAGGAAAAACTACTAAGTCAGAACATTGATTATGACCGGCAACATATGATGATTATGATTATTATTATTATGGACTAACTACTTTCATTATTTGATTTATTGAGTATCCCTGGGACGGTTCTACCTCCTGGATATTCACTGTGATTATTCTGTTATAAGACCTTTAGGTGGTGTCGCACAGACGCCCGACTGTGGCATGTTTGTTATTGATTTACTTTATAAGCCCTTTATGTGGCTTCGCTGAGACGCCCGATGTGGCGTGCTTGTTACTTATTTACTATATAAGCCCTTTATGTAGTATCGCTGAGACGCCCGACTGTGGCGTGCTTGTTATTTATTTACTATATAACCCCTTTATGTGGTGTCGCTGAGACGCCCGACTGTGGCGTGCTTGTTATTTATTTACTATATAAGCCCTTTATGTGGTGTCACTGAGACGCCCGACTGTGGCATGCTTGTTATGTATTTACTTTATAAGCCCTTTATGTGGCGTCGCACAGACGCTCGAGTGCGGCACATTTGTTACTTATGTCACTTATGAGCCCTTTCTGTGGTGTTGCTCAGACGCCCGGCTGTGGCATTCTATTTCTACTCTCTAATTGCATTATTCATGTTTTATGTGAATAACTTGCTTGCGTGCATCACAGATTTTATTTTGTGGCTGATGTTGTGATCATAGTATATTTTAGAGCATGTTTATCATTTGAACATTATACTCGTGTTCATAATGTTTGCAGTACATTCCAAAGTACTCACTGGCTTGTCCCTGGCTATTGTCTTGGCCAGGTTTCTTGCTTGGAGAGGAGCGTTGCGATGACAGCCGGGAGTATGCGCAAATGGCGATAGCAGCCTCGCGAAGATAGGAGATAACCTGGTTAGCTGTTCCTGTGGGAAATGGAGTCCCATAGACGCCGAGAGACCACAAACCGCTTCCGCCATCAGCCACTAGAAACCATTTGTCGTACTCATAGGCCAGAATGGTCTTGTACTACATATTTTGTATTTTGCTTGGAATTTCTGTATTAAGTTTGTGCCTCATCAGCTAACAGTAATCTTGGGGCTGGTGAGCACAAGGGCCATTTTTGGGAATTTAATACCCCAAAAATCCGGTCCTGACACAAAGGAATCCAGATTTCACAAGAGAACCTAGCACATCAAGAGACGCTTCAACTCCATCCGGGAGCAAGTCTAGGTGGGAGACACAGAGATTTGCAAGATACATACGGATCTGAATGTTGCAGACCCGTTGACTAAGCCTCTTCCACGAGCAAAACATGATCGACACCAAGGCTCCATGGGTGTTAGATTCATTACTGTGTAATCTAGATTATTGACTCTAGTGCAAGTGGGAGACTGAAGGAAATATGCCCTAGAGGCAACAATAAAGTTACTATTTATTTCCTCATATCATGATAAATGTTTATTATTCATGCTAGAATTGTATTACCCGGAAACATAATGCATGTGTGAATACATAGACAAACATAGTGTCACTAGTATGCGTCTACTTGACTAGCTCGTAAATCAAAGATGGTTAAGTTTCCTAACCATAGACATGAGTTGTCGTTTGATTAACGTGATCACATTATTAGGAGAATGATATGATTGACTTGACCCATTCCGTTAGCTTAGCACTTGATCGTTTAGTATGTTGCTATTGCTTTCTTCATGACTTATACATGTTCCTACGACTATGAGATTATGTAACTCCCGCTTACTGGAGGAACACTTTGTGTGCTACCAAACGTCACAACGTAACTGGGTGATTATAAAGGTGCTCTACAGGTGTCTCCAAAGGTACTTGTTGAGTTGCGTATTTCGAGATTAGGATTTGTCACTCCGATTGTCGGAGAGGTATCTCTGGGCCCTCTCGGTAATGCACATCACTATAAGCCTTGCAAGCAATGTAGCTAATGAGTTAGTTACGGGATGATACATTATGTAACGAGTAAAGAGACTTGCCGGTAACGAGATTGAACTAGGTATTGAGATACCGACGATCGAATCTCGGGCAAGTAACATACCGATGACAAACGGAACAATGTATGCTGTTATGTGGTTTGACCGATAAAGATCTTCGTAGAATATGTAGGAGCCAATATGAGCATCCAGGTTATGCTATTGGTTGTTGACCGGAGACGTGTCTTGGTTATGTCTACATAGTTCTCGAACCCGTAGGGTCCGCATGCTTAAAGTAAGATGACAGTTATATTATGAGTCTATGTGTTTTGATATACCGAAGGTTGTTCGGAGTCCCGGATGTTATCACAGACATGACGAGGAGTCTCGAAATGGTCGAGACATGAAGATCGATATATTGGACGACTATATTTGGACACCAAAAAGTTTCCGGGTGAGATTGGGACAATACCGGAGCTCCGGGAGGTTATCGGAACCCCCTGGGAGGTATATGGGCCTTAGTGGAAAGGAGGGGAAAGGAGCACGGAGGGGCGCCTTCCCCCAAAGCCCAATCTGAATTGGGAGGGGGGGCCCCTTTCCTTCCTCCCTCCTTCCTCTTCTTCCCTCTCCCTCTCCTAATAGGCAAAACTCACATTTTTTAGTCCACGGACGTGATCCCCTTTGAGGAGACTTTGCAAAGATCTCATATTGACATGGGCTAGTCGGCGATGCCAAAGCCAACCCACATCAACTTTAGCCATTAGGCAAGTTGCGATCTTAGTGGGACGCTCCGAAAAGTTCACCACATAGAGGCCGTTCTCGACATGCCCAACAAAGCCTACTTTAAGAGTCTTGCTCCACAAAAGGGCCACGGTATCAAGTTCAAAGAATGTTGCAAAGCCCATAAGTGCAAGTTGACGAACGGAAAGTAAATTGTATGCAAGGGGCTTAACAAGAATGACTTTCTCAATAGATAAATCTTGAGAGAGGACCACCTTACCAAGTCCCAATACCTTAGAAGTTGAGGCATCACCAATTTGGACATGGGTGGGCATAGATGGAATTGGATGCACATCCACCACCAGGTCCTTGATCCCAGTCATATGAGTTGTTGCTCCACTATTGAGCAACCATGACACCCCACCGGAAGCAAACTCCTACAAGAGATCAATGCTTGCATTTAGGTACCCATTCTTGAATGGGTCCTTTGATGTTAGCAACAAGGGTCTTAGGAACCCAAATAGACCATTCAATGTACTCATAGTAAGAGCCAACAAGTTTAGCATAAACATGCCCATCACTAGCATAGCACAAAACATAAGAAGGGTTAAAGTCATCGGCTTTGTTGTTAGGGGCAGTTTTGCCCTTCTTGGCATTACCACCCACTTTGTTGTTCTTCTTCTTCTCATGAGTACCCTCACCCGCTGAGGGAGTCCCGGACTAGGGGGTGTCCGGATAGCCAAACTATCATCTTCGGTCGGACTCCTGGACCATGAAGATACAAGATTGAAGACTTCGTCCCGTGTCCGGATGGGACTTTCCATGGCGTGGAGGGCAAGCTTGGCAATACGGATATGTAGATCTCCTACCATTGTAACTGACTCTGTGTAACCCTAACCCTCTTCGATGCTTATATAAACCGGAGGGTTTTAGTCCGTAGGACGAACAACAATCATACCATAGGCTAGCTTCTAGGGTTTAGCCTCTCTGATCTCGTGGTAGATCTACTCTTGTACTACCCATATCATCAATATCAATCAAGAAGGAGTAGGGTTTTACCTCCACCGAGAGGGACCGAACCTGGATAAAAACATTGTGTCCCTTGTCTCCTGTTACCATCCGCCTAGACGCACAGTTCGGGACCCCCTACCCGAGATCCACCAGTTTTGACACCGACATTGGTGCTTTCATTGAGAGTTCCTCTGTGTCGTCATCTTTAGGCCCGATGGCTCCTTCGATCATGAACAATGATGCAGTCCTGGGTGAGACTTTTTCCCCGGACAGATCTTCGTATTCGGCTGCTTTGCACTGCGGGCCAATTCGCTTGGCCATCTAGAGCAGATTGAAAGCTACGCCCCTGGCCATCAGGTCAGATTTGGAAGTTTGAACTATACGGCTGACGCCCGCGGAGACTTGATCTTTGACGGGTTCGAGTCACAGCCAAGCGTGCCGCACTGTCACGATGGGCATGATCTAGCTCTGCTGCTGGACAGTGCCCTGGAGGCCGCACAAGTGTCTGCTCCGACCCTTAGCTCGGAGCCGACTGCACCGATCAAGGGATGGGTGGCTGGACACCGCCTCGGGGGACTGCTATCTCTATGGCGATTGAGCCGAACACCAACCCTGTCCTTTGCGAAGCTCGCAACTCCAAGGCGCTGGACTCCTCTCCGGACTCCAAACCTATCGCGCCCTTGCCAATCGAATCCGATTGGGCGCCGATCATGGAGTTCACTGCTGCGGACATCTTTCAGCACTCGCCCTTTGGCGACATCCTAAATTCACTAAAGTCTCTCTCTCTATCAGGAGAGTCCTGGCCGGACTATGGTCAGGAAGGTTAGGATGTAGACGACGAAGAAATTCGAAGCCCACCCACCACCCACTTCGTAGCCACTGTCGAAAGTTTAAACGACGTGCTCGACTTTGATTCCGAAGACATCGACGGTATGGACGACGATGTAGAAGACAAACATGAACCAGCACCTATAGGGCACTGGACGGCCACCCCATCTCATGATGTATACATGGTGGACACACCTAAAGGAAGCGACGACGAGGAACAACGGGAGGACACGAGGGATCATCCCCTCGAAAAGCAGTCAAAATGGCGACGTAAGCGCCGCTCAAAGTCCCACCTCGACAAAGACAACATCCATTCAGACCCAGCCATAGAGCAGGGCGAACCGGTGGACGACGAACATACTATCAAGCAACCGTCCGAACAGGACAACCTGAATAAACAACCCGTCCCCGGAGAAGATAACAGTCCGGACGATTAGACGCCGGAAAAGTTACCGGAGCAGAAGAACCTCCACCAAAGGCTCGTCGCCACTGCACGTAGCCTGAAGAAGCAGAAGCGGAAGCTCAAAACAGCGTAAGATTCACTCAGAATCAGAAGGAGCAAAGTACTCAACACCGCAGACAAATACGGCGACAGTCGCCGAACAAAGAGCTACCCGAAGCGAAAACTACTGCCAGAATTTGATGAGGAGGCCGTAAAGCCACCACAATCAAAGAACAAGGAGACCACCCGGTCGGATAGACGACCCCATGGCAAACATAGAGCGGCAAACGGCGCCCCACACAAGCCGGCACACGATCTGCACACGGATTCGCATAAAAAAGATGGCCCAGTTAGATCCATCTACAGGCCAAGAAAGCAAGCTCCAGTAAGCAATGCAACACGTCAAGTATCCGAATATTACGGTACACCTAAATATAGGGGTGCCGCACATCCCCTATGTTTCACCGATGAGGTTCTGGATCATGAATTTCCAGCGGGATTCAAGCCCGTAAACATAGAGGCATATGACGGAACAACATACCCTGGAGTCTGGATTGAGGATTACATCCTCCACATACACATGGCCAGAGGAGATGACCTTCATGCCATAAAATACCTACCCCTCAAGCTCAAAGGGCCAGCCCGGCATTGGCTCAAAAGCCTCCCCGAAAACACCATTGGAAGTTGGGAAGAGCTCGAGGATGCTTTTTCGGGCAAATTTTCAAGGGACCTATGTTCGACCTCCGGACACAGACGATTTAAGTCACATAACTCAACAGTCCGGAGAGTCAGCCCGAAAATTCTGGAACAGATTCCTTACTAAAAAGAACCAAATAGTCGACTGTCCGGACGCCGAAGCCTTAGCAGCTTTCAAACACAACGTCCGAAACGAATGGCTTGCCAGACACCTCGGCCAAGAAAAGCCAAGAACAATGGCCGCATTAACAAGCCTCATGACCCGCTTTTGCGCGGGAGAGGATCGCTGGCTGGCAAGATGCAGTACCAGCGACCCAAGTACATCCGAAGTTAGGGATGGAAGCGGGAACCAGAACGCAGCAAGGACCAGCGCCGGACCAATGGCAACAGCCCGAAGAGCACGGCAGTCAACGCCGGATTCAATAGCTCCCAGCAGAATCATAAAAAACTACCCCCTAAGGATAACAGGGACGAGCTATCTAACTTAAACAAAATCTTGGACAAGGTATGCCAAATCCACAAGACTTCGAAGCTCGCAAATCATACCCACAGAGATTGTTGGGTCTTCAAGGAGTCCGGCAAACTCAACGCCGAACACAAGGGGCTCGACACACCAAGCGATGACGATGACGAACCCCACAAGCAGAGCACCGGAAAACAAAAGAATTTCCCACAAGAAGTCAAAACAGTAAACTCACTTTACGTGACAAAAGGGAAAACAGAATGGCGCCCATAGAGATACGCGCCATACGGCATATCCCAGAGGAGTCCCGCCACTGGTTGTCAAAACCAAACACTTTTAACCATCAGGATTACTCTAGAAGTATCCGGAATGTAGGATGGACAGCCTTGGTATTAGTTCCGATAATCGACGAACTCCAATTTACACAAGTCCTAATGGACGGCGGCAGTGATCTAAACCTGCTATATCAGGACACAATCCGCAAAATGGGGATAGGCCCAACCAAAATTCGCCATAGCAACACTTCCTTTCAAGGTGTAATGCCAGGCCGATATGCCCATTGTACGGGCTCTCTATTGCTAGAAGTTGTGTTCGGCTCACCCGACAACTTCCGCCGTGAAAAGTTAACCTTCCACCTCGCCCCATTTACAAGTAGCTATCAAGCACTACTGGGGCGCGAAGCTTTCGCCCACTTTAATGCAATACCGCATTATGCATCCCTCATACCTAAAATGCCCGGTCCACGAGGCATCATCTCCTTAAAGGGAAATATTGAGTGTTCCTCGAGCGCGAAAGATTGTGTGACTGCCTCGACAGCCACACACTAAACCGGCTTCATTAATCCAAGCACCCAAACAGGTCGTTCAGACCCCGAACACGGTTAGACGAGTCTGGTGTAAACATACAGGGGCTTATCAGCCGCACACCCCCGCACTAAGGGCTCCGCGCATATACAGCAAGAGACAATAAAGCTCAATTTTCTTCATTTTTTGAAACGTACTTTGTTTTTTTAATATAACGTACATTTTCGCACGATCTTTTTTAACTAAGTTCCTCTCTTTTACAGATGAACACCGTGCGACACCCATCCAGGATACGGCACAACAGAGACACAGGCGCAGACATGTAGTAGGGACCCGTTGCAAGGATTCTTTTCAGATTAAGACCCTGCGTAAACCTTTTTTATAGTCTCTTGTTGATACACATCCCCTGGTTTCTTACTATAACCGAGGAGGAGGTCATGCTTTGGCATAGGCCACATCAAAACTTTGCGCTGCACTGGACACGAGGGCTTATTACTAAGGGCGTTGTTCGCCCGCTTTCATAAACACCGAATACCTTAGGGAGTGTTCGCGTCTCGAGTTAGGCCTTATATGCATCAGCTCCGAATCATGTCTTTGGTCAAATGTTGGGTTTGCCCGGCCTCTGTTTTGCTGCCTTACGCCCGCTCTATCGGGTAACGCGCACCGGGAGAACTATGCGATTGTGCCCGGTTCGCCAGCAAGAACCTCGAGAGAAAAGCCAAAACTGATCATCATGATATAGCGTGAGACTGGTCAACCACTTGATGACCCGCCGAAATCTATAGGATTCCTCCACATTGACGAAGGGCCGTTTCCCGGTCAGGCACATATGCGCCCCGAATTCGGGTGAGTGCGATGCCCCTAGGGGCTATATAGTAGCCCCATTGTCAAACTCCTATGACTAAGTGAAAGTGATAAAGCATTATAGTCCGGTTGCCTAGTTTGCTATGCTACCACCTCCTTTATAGGACCAAGACATTGGATCAAGTGTGAAAATGTGCCTTTTGCAAACACCCCCGCATTATATGCGTGGGGGCTGAAGCCAAAGACTGCCATCTTTCAGGTTATATACACATATACATAAACGGCCGCACAGGAGGTATTTTAATTCTTGAAAGCACAAGTATAAAAATCTTTTATATTTCATCAAAACATTGTTTCACAATTATACATGTTATTGGAACATAATATCCTTCGAGCACTGCGTCTCTATTAAATGAGCGCCTGGCAGAACTTTCTGAAAATAGTGCTCAACAGGTATTCGGTTTCCGTTCGAATCTTGGGTTGCAACATCGGTGGCCTTCATCTCCGCCCAGTATGTCTTGACACGGGCAAGAGCCATCCGAGCACCCTCTATGCATGCCGACCTCCTCATTGCATTGATATGTGGCACCGCGCCAAGGAACTGCTGCACCAAGCCAAAGTAACTCTTCGGCTCAGGACTCTTTGGCCACAACAGACTCACGACATCCTTCATGGCAAGTCCGGATAACCTATTCAGCTCCGCCCATTCGGCCAAGCGATCGGTTAATGAAAGTGGGCGCTCTGGATTACGGAACTGCGACCAAAAAACCTTTCCCATTTCGTGATCCTCTTGATCCCAGAAGTGTTCTGCCGCGTCCGCCGCACTTGCCGCCAAGTCCAGATAAGCATCTTCTGCACTCCACAGCCGGTCCAGCTGAGCATAATTAGGGTCCAGGAATTTCCTCTGCACCAGAAAGGGCTTTCCAGCCGCGATCTTTCCGGCCTGACGCAGTCCTCCTTCATAGCTCTCATCGCAGAGCGAGCATCCTTGGCCTCGGTAGTGGCCTTCTTTAGGTCCTCTCGTACCTCCCGCTCTTCTTATTCAAGAAGCTTGCAGCGGTCGGCAGCATTCTTCAACTCCACGGCCATCTCGGCCATCTCCTTCTTGCTTCGGCAGTGAGCAGCCTGTTCGGCTTTTAGCTCTTCGGTCGCCTTTAAGGCAGCCGCGTCACTCTTTCTAGCCTGCTCCTTGGCCTGGGTGAGCTCCGCCCGCAGGTTCTCCATGGCAGCGGCACCATCTGCGTCAAGCATACCGGTTGTAAGGCACGGGCGTCAAGCTCCCTTACCAGGTGTCCGCGGGGAAATTGCATACCTTGTGACTCATCAAGTCGCCTATTGACAAGCGCGATGTCGACATCCGCCACGTCTAGTTGCCGCCTTAGTTTGGCAAATTCATCAGTCCGGCTAGCCACCGGACCCTTCGCCACCTGCATAGGAAGGGCGACACATTATACCTGGGATTATGATGCTCGGCGCGCTGTCATTTTTGACAACACACCGAGCCTCAGGGGCTACTATCTACACAGGGCACATTTTATATGCGGAACTGTCAGAAGGTACATCATTTTTCGTACCTCAAAGCCTGTCAGTAAACTTCTGACGGCTTCATGAAATCCGCTCTCAGCGGATGAAATCCTTTCAATCACCATACTCATTAATGCACGATGATCTTCTGAGATAAACGCTCGCCCGAGCAAATCCTTCAGCTCCTCCGACCGTACACCATATGGTGACGGACTCGTCTAATGGCCTTTTTCGAAGGCCGGAAGTGGAGGGCTTTGAGGGGACATACGACTACCCTCCGGCCCCTCCAGACTCGGAGAAACCCTCCGTGACGACACCTCAGGGTCACCCGCTTCGTGAGACAATACGGCAGGGGGAGGCGTTTTGCTCTCTATCATCTCCGGACGAAGATCCCCTGAAGATGAGCTCTGCTGAGAAGGGCTGAGATCCGAACTACAAGGTAAAATTTCGGTTATCAGAAATAGGGTAGGGATATCCTTTATTTTAAAAAAAACTCCCCTTTTTACTTACGGCTCGGTGGAGGGCTGATCCCCTTGAGGGCATAACGCGGCCGAGGCATCTCTCGGCGCCGGACCCTCTGACGAAGATTTCTTCCCCCGCTTTGAGACCATGGTCTCCGGGTCTTCAGAGGCGGTCCTCTTCTTCCCTTGGATGGACGGATTCTCGATCCCTCCATTCCTGACAGCCTCCTTCGCAGAGGCGGTAGCTTCCTTGTTCCCTCTTCACCTTCTTCCAAAGGCGCAACCTCCAGCATCCTAGTTAACACGGGATCCGGCGTGGTCTCAGGGAGGGGGCCGAACACCTGATTAACTTTGCTTTCGCTATCCACTCCTATTTAAGGGACATCTCTTTTAGAGGGCAAGTTTGCGATAAATATAGGATAGCGTGTCCGGGTACAGGGCTACTTACTTGAGTATCCAGGCGATTGCAGCTTAGACCTGTGTCCTCGGTCAAGTTCGGACGCGTCTCTCGTGATCTGAAGAAAAGCTTGTACATCTCCATGGGTGTCGCGCCCATAAAATGTTGGAGAGATCGTGGTCCCTCCAGGTTAAATTCCCACAAAGTGAGGGGCGACGCCTCACAGGCGTGATGCGATTTAATCAAGCATGACCTGCGCTACTACGACCAAAGCGATCTCTCTCTCAAGGAGGTCTCGAATGTGGCCCTACAGCAAGGGCATGTCCTTGGACGGCCCCCCAGTCAAGCCCTTTATTGACCCATGACGCCAGCCGCGGTGGAGGACCCGAGCGAAAGGCAGGTGGCGCCACCCATTTGGTGCCCCTGGGAGCTGTGATATGAAACCACTCTTGTTGCCATAAACTGAGCTCCTCTTGAAAAGAGCCCTCGGGCCACGGAGCATCAACATTCTTGCTTATAACAGCCCCTCCGCACTCTGCCTGTTGCCCCTTGATCATCTTCGGCTCCACTTTGAAGGTCTTGAGCCACAATCCGAAGTGAGGGGTAATGCGGAGGAAGGCTTTGCACACGACGATGAACGATGAGATGTGGAGGATGGACTCCGGATCCAAGTCGTGAAATTCCAACCCATAGTAAAACATGAGCCCCCTCACGAAGGGATCCGTCGGAAAGCTTAGCCCCCAAAGGAAGTGAGACACGAACACCACGCTTTCACCAGGCTTGGGAGTGGGAATAGCCTGCCCTTGGGCAGGCAGCCTATGTGAAATTTTGCCGGTTAAATACCTGGCATCTCTTTACTTTAGCACATCTTATTCCGTAATGGCGGAAGGCATCCACCGGCCTTGCAGGTCGGAGCCGGACATCATTGAAGGTCCGAAGCGCCTAAATCTGGAGCTTTGGGTGTTGGAACTCGAGGCGAGGGGCGGATTCGACTGAGATTGAAAGAAGGGAGTGGAGCCTTGGTCTCTTTATAAAGAGGTTGAATACCAAGAGCCTCCCCCGTGACCGTTCGGGACTCGCCTTTGATAGAGGAGACATGCCAACGGGCATGGTTAGGTTACCCACGCCCGTATTGATGAGAATCCTGGAATAAGGGGACACGATCTCTGCTTTGACAATACGTGCCAAGGAAACTACCTCGCTAAACGCACTGAGGCGGAACAGTAAAAACGATTCGAATAAAGGCTTGGCCGTGGTGTGATGTCACGCCACAAAATACATCACCAGATTGAACTTGTGTAAATATTATTCTCTCTACGGTGGTATGTGGAACTTATTTTGCAGAGCCGGACACTATCCTTGTGTTCACAATCTTCTATGAAGTATTCGGAGAAGGAACCCGCCTTGCAATGCCGAAGACAATATGCGCGCCAGACTTGTCGTCATTGAAGCCTGGTTCAGGGGCTACTGAGGGAGTCCCGGACTAGGGGGTGTCCGGATAGCCGAACTATCATCTTCGGCCGGACTCCTGGACCATGAAGATAGAAGATTGAAGACTTCGTCCCATGTCCGGATGGGACTTTCCTTGGCATGGAGGGCAAGCTTGGCGATACGGATATGTAGATCTCCTACCATTGTAACCGACTCTGTGTAACCCTAACCCTCTTTGGTGCTTATTTAAACCAGAGGGTTGTAGTCCGTTGGACGAACAACAATCATACCATAGGCTAGCTTCTAGGGTTTAGCCTCTCTGATCTCATGGTAGACCTACTCTTGTACTACCCATATCATCAATATCAATCAAGCAGGAGTAGGGTTTTACCTCCACCGAGAGTCCCGAACCTGGGTAAAAACATCGTGTCCCTTGTCTCCTGTTACCATCCACCTAGACGCACAGTTCGGGACCCCCTACCCGAGATCCGCCGGTTTTGACACCGACACCCGCCTTGAAAAAAGTTTCCTTAAGTGGGATAGGTTGCTTGGTCTTGTTCTTGTTCTTATTCTTTGACTTGGATGCAAATCCAAGTCCTTCCTTTGCTACAACTTCCTTTTGATTACTCAAAAGGTTGTTGAGGTTCTTCTCCCCTTGTATGCAAGTCACAAGGCCCTTCTCAAGTTGCTCTTTCAACTTAGCATTTTCCTCCACAAGATGCACATGCTCACAACACGGGTTAGTAGCATGGGCATTATCAATTAGAATGAAAGGAGGACACGTGGAAATCTCTTTGGTTAGCTTCACTTGGAGTGGATCATGAGACTCTTTGAGAGAAGCATGAACACCCTTCAAGGCCTTGTGAGCCTTGTCAAGTATATCAAACTCTTCTTTGAGTCTAGCATGGCCAACCCCAAGTTCGGCTTTCTCGGATTTAAGCACACGAGTAAGAAAAATAGCATGATCAAGATCTTTTTTACAATTTAGCATGATCAACATTGTGTGACTCCTCAAGAGTCAATGAAGATCTTGCCCTTCCTTTAGAACAATGGAAAAATCCACAATCTCATCAACATAGTCATGACTATGCTCCTCCAACTTAGAGATAGTATCCTCATGAGACTCAATGATATCATTGGCCTCACCAAGTTGTTCCAAGAGAGCAACAAAGTGCTTCTTGGTCTAACCCTTGAGCTTGTTCATAAACTTGGTGAACTCATTCTCATCAACTTTCTCCACCTCACTATCATCAACACAATCTAACAATGAAGGAGTAGTAATGATGGTGGTTTTGATGTTAGGAGTTACCTTGTTGATACCTTTGGCCATGAGACACTTGGAAATGGTGTTTTCGTTGGGGGCGCCGAAGAGGGACACCTTGGAGGGGAAGATGTAGCAATAGCAATGGTTGTCATTGCCATTCCTTCTCCACTTGTATCTTCCTCATCATCATCGGAGGCATACTCTTCTTGTGCCACCAAGCCCTTTGGAGGAGGCTTCTTAGTGAAGTTGTTCTTGCTAGGGAAAGACTTGGCTTTATCCTTCCGTATGAGTTTGCCACCATTGTCTTCCCTCTTCATGTAAGGGCAATCCACCACAAAGTGACTCACATTGCCACAATTGTAACAAGTTCTTACACGTTGCTTGCTCTTTGACCCACTTGAGTTGTTCTTGGTGAAGTTGGGCCTTGAGTTCCTCTTGTTGCTCCAAAATTTCCTTGACACAGGAGCCATATACTCATGGTAAGCATACTTGGTGTCCTCGGGGCCACACTCTTCTTCTTCCTCTTCTTCTTCTTCCGAGTTTGCCTTGGCCTTCAAAGCAAGGGACAGAGTGCTTTTCTTTGACCGGACCTGAGCAAGAGCATTGTCGGTGGTCTTGTTCATGATGTTCATGGCAATAATATCATCCAACACTTCATTTGAGGTTAAAGAGTGAAAGTCCGGCCTTTGACGAATCACAGAAGACATGGCCTTGTTGAAGGGCATGATGGCCTTGAGGAACTTGCGCTTGATCCAAGTGTCATCCGTATCCTTGCTTCCATGGTCTTGGAGGGCAACAGCAAGAGTTGTCACCCTTCAGAAAAGATCACGCGAATCCAAATCTTCAACCATCATGTGACAGCCTAGATTTTGCCTTCTCTCTTTTTCCGGACTTCATTTGCCTTTGCTTTGAATTTGGGTTTTTGGAATCAATTCAAATGGACTTAACACTTGGGCATGTCCTTTATTTTCACCCAAGTGACCCGTCTATCTCTCATTCAACATTCTTTCTCTGAAAATCCCAAATTAACCCAAGGGATATTTTTCATAAAAGAAAAATATTCAATTTCTTCTCTGAAACTCATTTCACAAACTTGTGCTCCAAAGCAACCCTCATTTTTATTGCTCCAAAAATCCTAAGAAAATTACCAAATATTCTTTGAACCTTGGCCCACCTTCCCGATCAAAAATATTGCATAACTTTTTGGAATATTTTTGCTATAGAAAATCATTTCTCTTTTGGCCTC
Source organism: Aegilops speltoides (assembly GCA_021437245.1). Taxonomy (NCBI): domain Eukaryota; kingdom Viridiplantae; phylum Streptophyta; class Magnoliopsida; order Poales; family Poaceae; genus Aegilops; species Aegilops speltoides. Next base: position 400,662,215 of record CM038142.1, on the reverse strand, counting down.
AAAATGCACTTTGCACAGCAAGTGTATTTTGTCTTGATCCAATGGAGCTGGTTTTTCTTGAGCCTCATTACCCTCCTAAGCAAAGCTTAACACCAGGAGATCAGCCCTAATCACCTTCTAGAAGCCCTCCAAACTTGGCAACCAAGTTTCTGACCAGAAACTTGCCAACAAGCTCAAGTCTCATCTGGTCGGCTGGCAGTGTGCCATCACCTTTCCTAGACCTAACACTGCACGAACAACACCCCAGGCATAGTTTGCCATCGCGTGGGCGTCGTCTTGACCATGCCAGGGTGGTGACTGCGTGAAGACATGACCCTTGCAACGCGCCCGAGGCGCTCAAGGCGCCTGCAAGCGTCTGCTTTCACGTGATCGATCCAGAGCTCACGACGATCGCTGATCAAGGCTACCGCCTTCATCTCATCACCGTTGACCCCTCCCTAGGGATCGCTGATGCCGGAGACGCTGCAGCGGGCAGGGGCACGACGCGGCCAAAAGCCACAGTGCACCGTGTGCCTCTGTCTTCTTCCTCCTCTGCCTCCTGTGCTCGTCCACAAGCAGCACAGCTCCCGCGTGAATGCTAAGCACCCCCACCCCTCGCTGGCACTGTTCATTGTTGCTCGCTGGCTTCCAGAGAGCTCCGGCGGAGCCACGTACCCCTCTCCCCCTCCGGTTATAAATACAAGCCCCTCCCACCTCTCCGAGCACTCAAAACCCATCACCCAACATCCACAACCCCGTAACACAGCCGTAGCCCAGCCGGGCAGGCCTCTGGCCGCCGTCCCTGACCCGAGCTCGCTGGCGATCCCCGCAACCCCACCTCCTCACTTCAGTGCCCCTCGAGCTCGATCCACCCCTCAGGCGACTCCTTGGAGGTCCTCTGGTGCCGTATGGACGCGTTGGAGCCCCTGGAACTGCCCCTCTCCATCGTCTTCCTCTTCTCCGGCGAAACCCGACTGTAGCCGCCGCTTGCGAGCTTGGTTGCGAGATGCTCCGGCCATCTCCCAGCAAGCCACGAGTACAGGCAGGTGTGCCTTGACCCCCCCCTCTCTCTTTCTATCCCTCTAGATTCGGCCAAGGACCCCTCCTCGCCGGCGTGAGCTCCGGTGAAGCGCCGCCGTCGTTCTGTTTCTTCCCCCCTCCCCTCTCACCTGACCAACGGGGCCCACTATCAACCTCTTCACTCGCGCCTGAAGCGGTACGAGTGGAGGCATATTCTAAGAATACGTCATCGACGTCACCCCCTGGTTTCTGTTTTATTCAAAATAATTCAAATATTTGGCCAAAAACTTTGACCAGCTATAACTTTTAAACTATAAGTCCAAATGAGTTGATTCTTTTTGCATTGTGTTTGTTCTGAAGAGCTCTAGCAGCACACCAAAATGGAGATTTTTCCTTGCTGCCTAGAATTTTTGGTGATTTTCAGAGAGGTTTTTGATATTTTGTTTTGCTGCTTTTAAATATTTTTTAGAGGGAGAAGCTTGTCTTGAAGATATCTAGGAGGAGTGTGAACCTCCTCTGCACTAAGGCAAGCCACACCAACATTTGTATGGTGTCATTTCAATATCTATGATTTTTCCAACTTGAATATGAGTTATTTTCATGCATTTAATTATTTAAATAAATATTGCGTAGCGCTAGTTATTTTGTCATGCTTGAAATGCTTGGTTAAGGTACTGGTTGAATGCATGAGCTAGTTCTAGTAAGTAGAAGAAATTTCTATTACAGTGAATATGCTTTTATGAATAATGGTACTTTATTTATGTGATAAATTGATTTTTATATATCATGAGGTAATTAAAATGATGAATGATAAAAACTAGTAAAGTAGAATCAGTAAGGTTTAATGATGAGTAGTGCAAGTAGGACACTTTGATGATGTTGATCCGTTCACTTTGAGTAGTATGTTTTGCATGTCGAATAGTTGCATGATCATGGCCTATGATGACTTGAGTTATTTTATTTTCAAGTTAAACCTGATGTTAATCCAACTTGAATATAACGTTGATCGAGTCATGGTGCCACTGAATCGAGTTTTTCCCAGTGCGACCACATTTGCATTTATGGGAAGGTCTTCATTCGGTCCGTTGCCATGCCTCTCGCCGGTGCTTGCAACGAGGGAAGGTTATGGGCGTGCTGTACCCTGGCCCGATAAGCAGACATAACCTTGTATGCCCTTTTGTTGTTATGGTACCTTGAACCATTTGGGACCATTTTTGCCACGACGGTGGCCATTGATGCCTTTGGTAGGCACGGGGCCACCCATGACTTAGACCAAAGGGGAGTTGGTCGGAGTGGTCGGGGGAGTATCCTGGCAATGGGAGGGTTTTGTCGGAATGCCGTTGGTCCACCCGAATGGGATGCCGAGGCCATGGATTCCGTGGTGTGGGTAAAGTGCGCTACCTCTGCAGAGTGTATTTAATCTATCGATAGCCATGTCCTCGGTTATGGGCACAGCTCGTGAGTAAGTCACACCATGGATCAGCATTAATAAGTAATCTTGCGCACTAAAAGATTTGTTGGTGGCACTGGTTATGTGATGATTTGCGGAATCATGAGATGATCATAGTTGGCATCAAAGTGTTGACTTCATTTATGATCTGCGTATGAGCACCGTTCCGTTACGAGGTAACCCGTCTGGTAAGAGAGTCTGAGGGACTCGGTGCACAAGTTGATTTCACTACATCAGTAGCATGAATCGCATTGCATTAATCTGAATAATTGTCATGATATTGTTTGCCATTATGCTTATGTTTGTTGTGAGCTTGCAAGTACATTCAATGTACTGACTTGGCGTGTCATGCCAGACTTCAGGCAAGTTCTATCGGATCGGAGAGCTTCCTGTGTCTAGATCATGTCCACATCGGTGTCCCTGTGCTATGGAGTTCCACTTCATCGTCGTTCCGTTGCCACGTAGTTTATGTGATCGAGGCCCCTCATGTTCATAAATAATGTACATACTGTTCAGCCGCACTGTGTGTGCTGCTTGGCCTAGCAAGTGGATGTAATATCATACCTATGTTCCCGCTGGTATCAATAAAAGCGGTTGTTTTCTGTACCATGTTGTTGTGTGTTTCCAGAAGACTTGATCTCTGGGCTGGCAATGCAAGGTAAAGCAGTTGCTCTGAGCCGGAGTGCCACAATGCTTGGTATCAGAGTTGTGCTGACTATAGGACACGCTAGACCGTTAATGCGTTAGATGAACAGTAGATAGCTTCGTCTGAGGGCTGGTAGTAATAGAAATTTATTGTTGCATTGCATGCATTTTGTTTGTTGTTATTACTAATGGTCTGATGGTTGTGAGCATAGATGGCTCCAGTTCCGATCATGTACCATCCTGAGCCAGCTCCATACACATCGCCGCACCTGCTTCAGAACGTGTGGTGATGACTCTACCCAGAGGGTGCAGATCTAGTGTATCAGGTGTATCGGGAGCATCTGGCCGGTTTGCGGTATGAGTACTATGCGGAAGACACTCTACACCATACAGCAAACCGGCCAGATGCTCCCGATACACCAGTTCCTCTAAGGGTGGCTTTGCTTCTATGCCGTCTCAGGCTGTCCAGTTTGTTGTGATCGAGGCCTTGTAGACTTGCGCTACAACGAGGTTCGCATGCACACCCACCCAGGTTTCTATTACTACCCGTCTCTGCACGAGAACGGGCGTATTCGCTTCCCTCTTATTGATCTTGCGTGCGATCATCCTTCTAGCCACCTTTTCCGCTGTATCACTGCCAGTTATCTCTTGATCTATGAGTTAGCCTGAGAGCTAACCCGAGCCCGGATAGCCCTTGCCGATGCTCAGAGTAGGAACCCTCAACCTACTGTCGGTTTCACTCCATTTGTTCCTCCAGCCTCTGTTACCCCAGTTACTTCGGAGACCACTCAGGGTACCACTCACCCTTTGGCAGTGACCCCTCGCAGTGCCCCTGCTGTGTGGGCTTCCCTTGTCGCTACTCCTGTAGCCCCTATGCTTAGGTGTCAACCGGCACCTTCCCTTGAGGGAGAGTCCTCGAGGCAGCGCCGCCGTGTCACTTTTAACCCGGAGGTATCCACTATCAGCTCAGGATCCGAGTCCGGCTAAGGAGAGGAGCCCGCCACAATGCCAGCTGAGCACTAGATTGTTAGAGTATCGCATTCGTTATGAGGATGATGTATGGATGTAGTTGTACGTGTCACGATGCTTAGCTTCATGTATGAGGGTAGTGAACCCGTCATGATGTTTATCTTTCATGTTTGAGCCCATGTATAATTTTGGAACCTTTTTATTTATTCGCCTTGGTTTCTTCTTGCCGGTTTCTTCTGGGATTGTCGCTGGCTTTTCCTCCCATTCTTGGATATTTCTCATCTCGGCTGCTTGTATTGGGAAAACAACTAATAGGATGACCCGGGGAGGCAACAACAGCCACGCTTGTGAGGATGTCCCTGTTCGTCGCTCAGCAAGACAGACAGGACATTCCCCCGAGCCGTTCCAGCCACCACCGCCTCCACTGCCATATCCGCCCTCCACTAAGAAAATCATGCGTAGGTTTGAAGAAAGAAGGAACAACGATCTAAGTGAGTTGTTGAGTAGTGTGCAAGCTATGGTTGGACAGAATGGAAATCTGAATGGTCATTACTCCAAGCTATTAGATTTTCAAAGGACCAATCCTCCCAGTTTTAGTCAAGTTATCGATCCTTTGGAACCCGATGACTGGTTAGGGACTATTGAGAAAAAGCTAGAGATTGCTCGCACTGAAGAAGGTGACAAGGTTCCATTTGCCACGCATTATCTTGAAGGAGCCGCTATATGGTGGGATAATGCTAAGGCTATGTGGCCCGCGGACGAAGAGATTACTTGGACCAAATTCAAGGACCATTTCCGCAAGTACCATATTCCAGCCAGGATTATGAAGATCAAGCAGCGCGAATTGCTCGCTCTCACTCAAGGAAGCATGTCAGTAAGTGAGTACCTACACAAGTTAAACCATTTGCCCACTATTCTCTTTATTATGTGGCCACAAAAGAAAGGCAGATTGACAGATTTCTTGGAGGATTGAACCAACACCTCAGATACACTCTCAGTATGTTTCATTTCCCTGATTTCCAAACTCTGGTGAACAAGGCCGTCGTCGCAGAAAGGGAACACAAGCTCATGCACGACAACAGGCCCGCTAATAATGACCACAAGCGCAAATTCGAGCTTAAGAAGGATGTGCAACCAGTGCAGAAGGTTCGTACTTGACAGCAGACTCAGGTTGAGTACAAACCCGATTGGCAGAAGAATGTTAACAAGACCACTACCCAAGTCAAGAATGTCGTGACCAAAGCGCAACAAATTCCTACTTTAATCGTGGGCAAACCGGACATTATGCCAGAAAGTGCCCCAAGAACGGAAAGCCAACCGCTCCACTCCAGCCACAAGTCAACCACCTAGAGCCCTTTTTCGCCCAGAGGACCATCGAAGGACAAATCCACCACCTCTCCACCGACAAATCCCAAGAGGACCCGGAAGTCGTCATTGGTATGTTTCCTGTTAATAACATACCTGCAATAATTTTATTTGACTATGCGGCTTCCCACTCTTTTATTTTGCGGAGTTTCATTACCCAAAACAAATTTCCTTGCTCGATTTTGGGAAAAGTATGATGGTACAATCCCCGAGATCTGTGCTCCGAAGTAATATGGTCTGTTGTAATTTCGAAATTGATATCAAGGGAGTCAGATTTCCAACATCCTTGATAGTCATCGAGTCTGTCAAATTGGATATTATTTTGGGAATGAATTGGTTAACCCAATATCAAGTATGCATCAACTGTGCGACTAGAGAAGTCACCATGACAAGTCAGGCAAGTCGAACCACAAAATTCTATGCCCGCAGGAGTATACCCAAGAAGGAAATGGTTTTCACGGCCGTGGCTGAAGAATTGGAATTGATTTCTGTGATGTGAGTTTCCAGATGTATTTCTTGAGGAATTACTAGGGATGTCGCCAGACAGGGAGCTTGAGTTTGCAATTGACCTAGTGCCTGGAACCACATCGATATACAAGAAGTATTACCAGATGCCTTCGTCAGAATTGGTGGAATTGAAGAAACAACTTGATGAGATGCTTCAGAAAGGATACATCCGTCCCAGCTCTTCACCATGCGGATCACCTGCAATATTCATCGATAAGAAGGACGACAGTCTTCAGATGTGTGTGGATTACCGACAGCTGAATGATGTCACCATCAAGAACAAATATCCACTGCCAAGGATTGATGATTTGTTTGATCAACTCAGTGGGGCATGATACGTCTCGAATGCATCTATAATTTATGAAGTATTCATACCATTATATTATCATTCTTAGATGTTTTACAATCATTTTATAGCAACTTTATATCATTTTTTGGGACTAACCTATTGACCCAAAGGCCCAGTGCGATTCTTTGTTTTTTGCTTGTTTTTTACATCGCAGGAAATCTATATCAAACGGAGTCCAAACACCGCGAAACTCTTTGGAGAATTTTTATGGACTAGAACACCCAGGACGGGCCAGAGCAGCACCTGGGGGGGTGCCCCGAGGGGGGAAGCACCCACCAGGGCGCGCTTGGGCCCCCAGGCACGCCCAGGTGGGTTGTGCCCACCTCGGTGGCCTCCCGCACCCCTTCTTCGCCCTATGAAATCCCAAATATTCCAAAACCCTTCGGGGTAGCCCTAGATCAAAATTTCGGCCACCTCAAGGCCTCTTTATCCACAAGATCCAATCTACACCCCGTTCCGGCACCCTGCCGGAGGGGGGAATCATCACCGGTGGCCATCTTCGTCATCCCGGTGACCACCACGATGAGGAGGGAGTAGTCCACCGTCGGGGCTGAGGGTTTGTACCAGTAGCTATGTCTTTAATCTTTCTCTCTCGTGTTCTTGAGATTTCACGATCTTGATGTATCGCGGGCTTTGTTAATATAGTCGGATCATATGGTGATTTCCCCTCTCTATCTTGTTATGGTGAATTGAGTTTTTCCCTTTGAGATTTCGTTGTTATCGGATAGAACAATTTTATGGCTTTGAGAACACTTGATATATGTCTTGCAATTGAATACTCATGGTGACAATCGGGTATCGTATTGATTCACTTGATATATGTTTTGGCACTCAACTCGCAGATTCCAGAGGTGACATTGGGCTAATCTATGCATATGGGTTGATGCACGTTCTTGTCTTTGTTTCTCCAGTAGAAATCTTGGGGCACTCTTTGAAGTTCTTCGTGTTGGATTGAATATTATAAATATGAATTTGCTTTGGTGTTATTTTAGTACGAACTCTAGGATAGATCGAGTGGAAAGAATAGCTTTGTGTTATTTTAGTACGAACTCTCGAATAGATCAAACGAAAGAATAGCTTTGAGGTGGTTTCGTACCCTACAAACAATTCCATCTTATGTTCTCCGCTAGATAGGAACTTTGGAGTGATTATTCATCGCACTTTGACGGATGGTTATATGATCCAACTATGTTTGCATTGTTGAGAGATTGCACTAGTGAAAGTATGCACCCTAGGCCTCATTTTCAAGCATTGCAATACCGTTTGTGCTCACTTTTGTTACTTGATACCTTGCTGTTTTTATTTATTCAGATTATAAAAATATATTTCCATCCATATTGTATTTTTATCACCATCTCTTCGCCGAACTAGTGCACCTATACAATTTGCATTGGGTGTGTTGGGGACACAAGAGATTTCTTGTATTTGATTGCAGGGTCGTTTGAGAGAGACCATCTTCATCCTACACCTCTCACGGATTGATAAACCTTAGGTCATCTACTTGAGGGAAAATTGCTACTGTCCTACAAAACTCCGCGCTTGGAGGCCCAACATGTGTCTACAAGGATAAAGTTGTGAGGTAGACATCAGGGCAAAAGTATTCTCCAAGATTGAGTTGAGGATCGGATACAACCAACTCAAAATAAAGAAGGAAGATATTCCCTAGACTGCGTTCACTACTCGGTACGATCTTTATGAATATACTGTCACGTCCTTCGGTCTCACCAATGCCCCTGCCTTTTTCATGCATATGACGAATAAGGTATTTATGGATTTCTTGGATAAGTTTGTGGTGGTATTCATCGATGACATCCTCATTTACTCAAAAAGCAAAGAAGAGCACAAGGAACACCTCAGATCAGTTTTACAAAGGCTCCGTGACCATCAGCTATATGTGAAGTTCAGCAAGTGTTAGTTTTGGCTCAAACAAGTTGAGCTTTTAGGGCATGTTCTTTCAGCAGAAGGGATAGCTGTGGATCCAAGTAAGGTGAAAGATGTGCTTGACTGGACCGCAGCCACGACAGTATTAGAGATCCGGAGTTTCCTTGGATTAGTCGGATACTACCGCTGCTTTATCTAAGGATTATCTAAGATTGCGAAGCCAATGGCAAAACTCCTCAAGAAGGATAAGAAGTTTGAATGGAGTGAGGACTGCGAAAGGAGCTTCAATGAGCTAAAAGTCAGACAGACGTCATCACCAGTATTGACTCTTCCAAACATCTACCGCAGTTTTGATGTACACTGCGACGCCTCCAGGAAAGGCCTTGGATGTGTACTCATGCAAGATGGCAAGGTTGTGGCCTACGCATCCCGAAGTTATGGCCTCACGAAGGAAACTATCCATCACATGATTTGGAACTGACCGCTGTTGTGCATGCTTTGAAAATTTGGACACTATCTCATTGAAAAAAGGTGTCAGATATTTACCGACCACAAGAGTCTCAAATATATATATATTCAGTCAACCAGATTTAAACCTTCGACAACGAAGATGGCTCGAGTTGGTCAAGGATTATGACCTCAGGATAAATTATCATTTGGGTAAAGCCAATGTGGTTGCTGATGCCCTCAGCTGCAAGCCTGTCAGTCTGAATGCTATGATGGATTCCTTGCCTTCGGAACTTCATGATGAGATTGCTCAGCTCAATTTGGTGATAGTTGATGCCAGTCTTGCCAACATATTGGAAGTTGCTCCTACCCTCGAGGATGAGATTCGTAGCGCCCAGGCAGATGACATATTGCTACAATCCCATGCCAAGCATATGCAAGAAGGAAAGACTCGGGATTTCTATAAGGATCAGCAAGGTACGCTAAGGTTTCGCGGAAGGATTTGCATACCCAAGCAAGCAGATCCGAGAAATAAAATATTGGCAGAAGCACATGAATCTTCGTATTCAATTCACCCAGGAGGTACAAAAATGTACGAAGACCTTCGTCAGATATTTTGGTGGGATGGAATTAAGAAATATATCGCATATTTTGTTGCTTGCTGTGATATATGCAACAAAGTAAAGGCGGAACACCAAAAGCCCGCCGGAGTCCTTCAACCCCTACCTATCTCGCAATGGAAATGGGATGATGCCTGTATGGATTTCATCACCGGTCTACCAAGGACTCACCGAGGCAAAGATTGGGGATGCCCAAGGCACCCCAAGTAAATATTTTAAAGGATACTCAAGCATCTAAGCTTGGGGATGCCCCGGTTGGCATCTCATCTTTTTTCTTCGACAGATATCAGTATACCTCGGTTTTTGTTTTGTTCACATGATTTGTGTCCTTTGTGTTTTTATTTTTCTTTAAGAATCATGCTAGTATGAGATAGCTCTTCATTGATTAATAGAATACTTCATGTGCTTCACTTGTATCTTTTAAGTATGATCTTATAGAATTGCTCTTTGTGCTTCACTTAAATCGTTTGAGTGTGGTTTTATAGAATGCTTCGTGTGCATCACTTATATATTTTGAGCTTGGACATTGGTTAGTCTAGATTAATTGTAGAATGCTCCATGAACTTCACTTATATCTCTGGGAGTAGGAATCATACTATAAATTAATGTGGGTTTGGAAGAGTGTCAACTTTAGGAATTAGTGATCCCACTATCTTGGAGGGTGTTGAATCTTAGTGTGATATTTATGAAAGTGGATTTGGAAGAGTGTCAACTTTAGTTAGTATTCCACTATTTCGGAAGAGGTTCCAATTGAGTATGAGAACAAAGTTGTTATCCATGATGCTACTGAAAACTATTATGAGGGAGGAATATATGCTTGTAGGAGTTGCAATAATATCATTTCCTCTCTATGTGCGTAAAGTTTTGAAGTTAAACTTGTTTTGCCTTCCTATGCAAGTTGATTCTTGTTCCTATAAATTGTGTGCTCACAAAATCCCTAGGCATAGGAAGTGGGTTAGATTTAAATGTGCTAGTCATATTCTTCATGATGTTTTTTAATGTTCAACTCTTATCTTTTATGTGAGCATCATTGAAATCATCATGCCTGGCTAAAAGGCATTAAAGAAAAGCGCTTGTTGGGAGACAACCCAATATTTACCCTTAATGTTTTTGTGTGTCTACATGATTATTCTACTGTATTAATCATGTTTTATAGATTTTGTTTCAATAAAGTGCCAAGTAAGACCTTTGGGAAGACTTGGGTGAGAGTTAATGTGATCTTGCTGTAAAAAACAGAAACTTTGCGCTCACGAGATTAGCTGTAAGTTTTTTTAAAGAAGAGTGCTTTTGAGTTGATTCTTTTTTCAGAAGATTAATAGACAAATTACTCACGTCCACCAATTTATTTCATAATTTTTGGAGTAGCAGAAGTATGGTTATTGTTCAGATCATTACAGACTGTTCTGATTCTGACAGATTTTGTTTTCATCGCATAGTTTGCTTGTTTCTAGTTTCTATGGCTTATATTTCGCAATATAAATTGTAGAAATGATATGGTACAGTAGGCATTGTGTGAAAACAATTATGAACCTTGTCTTTTACAGCACCAAAGTGAATGGTTTACTCTTTATCATACTAACCTATCTCACGAAGTTCCATTAAGTTTTGTGTGGTTGAAGTTTTCAAGTTTTGGGTGAGATATCGATAGGGGGAGAATAAGGAGTGGGAAGACCCTAAGCTTGGGGATGCCCAAGGCACCCCAAGGTAATATTCGAGGAAGACTCAAGCGTTTAAGCTTGGGGATGCCCCGGAATGCATCCCCTCTTTCGTCTTCAAAACTATCGGTATACCTTACTAAGAGCTATATTTTTATTCGTCACATGATATGTGTTTTGCTTGGAGAGTATTTTCAATTTTACTTGATGTTTGAATAAAATCATTGGATCTGAAATATTGAATAAAAAAAGAACCCTCCCTTGGCTAGTTAATTATTTGACTACTCAGTGTCCTTCACTCCTATCTTTTGGAGTAGTTTGTCATTTACTCATGTGCTTCATGTATATCCTATGAGTAAATGGGGGAATGAATTGAATGTCATAAATCTGAATTTATATATGTTTCATGGATTGTAATGACTTCACATATAAAGAGTATGAGGCATAAAAGTTGTTGATAGTTGACAAACATAGTTTTGGTCATCGTTGCAATTAATAGGAAGTAATAAAGAAAGAGAAGCTTCACATATCAATATACTATCTTGGACATCTTTTATGATTGTGAGCACTCATTAAGTATGACATGCTAAAGAGTTGATGTTCGACAAGGAAGACAACGTAATGGTTTATGTTTTCTCACATCTCAGTTAAAGTATATTGTCATGGATCTTCCTAACATGTTGAGCTTGCCTTCCACCCTCATGCTATCCAAATTCCTTGCACCAAGTAGAAATACTACTTGTGCTTCCAAATATCCTTAAACCCAGTTTTGCCATGAGACTCCACCATACCTACCTATGGATTGAGTAAGATCCTTCAAGTAAGTTGTCATCAGTGCAAGCAATAAAAATTGCTCTCTAAATATGTATGACTTATTAGTGCAGAGAAAATAAGCTTTATACAATCTTATTATGGAAGCAATAAAAGCGACGGACTGCATAATAAAGGTCCATATACAAGTGGCAATATAAAATGACATTCTTTTGTATTAAGATTTGGTGCATCCAACCATAAAAGCGCATGACAACCTCCGCTTCCCTCTGCGAAGGGCCTATGTTTTACTTTATGTCTTTTATATTATGCAAGAGTCAAGGTGATCCTCACCTTTCCCTTTTTCATTTTATCCTTTGGCAAGCACCTCGTGTTGGAAAGATCCTGATATATATATCCAATTGGATGTAAGTTAGCATGAGCTATTATTATTGACATCACCTAAAGGTGAATACATTGGGAGGCGAAATTATAAGCCCCTATCTTTCTCAGTGTCCGATTAAAACTCCATAACCACAAGTATTGCATGAGTGTTAGTAATTGTAGAAGGCTATATGATAGTTGAGTTTGTGGACTTGCTGAAAAGCTCTATTCTTGACTCTTTCCGATGTTATGATAAATTGCAATTGCTTCAATGACTGAGATTATAGTTTGTTAGTTCTCAATGAAGTTTCTGAACCATACTTGACATTGTGAATAGATTGTTACTTGATCATGAAAAGTTTTATGAGATAAGCTACCATTATGACACTTAATGATGCTAGAAAAGGTGATTGAAATTATCATTGATCAAACTTGTGCACCTGCTAGCATTCACACTTCATAAATTATTTCTTTTATCATTTACCTACTCGAGGACGAGCAGGAATTAAGCTTAGATGCCGATACGCTCCAACGTATCTATAATTTATGAAGTATTCATGCTATTATATTGTCCATCTATGATGTTTTATATGCATTTATATGCCATTTTATATGATTTTTGGGACTAACCTATTAACCTAGAGCCTAGTGCCAGTTTCTGTTTTCTCCTTGTTTTTGAGTTTTGCAGAAAAGGAATACCAAACCGAGTTCAATTGATGTGCCAATTTTTGATGATTTTTTATGGACCAAAAGAAGACCACGGAGCATCGGAGTTGGGCCAGAAGAGTTCTGGGCTGCCCACGAGGGTGGGAGCGCGCCCACCCCCCTAGGGAGCGCCCCCTATCTCGTGGACAGCCCGGAGACCCCCCCTGACGTGAAATCTACGCCAAAAATTCCTATAAATACAGAAACCTTCGGGAAATAACCTAGATCGGAAGTTCCGCCGAGCCTCTGTAGCCACGAGAAATCAATCTAGGCCCTCTCCGGCACCCTGCCGGAGGGGGCATCATCACCGGAGGCCATGGAGGAGGATCTCGGAGGGGCCATCATCGCCATGAAGGCCAAGGACCAGAGGGGGAAAGCCATGGAGGAGGAAGCAACAGGGGGAGAACCTCTCCTCCTCTCTCTTGGTGGCACCGGAGTGCCATCGGGAGGGGAATCATCGCCGCGGTGATCGTCTTCATCAACATCACCATCATCATCACCATCCTCATCTCTTTTACGCGGTCCACTCTCCCGCACCCCGCTGTAATCCCTACTTGAACATGGTGCTTTATGCCACATATTATATCCAATGATGTGTTGCCATCCTATGATGTTTTGAGTAGATATCTTTTGTCTTTGGGTTGATTGATGATCTAGATTGGTATGAGTTGTATGTTTTACTTTGATGCTGTCGTATGGTGCCCTCCGTGTCGCGCAAGCGTGAGGGATTCCCGCTGTAGGGTGTTGCAATACGTTCATGATTCACTTATAGTGGGTTGGTGAGTGACTGAAACAGAAACCCGAGTAAGAGGGATTGTTGCATATGGGAATAAAGAGGACTTGATGCTTTAATGCTATGGTTGGGTTTTACCTTGATGATCTTTAGTAGTTGCGGATGCTTGCTAGAGTTCAAATCATAAGTGCATATGATCCAAGTAGAGAAAGTATGTTAGCTTATGCCTCTCCCTCATATGAAACCGCAATAGTGATCGCCGGTCTTGTTAACAATTGTCTAGGACAATTCCGCACACCGATCCACCATTATTCCACACTCGCTATTTATAATATTTATTAATATATTCTAACTTTATGATAAAAGCACCTACTTTCATATTTTAGCTCTCCGATATCATGCAAAGTTGTCCTCTTTATACCCACAACACAGTTTTATTTCTTGTTTCTAGTTGGAAGCAAACGTTCGGTGCACGTAGAGTCGTATCAGTGGCAGATAGGGCTTGAGAGAATATTGATCTTACCTTTAGCTCCATGTGGGTTCGACTCTCCATACTTATTACTTCCACCTTTGGTAATTTCTACGATGATTCCCTGCACTTGGGGATTATCAAGCTCTTTTCTGGCGTCGTTGCCGGGGAGCAATAGCGTGGGGTTGATATTCTTGTGTGTGCTTGTTTGCTCTCTTCACTAAGTAGATTTTGTTTTTCCTTTTTGTTTATGTTTATTTGTGGGTGAAACATACAAAAAAAATTAAAGAATGAAAATACAAAAAAAATTACTTGCCTCTCATGCCTAAAAAGTTTTTCAAAAAGAGAAGTGATTGAAAAGTTATGCATTGAAGAAGTGAGGGTCGACCTTGAGCACTTGTGTTCATGATCACGGAAACAATGTAGAATTTTTAATGGAAGTTTATACGTAAATAATTATCCCCTTGTATATATCCATTGTATTATAAAAATAATGTGCCAAGCTTTGGATTTAGTATGATAAGATTGCTTGCTTACTATGTGCAGAGCAAAAAACAGAAACTTTGGCTGTAGTGCATGAATTTAATTTTTTTACTGGAAAGTAAAATGTGTCTGAAACTTTTTGCACATTACTTATGTACAAATTTTTCAAATTGTCAAATTTATTTCAGAATTTTTGGAGTTACAGAAGTTTACTAAACTTCCAGATTACTGCAGACTGTCCTGTTCTTGACAGATTCTGTTTTTCGTGTGTTGTTTGCTTATTTTGATGCATCTATGGCTAGTATGTAAGGGTATGAACCATAGAGAAGTTGGAATAAAGTAGGTTTAACGCCAATATAGATAAATAATAAGTTAATTACAGTACCTTAAAGTGGTAGTTTGCTTTATTACACTAACGGATCTCACAAAGTTTTTGTTTAAGTTCTTGTGAATGAAGTGTTTGAAGAACGAGGAGTTACCGATGTGAGAAGAATAAAGAGAGACAAGAGTTAAAGATTGGGGATGCCCAAGGCACCCCAAGTAAATATTTTAAAGGATACTCAAGCATCTAAGCTTGGGGATGCCCCGGTTGGCATCCCATCTTTCTTCTTCGACAAATATCGGTATACCTCGGTTTTTTTTCACATGATTTGTGTCCTTTGTGTTTTTATTTTTCTTTAAGAATCATGCTAGTATGAGATAAATCTTAATTGATTTATAGAATACTTCATTTTCTTCACTTATATCTTTTAAGTATGATCTTATATAATTGCTCTTTGTGCTTCACTTAAATCGTTTGAGTGTGGTTTTATAGAATGCTTCATGTGCATCACTTATATATTTTGAGCTTGGACATTGGTTAGTCTAGATTAATTGTAGAATGCTCCATGGACTTCACTTATTTCTCTTGGAGTAGGAATCATACTATAAATTAAAGTGGGTTTGGAAGAGTGTCAACTTTAGGAATTAGTGATCCCACTATCTTGGAGGGTGTTGAATCTTAGTGTGATATTTATGAAAGTGGATTTGGAAGAGTGTCAACTTCAGTTAGTATTCCACTATTTCGGAAGAGGTTCCAATTGAGTATGAGAACAAAGTTGTTATCCATGATGCTACTGAAAACTATTATGAGGGAGGAATATATGCTTGTAGGAGTTGCAATAATATCAAGTTTCCTCTCTATGTGCGTAAGGTTTTGAAGTTAAACTTGTTTTGCCTTCCTATGCTAGTTGATTCTTGTTCCTATAAATTATGTGCTCACAAAATCCCTAGGCATAGGAAGTATGTTAGATTTAAATGTGCTAGTCATATTCTTCATGATGTTTTTTTATGTTTCAACTCTTATCTTTTATGTGAGCATAACTGAAATCATCATGCCTAGCTAAAAGGCATTAAAGAAAAGCACTTGTTGGGAGACAACCCAATATTTAACCTTACTGTTTTTGTGTGTCTACATGATTAAGCTACTGTAGTAATAATTTTTTATAGCTTTTGTTTCAATAAAGTGCCAAGTAAGACCTTTGGGAAGACTTGGGTGAGAGTTAATGTGATCTTGCTGTAAAAAACAGAAACTTTGCGCTGACGAGATTAGCTGTCATTTTTTTACAGAAGAGTGATTTTGAGTTGATTCTTCATGCAGAAGATTAATAGACAAATTACTCACGTCCACCAATTTATTTCATAATTTCTGGAGTAGCATAAGTATGGTTATTGTTCAGATCATTACAGACTATTCTATTTCTGACAGATTCTGTTTTCATCACATAGTTTGCTTGTTTTCCAGTTTCTATGGCTTATATTTCGCAATATAAATTGTAGAAATGATATGGTACAGTAGGCATTGTGTGAAAACAGTTATGAACCTTGTCTTTTACAGCACAAAAGTGAATGGTTTACTCTTTTATCATACTAACCTCTCACGAAGTTCCATTAAGTTTTGTGTGGTTGAAGTTTTCAAGTTTTGGGTGAGATGTCGATAGGAGGAGAATAAGGAGTGGGAAGATCCTAAGCTTGGGGATGCCCAAGGCACCCCAAGGTAATATTCAAGGAATACTCAAGCGCCTAAGCTTGGGGATGCCCCGGAAGGCATCCCCTCTTTCGTCTTCAAAACAATTGGTATACCTTACTCGGAGCTATATTTTTATTCGTCACATGATATGTGTTTTGCTTGGAGCATATTTTCAATTTTACTTGATGTTTGAATAAAATCATTGGATCTGAAATATTGAATAAAAAAAGAACCCTCCCTTGGCTAGTTAATTATTTGACTACTCAGTGTCCTTCACTCATATCTTTTGGAGTAGTTTGTCATTTACTCATGTGCTTCATGTATATCCTATGAGTAAATGGGGGAACGAACTGAATGTCATAAATCTGAATTTATATATGTTTAATGGATAGTAATGACTTCACATATAAAGAGTATGAGGCATAAAAGTTGTTGATAGTTGACAAACATAGTTTTGGTCATCGTTGCAATTAATAGGAAGTAATAAAGAAAGAGAAGCTTCACATATCAATATACTATCTTGGACATCTTTTATGATTGTGAGCACTCATTAAGTATGACATGCTAAATAGTTGATGTTGGACAAGGAAGACAACGTAATGGTTTATGTTTTCTCACATCTCAGTTAAAGTATATTCTCATGGATCTTCCTAACATGTTGAGCTTGCCTTTCCCCCTCATGCTAGCCAAATTCCTTGCACCAAGTAGAAATACTACTTGTGCTTCCAAATATCCTTAAACCCAGTTTTGTCATGAGAGTCCACCATACCTACCTATGGATTGAGTAAGATCCTTCAAGTAAGTTGTCATCGGTGCAAGCAATAAAAATTGCTCTCTAAATATGTATGACGTATTAGTGCAGAGAAAATAAGCTTTATACGATCTTGTTATGGAAGCAATAAAAGCGACGGACTGCATAATAAAGGTCCATATACAAGTGGTAATATAAAGTGGTGTTCTTTTGCATTGAGATTTTGTGCATCCAACCATAAAAGCGCATGACAACCTCCGCTTCCCTCTGCGAAGGGCCTATCTTTTACTTTATGTCTTTTATATTATGCAAGAGTCAAGGTGATCCTCACCTTTCCCTTTTTCATTTTATCCATTGGCAAGCACCTCGTGTTGGAAAGATCCTGATATATATATATATATATATATATATATATATATATATATATATATCCAATTGGATGTAAGTTAGCATGTGCTATTATTGTTAACATCACCAAAAGGTGAATACGTTGGGAGGCGAAATTATAAGCCCCTATCTTTCTCAGTGTCCGATTAAAACTCCATAACCACAAGTATTGCATGAGTGTTAGTAATTGTAGAATACTATATGATATTTGAGTTTGTGGACTTGCTGAAAAGCTCTATTCTTGACTCTTTTCGATGTTATGATAAATTGCAATTCGTTTAATGATTGAGATTATAGTTTGTTAGTTCTCAATGAAGTTTCTAAACCATACTTGACATTGTGAATAGATTGTTACTTGATCATGAAAAGTTTTATAAGATAAGCTACTATTATGACACATAATGATGCTAGAAAAGGTGATTGAAATTATCATTGATCAAACTTGTGCACCTGCTAGCATTCACACTTCATAAATTATTTCTTTTATCATTTACCTACTCGAGGACGAGCAGGAATTAAGCTTGGGGATGCTGATACGTCTCCAACGTATCTATAATTTATGAAGTATTCATGCTATTATATTGTCCATCTATGATGTTTTATATGCATGCCGTTTTATATTATTTTTGGGACTAACCTATTAACCTAGAGCCCAGTGCCAGTTTCTGTTTTCTCCTTGTTTTTGAGTTTTACAGAAAAGGAATACCAAACGGAGTCCAATTGATGTGCCAATTTTTGATGATTTTTTATGGACCAAAAGAAGACCACGGAGCATCTGAGTTGGGCCAGAAGAGTCCCGGGCTGCCCACGAGGGTGGGGGTGTGCCCACCCCCCTAGGGAGCGCCCCCTATCTCGTGGACAGCCCGGAGACACCCGTGACGTGAAACCTATGCCAAAAAATCCTATAAATACAGAAACCTTCGGGAAATAACCTAGATCGGAAGTTCCGCCGCCGCAAGCCTCTGTAGCCACGAGAAATCAATCTAGGCCCTCTCCGGCACCCTGCCCGAGGGGGCCATCATCACCGGAGGCCATGGAGGAGGATATCGGAGGGGCCATCATTGCCATGAAGGCCAAGGACCAGAGGAGGAAGCACAAGGGGGAGAACCTCTCCTCCTCTCTCTTGGTGGCACCGGAGTGCCATCGGGAGGGGAATCATCGCCATGGTGATCGTCTTCATCAACATCACCATCATCATCACCATCCTCATCTCTTTTACACGGTCCACTCTCCTGCACCCCGCTGTAATCCCTACTTGAACAGGGTGCTTTATGCCACATATTATGATCCAATGATGTGTTGCCATCCTATGATGTTTTGAGTAGATATCTTTTGTCTTTGGGTTGATTGATGATCTAGATTGGTATGAGTTGTATGTTTTACTTTGATGTTGTCCTATGGTGCCCTCCGTGTCGCACAAGTATGAGGGATTCCCGCTGTAGGGTGTTGCAATACGTTCATGATTCGCTTATATTGGGTTGGTGAGTGACTGAAACACAAACCCGAGTAAGAGGGATTGTTGCGTATGGGAATAAAGAGGACTTGATGCTTTAATGCTATGGTTGGGTTTTACCTTAATGATCTTTAGTAGTTGCGGATGCTTGCTAGAGTTCCAATCATAAGTGCATATGATCCAAGTAGAGAAAGTACGTTAGCTTATGCCTCTGCCTCATATGAAACTGCAATAGTGATCACCGGTCTTCTTAACAATTTCCTAGGACAATTCGGCACATCGATCCACCATTCTTCCACACTCGCTATTTCTAATATTTAGTAATGTATTCTAACTTTATGATAACATCACCTACTTTCATATTTTAGCTCTCCGATATCATGCAAATTTATCCTCTTTATACCCACTACACAGTTTTATTTCTTGTTTCTAGTTGGAAGCAAACGTTCGGTGCACGTAGAGTCGTATCAGTGGCAGATAGGGCTTGAGAGAATATTGATCTTTCCTTTAGCTCCTTGTGGGTTCAACACTCCATACTTATGACTTCCACCTTTGGGAATTGCTATGATGATTCCCTGCACTTGGGGATTATCAATCACCCCCATGAAAGGAGTCAAGAGATTTCAGACCCGAGGAAAATTGGCACCCAGGTATATTGGTACATTTCCAGTCATGTCCAGAGTCAAAACAGTTGCTTATCAGTTGGAATTGCCACCGGAATTGTGAGAGGTACACAATGTGTTCCATGTCTCACAGTTAAGAAGGTGTATCTCGCCACAGGAGAAAAGGACTGATATGACAGAGATAGAACTTGCTAAGGATTTAACCTATGAGGAGAGACCGATCAGAATATTGGATGAGACAGAGAGAGTCACTCGCAACAAATTGATAAGGTTTTATAAGGTTCAATGGGAGCATCACACCGAGGAAGAAGCAACCTGGGAAAGAGAAGAATTTTTAAGGACTGCCTACCCAGAGTTGTTTTCCCGAGCAACTGAATCTCGAGGACGAGATTCATCCTAAGTGGGGGAGGTTTGTGACAGCCTTGATTTTGCCTTCTCTCTTTTTCCGGACTTCATTTGCCTTTGCTTTGAATTTGGGTTTTTGAAATCAATTCAAATGGACTTAACACTTGGGCATGTCCTTGATTTTCACCCAAGTGGCCCATCTATATCTCATTCAACATTCGTTCTCAGAAAAATCCCAAAATGACCCAAGGAATATTTTTCATAAAAGAAAAATATTCAATTTCTTCTCTGAAACTCATTTCAGAAACTTGTGCTCCAAAGCAAACCTCATTTTATTGCTCCAAAAATCCTGAGAAAAATCCCAAATATTCTATGAACCTTGGCCCACCTTCCTGAGCAAAAATATTGCATAACTTTTGGAATATTTTTGCTACAGAAAATCATTTCTCTTCTAGCCTCAAAATGCACTTTGCACAACAAGTGTATTTTTTCTTGATCCAATGGAGCTGGTTTTTCTTGAGCCTCATTACCCTCCTAAGCAAAGCTTAATCCCAGGAGGTCAGCCCTAATCACCTTCTAGAAGCCCTCCAAACTTGGCGACCAAGTTTCTGACCAGAAACTTGCCAACAACATCAAGTCTCATCTGGTCGGTCTGGCAGTGTGCCATCACCTTTCCTAGACCTAACACTTCACGAACAACACCCCATACATAGTTTGGCATCGCGTGGGTGTCGTCTTGACCATGCCAGGGTGGTTACCACGTGAAGACACAGCCCTGGCAACGCGCCTGACGCGCTCTGTGCTGCGCCTGTGCGTCTGTTTCGCGCGTGATCGATCCAGAGCTCGCCGACGACTGCCGCACCGCGCCACCGCCTTTGTCTCATCACCCTTGACCCCTTCTTGGTGCTCGCCGATGCCAGAGACATCACAATAGGTGTGGGAGTCCTGGACTAGGGGGTCCTCAGGTGTCCGGTCGATTGATGTGGGCTAGAGTGATGGGCCGTCAAGATACAAGACAGAAGATCATCCTCGTGTCCGGTGGGGACTCTCACATGCGTGGATGGCAAGTATAGGTGTCCGGATATATTGTCCCTTTTCTGGAAAACCGACTTTGTACAAACCCTAAGCCCCTCCGGTGTCTATAGCTGGAGGGTTAGATTGGAGGCAGGATCACAACATTGCTAGGCTAGCTATCTAGGGTTAGCCGCATCGACCTCGTGGTAGATCAACTCTTGTAACCCCTATACCCTCGAATATAATCAAGCATGAGTAGGGTTTTACCTCATTAGGAGGGCCCGAACCTGGGTAAACATTGTGTCCCTTCTCCATTGTTACCATTGATCTTCAGACGCACAACTTGGGCCCCCTACCTGAGATCTGCCGGTTTTGACACCGACATTGGTGCTTTCATTGAGAGCTCCGCTGTATCGTTGAAAAAAGGATTGATGGCTCACCTTTTCGCTAACGGTGATGCTGCGCTCAGGGAAACCTTTCTTCCAGGACAAATTTTTGTGTTCAGCGGCTTTGTGTTTCGAGCCAACTCGATTGGCCGCCTTGAGTAGGTCGACAGTTATGCCCCCGGCCACCAGATCAGGTTTGGAAACCTGAATTACGTTGCTAACATCCGAGGAGATCTAGTCTTTGATGGGTTTGCGGCCTCGACCGCCACTTCGTGTCCCATCCAAGAAGAATCTTTAGATCCCCTATCAGATCCCATCCAGGGGTCAACCCCCACCTCGGCCTTAGATCCAGGGCAGGCATCATCATCCGAAGACGGGTGCATAAGCCCCACCGGACTTCTTCCCCCTATCGAACTTCCGACCGAAGACCGAGACGCAGGCTTAAAACTGGCTTTAGGCAACCGTTCCGAACTGCCGAGGTCTGCGCTTAGCAGGTCCGATCAGGCGCTCCATGCCAAACACAGCGCGACAGACCCGCACCTTCCGGTCACGCTCCCGCTCTTAGAGGAAGCGTTGGGTCTAATGCAGTCTCTCGCCATCACAGAGGCTTTACCTCCGAACTGCACCCAGCTTTGACTGGGGCTGGGAGAGGGGAATTTTATGCCCCACCCACCACCCACTTGATAGCCACTATCGAGTACTTAACCGACATGCTAGATTATGCATCCGAAGACATCGACGGTATGGACGACGATGCCGACGCAGAACCAAGCCTAGTCCCACTTGTCAGGGGGCGTTGGACGGCCACCTCGACCTACGATGTGTACATGGTGGACACTTCGAAGAATGACGAGGAGAACCCAAGCTCAAATGAGGATAGACCCATCGATAAACCACCAAAGCACCACGTCAGCGGCATCGCTCATGATAGCATCAGGCGAGGGATAGTAATACCGGCACCGGATACAACGAGACTCCGGATGGTGCCGAAGATACCGAACACCTTATCGAGCCCACATCCGAACAGGACAAACGGGAAGAAGGTGAGCAGAGTCCCGAACATGCTGACAATGAAGATGAGGAGGACATCAACTATATGCCAGAATCCGAAGAGGAGGCCAGCCTCAGTGATGAAGACTTCATTGTCCCAGAGGAACCCCTCGACCAAGAACGCTTCAAGAGACAGCTCATTGCTACAGTTTGGAGCCTGAAGAGGAAGCATCAGCAGCTCTGAGAAGAGCAAGACACGCTGAATGAAAGATGGACTAAGGTCCTGGCCGCTGAGGATTATAGACAAGAGCGACCTATCAAAAGATACCCTAGGCGCAAGCTGCTGCCTCAATTCGACGACGAAGTTCTTGAACCAATACCGTCGAAATACAATCAGGCAGACCAACCAGACCGACCACCACGTGGGCGGGATAAAGCAACATATCAAGCCGAACGCCAACCCGCACCCCCTCACCGAAGAGGCGGGGAGACTGCAGTTGCGGGATATACATAAAACTTGCAACGTGACCTAGACAATAAAGTTGGTCAGACCGGATCAAAATCTACGGATCAAGGGGGCGTGCCCTAGCGCGAGATAATGGCCATGAAACTCGGTGTGATGATCGTTACTATGTTTGGGATCAGTACCAAACTCAGAGGTTAGCCGATCTCCGCCATGACATTGCGAGATACAGAGGGGCCACACACCCCCTATGCTTCACTGATGAGGTTATGGAACATCAGTTCCCAGAAGGGTTTAAACCCATAAACATCGAACCATATGATGGAACAATGGACCCAGCCGTCTGGATTGAAGATTTCCTTCTCCGCATTCATATGGCTCAAGGAGATGATCTCCACGCCATCAAATATCTCCCTCTAAAGCTGAAGTGACCAGCACGACACTGGCTAAACAACCTCCCAGAAAACTCCATTGGAACCTAGGAAGACTTGGAAGATGCCTTTAGGGCTAACTTCCAGGGCACCTATGTCCGGCCTCCAGATGCTGACGACTTGAGTCATATAATCCAGCAGCCAGGCGAATGAGCCCGCAAGCTTTGGAATCAGTTCCTAACTAAAAAGAACCAGATTGTAGATTGTCCGAACGCCGAAGCCTTAGCAGCCTTTAAGCACATCGTCTGAGATGAATGGCTCGCTCGACACCTCGGGCAGGAAAAGATGAAGACCATGGCAGCCTTGACGACACTCATGACCCACTTCTGCGCGGGCGAAGACAGCTGGTTGGCTCGTAGAAGCAACAACTCAGGTGACCCCGACACCTCTGAGGTATGGGACGACAGTGGTAAACCCTGCACAATAAAAATAAACGTCAAAATAACAACAACGATGACACAGACAATACGGTAGTCAATGCCGGATTCAGCGGTCCTAAGTCCGGTCAGCGGAAGAAACCTTTCAAAGGCAACAAGGATGGGCCATCCAGCTTAGAAAAAATTGTCGAGAGGCCCTGCCAGTTTCATGGCACACCCGATAAGCCTGCAAATCATACCAACAGAAACTGTTGTGTTTTCAAACAGGACGATAAGATAAATACCGAATATAAGGGAGAAGGGCCCTCAAGCGAAGATGATGATGAGCCCCGTCAGCCGAACACTGGGGGTCAGAAACAATTTCCCCCCGAGGTGAAGACAGTAAACACGATATAAGTCATTTACATCCACAAAAGGGAGCACAAACGCACATTACGGGACGTCTATGTCGTAGAGCCTGTCGCCCTCAAGTTTAACCCATGGTCAACCTGTCTGATCACTCTTGACCGCAGGGACCACCCAACTAGTATCCTTCACGGGGGTTGGGCCGCCTTGGTTCTTGATCCAATCATTGACGGATACCACCTCACTAGAGTCCTTATGGATGGAGGAAGCGGTCTTAACTTGTTCTATCAAGATATTGTCCGAAAGATGGGGATTGACCCATCATGAATCAAGCATAGTAACACTACCTTTTAAAGGTGTGATACCAGGAGTGGAGGCCCGTTGTACGGGCTCAATCTGTTGGGGAACATAGTAATTTCAAAAAAATTCCTACGCGCACACATGATCATGGTGATGCATAGCAACGAGAGGGGTGATGACCCACAAGTGTAGGGGATCTATCGTAGTCCTTTCGATAAGTAAGAGTGTCGAACCCACTGAGGAGCAGAAGGAAATGATAAGCGGTTTTCAGTAAGGTTTTCTCTGCAAGCACAGAAATTGTAGGTAATAGATAGTTCTGTGATAAGATAAATTGTAATGAGTAACAAGCAATGAAAGTAAATAAAGTGCATCAAGGTGGCCCAATCCTTTTTGTAGCAAAGGATAAGCCTGGACAATTTCTTATAATGGGGAAAGAGCTCCCGAGGACACATGGGAATTATCGTCAATCTAGTTTTCATCACGCTCATATGATTCGCGTTCGGTACTTTGATAATTTGATATGTGGGTGGACCGGTGCTTGGGTACTGCCCTTACTTGGACAAGCATACAACTTATGGTTAACCCCTATTGCAAGCATCCGCAACTACAAAAGAAGTATTAAGGTAAACCTAACCACAACATTAAACATATGGATCCAAATCAGCCCCTAACGAAGCAACGCATAAACTAGGGTTTAAGCTTTTGTCACTCTAGCAACCCATCATCTACTTATTACTTCCTAATGCCTTCCTCTAGGCCCAAATAATGGTGAAGTGTCATGTAGTCCACGTTCACATAACACCACTAGAGGAAAAGACAACATACATCTCATCAAAATATCGAACGAATACCAAATTCACATGACTACTAATAGCAAGACTTCACCCATGTCCTCAGGAACAAACGTAACTACTCACAAAGCATATTCATGTTCATAATCAGAGGATTAATAATATGCATTAAGGATCTGAACATATGATCTTCCACCAAGTAAACCAATTAGCATCAATTACAAGGAGTAATCAACACTACTAGCAACCCACAGGTACCAATTTGTGGTTTTGATACAAGATTGGATACAAGAGATGAACTAGGGTTTGAGAGGATATGGTGCTGGTGAAGATGTTGATGGAGATTGACCCCCTCCCGATGAGAGTATCGTTGGTGAAGACGATGGTGATGATTTCCCCCTCCCGGAGGGAAGTGTCCCCGGCAGAACAGCTCTGCCGGAGCTCTAGATTGGTTCCGCCAAGGTTCCGCCTCATGGCGGCGGAGTTTCGTCCCGTAAGCTTTCCCACGATTTTTTCCAGGGTAAAAGCCTTCATATAGCAGAAGATGGACACCGGAGGGCCACTAGGGGGCCCAGGAGACAGGGGCACGCCCTGTAGGGGTGGGCGCGCCCCCACCCTCCTGGCCAGGGTGTGGGCCCCCTGAGGTGTTTCTTCCGCTCAATAATTCTTATTAATTCCAAAAATAAGTTTCGTGGAGTTTCAGGATTTTTGGAGCAAAGGCGTAATAGGTTTCAATGTTTGCTCCTTTTCCACCGAATTCCATTGCAGGCATTCCCCTCTTTAGGGTAAACCTTGTAAAATAAGAGAGAATAGCCATAAGTATTGAGATATAATGTGTAATAACAACCCATAATGCAATAAATATTGATATAAAAGCATGATGCAAAATGGACGTATCAACTCCCCCAAGCTTAGACCTCGCTTGTCCTCAAGCGGAAGCAAAAATCGAAAAATATGTCCACATGTTTAGAGATAGAGGTGTCGATAAAAATAAAATACGGACATGAGGGCATCATGATCATTTTTATAGCAACATAAATAGATTTTATCATATGATTTCTTATGCTTAAGTAACAATCAATTCACAATGTCAAGCATGGTTCAGAAACTTCATTGGGAGCTAGCAAACTGTAATCTCAGTCATTGAAGCAATTGCAATTTATCATAACATCAGAAAGAGTCAAGAATAAAGTAAAAACATAAAGGGAAAGGTGAGGATCCCTTGACTCAAGCATAAAGTAAAAACATAAAGTAGAAGATAGGCCCTTCGCAGAGGGAAGCAGAGGTTGTCATGTGCGTTTAGGGTTGGATGCATAAAATCTTAATGCAAAAGAATGTCACTTTATATTGCCACTTGTATGTGGACCTTTATTATGCAGTCCGTCGCTTTTATTGCTTCCACAACAAGATCGTATAAAGCTTATTTTATTTGCACTAATAAGTCATACATATTTAGATATCAATTTTTATTGCCTGCAACATGACAACTTACTTGAAGGATCTTACTCAATCCATAGGTAGGTATGGTGGACTCTCATGGCAAAACTGGGTTTAAGGATATTTGGAAGCACAAGTAGTATCTCTACTTGGTGCAAGGAATTTGGCTAGCATGAGGGGGAAAGGAAAGCTCAACATGTTTGGAAGGTCAACGACAATATACTTTAACTGAGATGTGAGAAAACATAAACCATTACATTGTATTCCTTGTCCAACATCAACTCTTTTAGCATGTCATACTTAATGAGTGCTTCACAATCATAAAAGATGTCCAAGATAATATATTTGTATGCGAAACCTCTCTTTCCTTATTACTTCCTATTAATAGCAATGATGACCAAAACTACGTTTATCAACTCTCAACAACTTTTATGCCCCATACTTTCTATGTGTGAAGTCATTACTATCCATAAGATCAATATGAACTCTTTTATTCTCTACTTTCTCAAGATCATAGCAAGATAGCAAAGCCCTTGACTCAACACTAATCTTTATTATAGATAGCTCACGGACTCAATTACATAAAGAAATCACAAAGAAAAACTCAAAACTACTTGATACTAAAACTTCAATCTACTAGATCAAGATACTACTAAAAGGATCGAACTAAATAAAACGGTAAAGATAGGAGTGTGATGGTGATACGATACCGGAACACCTCCCCCAAGCTTGGCAGTTGCCAAGGGGAGTGCCCATACCCATGTAATTATGTCCTCGGAGGTGGTGAAGTAGGAGTTGTTGATGATGTAGGCTTCTCGTCCATCTTCCAAGGCATAGGCTCACCATCATAGAAGGATGATCGACTCTCCGGGATCCTTAAATCTGCAGCCAAACTCATCCTCTTGAATCTATATTCATACTCACAGTTCTGGTTTGCAGGTCATAGATCTGGGCTTGGAGGTGCTCAATTTTCTCTTGAAGCTTGAAGATGGTCTCCCCAATGACTTTGGCATCTAGCTTGTGGTTGTTGGTGAACTCCGTGATCATCATCTGGTTGGCGTTGAGTCCACGCTCCACCATCCCTTGGCACTTGAAGACTTGCTGCTCCACGGCTTCGAGCTTTGTCTCCACGCTTCCGGTATGTCTTGGTCCCTCCACATCGCGGATGTGCAGCACCCCCTCACGCATCTCAATTGTTTGAGGGTGTTGCAGCACCTCTGCGAGATAGGGGTTGATAACCCTCTCGAAAAACTTGTCCTTGGGAGCGCTTGGAGACGCCATGATGCTCTAGATCTGTAACAGAAAATAGCTCGAAAAAAAACAAAGGATATTTGCGTGATACGGTGGTCAAAACCTTCGGGAGTTTATATAATGAATTTTTACCGACCAAAATACGTAACGTGCAAGAAAATGGAGTCCATGAGGCACACGAGGTGTCCATGAGATAGGGGGCGCGCCCAGTAAGGGAGGGCGCGCCCTCCACCCTCGTGGAGGCCTCGTGTCCTTCCCGGACTACTTCTTTCTTCCTAAAATTCTTAAATATTCCAAAACTGATAAAAATTGCCATTAGAATTGTTTTGGAGTCGGTTTACTTACCGTACCACATGCTTATTCCTTTTCGGAGTCTGGAACATTCTGGAAAGTGTCCCTTATGTATTCCTCCGGGGTTACGGTTTCAATAATATTAGTCAACATTGATAGGATTACCTGAAATATAATGTTTAATTCTTTGACCGTTCACCACCCTCGGACTTGTGCCTTTGAAGTTGTTGATTTTTATGGCACCAGAACGATGGACCTCCTCGATAATGTAAGGACCTTCCCATTTAGAGAGAAGTTTTCCTGCAAAAAATCTTGAACGAGAGTTGAATAATAACACATGATCACCTACGTTAAACTCACGCTTTTGTATCCTTTTGTCATGCCAGTGTTTGACTTTTTCTTTGAATAGCTTGGCATTCTCATAGGCTTGGGTTCTCCATTCATCAAGTGAGCTAATATCAAACAACCTCTTCTCACCGGCAAGTTTGAAGTCATAGTTGAGCTCTTTGATAGCCCAATATGCTTTATGTTCAAGTTCTAGAGGTAAATGACAAGCTTTTCCATAAACCATCTTATACAGAGATATACCCATAGGATTTTTGTATGCAGTTCTATGGGCCCATAATGCATCATCAAGTTTTTTGGACCAATTCTTTCTAGATCTATTGACAGTCTTTTGCAAAATTAATTTGATCTCTCTATTGCTCAACTCTACTTGACCACTAGACTGCGGATGATAAGGAGATGCGATTCTATGATTAACATCATACTTAGCAAGCATCTTACGGAAAGCACCATGAATAAAATGTGAACCACCATCAGTCATAAGATATCTAGGGACTCCAAACCTCAGAAAAATAACTTCTTTAAGCATTTTAATAGAGGTGTTATGATCAGCACTACTAGTTCGAATAACTTCTACCCACTTAGTAACGTAGTCAACAGCAACTAAAATATGTGTGTAACCATTAGAGGTAGGAAAAGGTCCCATATAATAAAAGCCCCAAACATCAAATGGTTCAATAACAAGAGAATAATTCATAGGCATTTCTTGACGTCTACTAATATTACCAATTCTTTGACATTCATCACAAGATAAGACAAACTTACGAGCATCTTTGAAGAGAGTAGGCCAATAAAAACCAGATTGCAGTACCTTATGTGCGGTTCTATCTCCAGCGTGATGTCCTCCATAGGATTCAGAGTGACACTTGTGTAGGATCTGTTCCTGTTCATGCTCAGGTAGACAACGTCTAATAACACCATCTACTCCTTTATAAAGGTGTGGTTCATCCCAGAAGTAATGTCTTAAATCATTAAAGAACTTTTTCTTTTGCTGGTATGTGAAACTAGGTGGTATAAATTTAGCAATAATGTAATTAGCATAATCAGCATACCAAGGAGGAGTACGAGAAGCATGAACAACCGCTAATTGTTCATCAGGAAAGCTATCATCAATAGGCAGTGGGTCATCAAGAACATTCTCTAACCTAGACAAGTTGTCTGCAACAGGGTTCTCAGCTCCCTTTCTATCAATAATATGCAAATCAAATTCTTGGAGCAGGAGAATCCATCTAATGAGTCTAGGCTTAGCATCTTTCTTTTCCATAAGATATTTAATAGCAGCATGATCAGTGTGAATAGTAACTTTGGGATCAACAATATAAGGTCTAAACTTATCACATGCAAACACAACTGCTAAGAATTCTCTTTCAGTAGTAGCATAATTTCTCTGGGCAGTATCAAGAGTCTTACTAGCATACTGGATAACATTTAATTTCTTATCAACTCTTTGCCCTAGAATAGCACCTACAGCATAATCACTAGCATCACACATAATTTGAAAGGGTAAATTCCAATCAGGTGGCTGAACAATAGGTGCAGTGATCAAAGCTTTCTTAAGTATTTCAAACGCTTCTACACAATCATCATCAAAGACAAAAGGAATATCTTTTTGCAATAAATTAGTCAGAGGCCTAGAGATTTTAGAAAAGTCCTTAATGAACCTCCTATAAAACCCGGCATGACCAAGGAAACTTCTTATACCTTTTATGTCCTTGGGACATGGCATCTTTTCAATAGCATCAACTTTAGCTTTATCAACTTCAATACCCCTCTCGGAGATCTTGTGCCCCAAGACAATGCCTTCATTAACCATAAAGTGCCACTTTTCCCAATTCAAGACGAGACTAGTGTCTTTGCATCTCTGCAAAACTCGATCAAGGTTGCTCAAGAAATCATCAAAAGAGGATCCATAAACGGAGAAATCATCCATGAACACCTCACAAATCTTTTCACAAAAGTCAGAGAATATAGCCATCATGCATCTTTGAAAGGTAGCAGGTGCATTACATAAACCAAAAGGCATATGTCTATAAGCAAAAGTACCGAAAGGGCAAGTAAAAGAAGTTTTTGATTGATCCCCCGCTGACACGGGTATTTGAGAGAAACCAGAATAACCATCTAGAAAGCAGAAATGTGTGTGTTTGGATAGTCTTTCTAACATTTGATCAATAAAAGGTAAAGGGTAATGATCTTTCTTAGTAGCTTTATTTAATTTACGGAAATCAATTACCATCCTATAACCTATAATAATTCTTTGCGGGATCAATTCATCTTTATCATTAGGAACGACAGTAATACCTCCCTTTTTAGGAACACAATGGACAGGGATTACCCAATCACTATCAGCAACGGGATAAATTATACCTGCCTCAAGGAGCTTTAGTATCTCCTTTCTTACCACTTCTTTCTTCTTGGGATTCAGTCGTTGTTGAGGATCTCTAGCTGGTTTGGCATTGTCCTCCAAATTAATTTTGTGTTGACATAACGTGGGACTAATGCCCTTGAGATCATCCAGAGTATATCCAATAGCAACACGGTGCTTCTTCAGAGTTTTCAATAATCTTTCTTCGTCTTGCTCTAAAAGGTTAGCGCTAATAATAACAGGATATATTTTCTTTTCATCAAGATAAGCATACTTAAGATTATCTGGTAATGGTTTGAGTTCAAACACGGGATCACCCTTGGGTGGAGGGGGATCCCCAAGAACTTCAACGGGAAGGTAGTGTTTCAGCATAGGTTCCTGTTTAAGGAACACTTCATCTATTTCCCTTCTTTCCTTCATAAACATATCATTTTCATGGTCAAGCAAATATTGTTCTAACGGATCAGCAGGAGGCACGGCAATAGAAGCAAGGCCAATAATCTCATCCTTACTAGGTGATTCTCTATCACGAGGTTGTCTACGAAACTTAGCAAAATTAAACTCATGAGACATACCCTCTAAGCCAATTGTGACAGTATCCTTTTCACAATCAATCTTAGCATTAACTGTATTTAAGAAGGGTCTACCAAAAATAATGGGACAAAAGTCATCTTGTGGGGAACTAAGAACAAGAAAATCAGCAGTGTATTTAACCTTCCCACACAAGACTTCAACATCTCTAACAATCCCAACTGGTGAAATAGTATCTCTATTGGCAAGCTTGATAGTAACATCAATACCTTCCAACTCAACGGGTGCAATATCATGCATAATTTCTTTATATAAGTCATAGGGTATTTCACTAGCACTAGCACCCATATCACATAAGCCATGATAACAATGATCTCCTATTTTAACAGAAATAATAGGCATGCCTACCACAGGTCTATGTATCTTAGTATCTGGTCTAACAATATTAGCAGTCTCACCACAGAAATAAATAACATGCCCATCTAAATCATCATCCAAGAGATCTTTAACCATAGCAATAGGTTCAACTTTGATTTTCTCAGGAGGTGTATAAGTCCTAGTATTACTCTTATGAACAACAGTCGAAGTTTTAGCATGATCCTTTATCCTAACAGGAAAAGGAGGTTTCTCAACATAAGTAGTAGGAACAATTGGATCACTATAGGTGACAGTCTTTTCTTCAACTATAATAGGTGCAACTACTTTTACTTCAACGGGATGATTATATTTAAACCACTTCTCCTTAGGGAGATCAACTTGAGTAGCAAAAGATTCATAGAAAGAAGCTACTATCTCAGAGTCAAGTCCATATTTAGCGCTAAATCCACGAAAAGCATCGGTATCCATAAAAGATTTAACACAATCAAACTTAGGTGTCATACCTGACTCCTTACCATCGTCGGAACCCCAATCTTCAAAGTTGCGTTTAATTCTTTCAAATAAGTCCCATTTGAATTCAATAGTCTTCAGCATATAAGAACCAGCACAGGAAGTATCAAGCATGTTGCGATTATTGAGAGAAAGACGAGCATAAAACTTTTGAATAATCATTTCTATGGAGAGCTCATGATTGGGGCATAAATATAACATTGAATTAAGCCTCCCCCAAGCTTGAGCGATGCTTTCTCCTTCGCGAGGCCAGAAATTATATATGTAATTACGATTACGATGAACAAGATGCATAGGATAGAACTTCTGGTGAAATTCCAACTTCAATCGTTTATAATTCCAAGATCCCGTATGATCACATAGCCTATACCATGTCAATGCATCTCCCTTCAAAGATAAAGGGAAGACCTTCCTTTTGACAACATCATCGGGAATACCTGCAAGCTTAAATAATCCACAAACTTCATCCACAAAGATAAGGTGTAAATCAGGATGCAATGTTCCATCTCCTGCAAATGGATTAGCTAGCAGTTTCTCTATCATACCCGAAGGAATCTCAAAGTAAATATTTTCAATAAGTTCAGTAGGTTGAGGAGCAGCTCTTTGCTCTTCTGGTCGGGGTGAAGATACCCCGAACAAGCCCCTCAAAGGATTAGTTTCCATAGTGATAAGTAACAGAAAATTTCAGCAGACTATATAAATGTTTCCTTACCAAGTTCCACTCACCAAAAGCGCTACACTCCCCGGCAACGGCGCCAGAAAAGAGTTTTGATGACCCACAAGTGTAGGGGATCTATCGTAGTCCTTTCGATAAGTAAGAGTGCCAAGCCCAACGAGGAGCAGAAGGAAATGATAAGCGGTTTTCAGTAAGGTTTTCTCTGCAAGCACTGAAATTGTAGGTTATAGATAGTTTTGTGATAAGATAAATTGTAACGAGTAACAAGCAATGGAAGTAAATAAAGTGCAGCAAGGTGGCCCAATCCTTTTTGTAGAAAAGGATAAGCCTGGACAATTTCTTATCATGAGCAAAGAGCTCCCGAGGACACATGGGAATTATCGTCAAGCTAGTTTTCATCACGCTCATATGATTCGCGTTCGGTACTTTGATAATTTGATATGTGGGTGGACTGGTGCCCTTACTTGGACAAGCATCCCACTTATGATTAACCCCTATTGCAAGCGTCCGCAACTACAAAAGAAGTATTAAGGTAAACCTAACCACAACATTAAACATATGGATACAAATCAGCCCCTAACGAAGCAACGCATAAACTAGGGTTTAAGATTCTGTCACTCTAGCAACCCATCATCTACTTATTACTTCCCAATGCCTTCCTCTAGGCCCAAATAATGGTGAAGTGTCATGTAGTCGACGTTCACATAACACCACTAGAGGAAAAGACAACATACATCTCATCAAAATATCGAACGAATACCAAATTCACATGACTACTAATAGCAAGACTTCACCCATGTCCTCAGGAACAAACGTAACTACTCACAAAGCATATTCATGTTCATAATCAGAGGATTAATAATATGCATTAAGGATCTGAACATATGATCTTCCACCAAGTAAACCAATTAGCATCACCTACAAGGAGTAATCAACACTACTAGCAACACATAGGTACGAATTTGTGGTTTTGATACAAGATTGGATACAAGAGATGAACTAGGGTTTGAGAGGAGATGGTGCTGGTGAAGATGTTGACTGAGATTGACCCCCTCCCGATGAGAGGATCGTTGGTGATGATGATGGTCATCATTTCCCCTTCCCGGAGGGAAGTGTCCCCGGCAGAATAGCTCTGCCGGAGCTCAAGATTGGTTTCGCCAAGGTTCCGCCTCGTGGCGGCGGAGTTTCGTCCCGTAAGCTTGCCCACGACTTTTTCCAGGGTAAAAACCTTCATATAGCAGAAGATGGACACCGGAGGGCCACCAGGGGGCGCAGGAGACAGGGGGCACGCCCAGTAGGGGTGGGCGCGCC
This sequence comes from Aegilops speltoides, assembly GCA_021437245.1. Taxonomy (NCBI): domain Eukaryota; kingdom Viridiplantae; phylum Streptophyta; class Magnoliopsida; order Poales; family Poaceae; genus Aegilops; species Aegilops speltoides. Next base: position 400,628,048 of record CM038142.1, on the reverse strand, counting down.
CCCCACCCTCCTAGCCAGGTTGTGGCCCCCTGAGGTGTTTCTTCCGCTCAATAATTCTTATTAATTCCGAAAATAAGTTTCATGGAGTTTCAGGATTTTTGGAGCAGTGCAGAATAGGTTTCAATGTTTGCTCCTTTTCGGCACCGAACTCCACTGCCGGCATTCCCCTCTTCAGGGTAAACCTTGTAAAATAAGAGAGAATAGCCATAGGTATTGAGATATAATGTGTAATAACAGCCCATAATGCAATAAATATTGATATAAAAGCATGATTCAAAATGGATGTATCAAGGGGAGAGTGTGTCCATGTACCCTTGTAGGCCGAAAGCGGAAGCGTTAGCACAACGCGGTTGATGTACTCGTACGTCTTCACGATCCGACCGATCAAGTACCGAACATACGGCACCTCCGAGTTCAGCACACGTTTAGCTCGATGACGTCCCACGAACTCCGATCTAGCTGAGCTTCGAGGGAGAGTTGCGTCAGCACGACGGTGTGATGATGGTGATGATGTTGCTACCGACGCAGTGCTTCGCCTAAGCACCACTACGATATGATCGAGGTGGATTATGGTGGAGGGGGGCACCGCACACGGCTAAGAGATCAAGAGATCATTTGTTGTGTCTAGAGGTGCCCCCTGCCCCCCGTATATAATGGAGTGGAGGAGGGGGGAGGGCCAGCCCTCCTATGGCGCGCCCTGGAGGAGTCCTACTCCCACCGGGAGTAGGATTCCCCCCTTTCCAAGTTGTAGGAGTAGGAGTCAAGGAAAGGGAAAAGAGAAGAGAAGGAAGGAGGGGGCGCAGCCCCTCCCCTAGTCCAATTCGGACTAGGCCTTGGGGGCGTGCAGCCTCCCTCTCTCTCTCTTTCCACTAAAGCCCAATAAGGCCCATATACTCCTCGGCGAATTCCCGTAACTCTCCGGTACTCCGATAAATTCCCGAATCACTCGGAACCTTTCCGATGTCCGAATATAGTCGTCCAATATATCGATCTTTACGTATCGACCATTTCAAGACTCCTCGTCATGTCCCCGATCTCATCCGGGACTCCGAACTACCTTCGATACATCAACACACATAACTCATAATATAAATCGTCACCGAACGTTAAGCGTGCGAACCCTACAGGTTCGAGAACTATGTAGACATGACCGAGACACATCTCCGGTCAATAACCAATAGCGGAACCTGTATGCTCATATTGGCTCCTACATATTCTACAAAGATCTTTATTGGTCAAACCGCATAACAACATACGTGGTTCCCTTTGTCATCGGTATGTTACTTGCTCGAGATTCGATCGTCGGTATCTCAATACCTAGTTCAATCTCGTTACCGACAAGTCTCTTTACTCGTTCCGTAATGCATCATCCGGCAACTAACTCATTAGTCACATTGTTTGCAAGGCTTATAGTGATGTGCATTACCGAGAGGGCCCAGAGATACCTCTCCAACAATCGGAGTGACAAATCCTAATCTTGAAATACGCCAAATCAACAAGTACCTTTGGAGACACCTGTAGAGCACCTTTATAATCACCGAGTTACGTTGTGACATTTGGTAGCACCCAAAGTGTTCCTCCGGTAAACGGGAGTTGCATAATCTCATAGTCATAGGAACATGTATAAGTCATGAAGAAAGCAATAGCAACATACTAAACGATCAAGTGCTAAGCTAACGGAATGGGTCAAGTCAATCACATCATTCTCCTAATGATGTGATCCCGTTAATCAAATGAAAACTCATGTCTATGGTTAGGAAACTTAACCATCTTTGATTAACGAGCTAGTCAAGTAGAGGCATACTAGTGACACTATGTTTGTCTATGTATTCACACATGTATTATGTTTCCGGTTAATACAATTATAGCATGAATAATAAATATTTATCATGAAATAAGAAAATAAATAATAACTTTATTATTGCCTCTAGGGCATATTTCCTTCAGTCTCCCACTTGCACTAGAGTCAATAATCTAGTTCACATCACCATGTGATTTAACACTAATATTCACATTTGCATGTGATTAACACCCATAGTTCACATTGTCATGTGACCAATGCCCAAAGGGTTTACTAGAGTCAATAATCTAGTTCACATCAATATGTGATTAACACCCAAATAGTACTAAGGTGTGATCATGTTTTGCTCGTGAGAGAAGTTTAGTCAACGGATCTGTCACATTATGAGCCGTATGTATTTTGCAAATATTCTATGTCTACAATGCTTTGCATGGAGCTACTCTAGCTAATTGCTCCCACTTTCAACATGTATCTAGATTGACTTAGAGTCATCTGGATCGATGTAAAATCTTACACCGATGTAACTCTTTACGACGGTCTCTTTTATCACCTCCATAATCTAGAAATATTTCCTTAGTCCTAACTAAGGATATTCTTGACCATTGTCCAGTGATCTACTCCTAGATCAAAATTGTACTCCCTTGCCAAACTCAGAGCAAGGTATACAATAGGTCTGGTACACAGCATAGCATACTTTATAGAACCTATGACTGAGGCATAGGGAATGACTTTTCATTCTTTTTCTATTTCTGCCATGGTCGGGTTTTGAGTCTTACTCAACTTCACACCTTGCAACACAGACAAGAAGTCCTTCTTTGACTGTTTCATTTTGAATTACTTCAAAATCTTATCAAGGTATGTACTCATTGAAAAACTCTATAGATCTTGATGCTCAATGTGTAAGCAGCTTCACCGAGGTCTTTCTTTGAAAAACTCTTTTCAAATACTCCTTTATGCTTTCCGAAAAATTCTACATTATTTCCAATCAACAATATGTTATTCTTATATACTTATCAGAAATGTTGTAGTGCTCCCACTCACTTTCTTGTAAATACAGGCTTCACCGCAAGTCTGTATAAAACTATATGCTTTGATCAACTCATCAAAGTGTATATTCCAACTCCGAGATGTTTGCACCAGTCCATAGATGGATCACTGGAGCTTGCACACTTTGTTAGCACCTTTAGGATTGACAAAACCTTCTGGTTGCATCATATACAACTCTTCTTTAATAAATCCATTAAGGAATGCAGTATTGACATCCATTTGCCAGATTTCATAAAATGTGGCAATTACTAACATGATTCGGATAGACTTAAGCATCAATACGAGTGAGAAAATCTCATCATATTCAACACCTTGAACTTGTCGAAAAACCTTTTGTGACAAGTCAAGCTTTGTAGATACTAACACTACTATCAGCGTTTGTCTTTCTCTTGAACATCCATTTATTTTCTATGGCTTGCCGATCACTGGGCAAGTCCACCAAAGTCCACACTTTGTTCTCATACATGGATCTGATCTCAGATTTCATGGCCTTCAAGCCATTTCGCGGAATCTGGGCTCATCATCGCTTCCTCATAGTTCGTAGGTTCATCATGGTCTAGTAACATGACTTCAGAATAGGATTACCGTACCACTCTGATGCGGATCTTAATCTGGAAGATCTATGAAGTTCGGTAGTAACTTGATCTGAAGCTTCATGATTATCATCATTAGCTTCCTCACTAATTGGTGTAGCAATCATTGGAACTGATTTCTGTGATGAACTACTTTCCAATTCGGGAGAAGATACAATTACCTTATCAAGCTCTACTTTCTTCCCACTCACTTCTTTCGAGAGAAAACTCCTTCTCTAGAAAGGATCCATCTTAGCAACAAATATTTTGCCTTCGGATCTATGATAGAAGGTGTACTCAACAGTTTCCTTTGGGTCTTCTATGAAGACGCACTTCTCCGATTTGGGTTCGAGCTTATCAGGTTGAAACCTTTTCACATAAGCATCGCAGCCCCAAACTTTAAGAAACGACAACTTTGGTTTCTTGCCAAACCACAGTTCATAAGGCGTTGTCTCAACGGATTTTGATGGTGCCCTATTTAAAGTGAATGCAGCTGTCTCTAATGCATAACCCCAAAATGATAGTGGTAAATCGGTAAGATACATCATGGATCGCACCATATCCTATAAAGTGCGGTTACGATGTTCTGACACACCATTATGTTGTGGTGTTCCATGTGACGTGAGCTGTGAAACTATTCCACATTGTTTTTACATGCATGCCAAACTCGCAACTCAAATGTTCTCCTCTACGATCAGATTGTAGAAACTTTAGTTTCTTGTTACGATGATTCTCCACTTCACTCTGAAATTCATTGAACTTCTCAAATGTTTCAGACTTGTGATTCATTAAGTAGATATACTCATATCTACTTAAATCATCTGTGAAGGTCAGAAAATAACTATACTCGCCACGAGCATCAACACTCATTGGATCGCATACATCGGTATGTATTATTTCCAATAAGTCTGTAGCTCGTTCCATTGTTCCGGAGAACGGAGTTTTAGTCATCTTGCCCATAAGGCACGGTTCGCAAGCATCAAATGATTCATAATCAAGTGATTCCAAAAGTCCCTCTTTATGGATTTTCTTCATGCGCTTTACACCGGTATGACCCAAACTACAGTGCCACAAATATGTTGCACTATCATTATCAACTTTTCATCTTTTGGCATCAATATTATGAATATGTGTATCACTATGATCAAGATTCAATAAACCAGCAATATTGGGTGTATAACCATAGAAGGTTTTATTCATGTAAACAGAATAACAATTTATTCTCTGTCTTAGATGAATAATCGTATCGCAATAAACATGATCTAATCATATTTATGCTCAACACAAACACCAAATAACATTTATTTAGGTTCAACACTAATCTCGAAAATATAGGGAGTGTGCGATGATGATCATATCAATCTTGGAACCACTTCCAACAGACATCGTCACTTCACCCTCAACTAGTCTCTGTTTATTCTGTAAATCCTGTATCGAGTTACTAATCTTAGAAACCGAACAAGTATCAAATACCCAGGAGTTACTATAAACACTAGTAAGGTACACATCAATAACATGTATATCAAATATACCCTTGTTCACTTTGCCATCCTTCTTATCTACCAAATATTCAGGGCATTTCCACTTCTAGTGACCATTTCCTTTGTAGTAGAAGCACTCAGTTTCAGGCTTTGGTCCAGCTTTGGCTTCTTCACGGGAGTGACAACTTGCTTGCCATTCTACTTGAAGTTCCCTTTCTTTCCCTTTGCCCTTTTCTTGAAACTAGTGGTCTTTCCAATCATCAACACTTGATGCTCTTTCTTGATTTCTACCTTCATTGATTTCAGCATCACGAAGAGCTCGTGAAATGTTTTCGTCATCCCTTTCATACTATCGTTCATCATGAAGTTCCAGTAACTTGGCGATGGTGACTAGAGAACTTTGTCAATCACTATATTATCTAGAAGATTAACTCCCACTTGATTCAAGCGATTGTAGTACCCAGACAATCTGAGCACATGCTCACTGCTTGAGATATCCCCCTCCATCTTTTGGCTACAGAACTTGTTGGAGATTTCATATCTCTCAACTCGGGTATTTGCTTGAAATATTAAATTCAACTTTTGGAACATCTCATCTGGTCCATGACGTTCAAAACTTCTTTGAAGTCCCGATTCTAAGCCGTTAAGCATGGTGCACTAAACTATCAAGCAGTCATCATATTGAGCTAGCCAAACATTCATAACGTCTGCATCTGCTCCTGCAATAGGTCTGTCACCTAGCGGTGCATCAAGGACATAATTATTCTATGCAATTATGAGGATAAACCTCAGATCACGGACCAAGTCCGCATCATTGCTACTATCATCTTTCGACTTAGTTTTCTCTGGGAACACATATAAAACATAGGGAAGCAACAACGTGAGCTATTGATCTATAACATAATTTGCAAAATACTATCAGGACTAAGTTCAAGATAAATTAAAGTTCAATTAATCATATTACTTAAGAACTCCCACTTAGATAGACATCCCTCTAATCATCCAAGTGATCACAGGATCCAAATCAACTAAACCATGTCCGATCATCACGTGAGATGGAGTAGTTTTCAATGGTGAACATCACTATGTTAATCATATCTACTATATGATTCACGCTCGACCTTTCGGTCTCTAGTGTTCTGAGGCCATATCTGTATATGCTAGGCTCGTCAAGTTTAACCTGAGTATTCCGCATGTGCAACTATTTTGCACCCGTTGTATTTGAACATAGAGCCTATCACACCCGATCATCACGTGGTGTCTCAACACGAAGAACTTTCGCAATGGTGCATACTCAGGGAGAACACTTATACCTTGAAATTTAGTGAGAGATCATCTTATAATGCTACCGTCAATCAAAGCAAAATAAGATGCATAAAGGATAAACATCACATGCAATCAATATAAGTGATATGATATGACCATCATCATCTTGTACTTGTGATCACCATCTCCGAAGCACCGTCATGATCACCATCGTCACCGGCACGACACCTTGATCTTCATCGTAGCATCGTTGTCGTTTCGCCACCTATTGCTTCTACGACTATCGCTACCGCTTAGTGATAAAGTAAAGCAATTACAGGGCAATTGCATTGCATACAATAAAGCGACAACCATATGGCTCCTGCCAGTTGCCAATAACTTTGTTACAAAACATGATCATCTCATACAATAAAATTTAGCCTCATGTCTTGACCATATCACATCACAATATGCCCTGCAAAAACAGTTGGACGTCCTCTACTTTGTTGTTGCAAGTTTTACATGGCTGCTACGGGCTGAGCAAGAACCATTCTTACCTATGCATCAAAACCACAATGACAGTTCGTCAAGTTAGTGTTGTTTTAACCTTCTCAAGGACTGGGCGTGGCCACACTCGGTTCAACTAAAGTTGGAGAAACTGAGACCTGCCAGCCACCTATGTGCAAAGCACGTCGTAGAACCAGTCTCGCGTAAGCGTACACGTAATGTCGGTCCGGGCCGCTTCATCCAACAATACCGCCGAACCAAAGTATGACATGCTGGTAAGCAGTATGACTTGTATCGCCCACAACTCACTTGTGTTCTACTCGTGCATATAACATCTACACATAAAACCAGGCTCTGATACCACTGTTGGGGAACGTAGTAATTTCAAAAAAATTCCTATGCGCACACAGGATCATGGTGATGCATAGCAACGAGAGGGGAGAGTGTGTCCACGTACCCGTGTAGACCAAAAGCGAAGCGTTAGCTGCAACGCAGATTGATGTAGTCGTACGTCTTCACGATCCGACCGATCAAGTACCAAACGTACGGCACCTCCGAGTTCAGCACACGTTCAGCTCGATGACGTCCCATGAACTCCGATCCAGCCGAGCTTCGAGGGAGAGTTACGTCAGCACGACGGCGTGATGACGGTGATGATGTTGCTACCGATGCAGGGCTTCGCCTAAGCACCACTACAATATGATCGAGGTGGATTATGGTGGAGGGGGGCACCGCACACGGCTAAGAGATCAAGAGATCATTTGTTGTGTCTAGAGGTGCCCCCCTGCCCCCGTATATAAAGGAGTGGAGGGGGGAGGGCCGGCCCTCCTATGGTGCGCCCTGGAGGAGTCCTACTCCCACCGGAGTAGGATTCCCCCTTTCCAAGTTGTAGGAGTAGGAGTCAAGGAAAGGGAAAAGAGAAGAGAAGGAAGGAGGGGGCGCAGCCCCTCCCCCTAGTCCAATTCGGAATAGGCCTTGGGGGGCACGCCGCCTCCCTCTCTCTCTTTCCCCTAAAGCCCAATAAGGCCCATATACTCCCCGGCGAATTCCCGTAACTCTCCGGTACTCCGATAAATACCCGAATCACTCGGAACCTTTCCGATGTCCGAATATAGTTGTCCAATATATCAATATTTACATCTCGACCATTTCAAGACTCCTCGTCATGTCCCCGATCTCATCCGGGACTCCAAACTACCTTCGGTACATCAAAACACATAACTCATAATATAAATCGTCACCGAACGTTAAGCGTGCAGACCCTACGGGTTCGAGAACTATGTAGACATGACTAAGACACATCTCCGGTCAATAACCAATAGCGGAACCTGGATGCTCATATTGGCTCCTACATATTCTACGAAGATCTTTATCGGTCAAACCACATAACAACATACGTTGTTCCCTTTGTCATCGGTATGTTACTTGCCCGAGATTCGATCGTCGGTATCTCAATACCTAGTTCAATCTCGTTATAGGCAGTTCTCTTTACTCGTTCCGCAATGCATCATCCCGCAACTAACTCATTAGTCACATTGCTTGCAAGGCTTATAGTGAGGTGCATTACTGAGAGGGCCCAGAGATACCTCTCCGACAATCGGAGTGACAAATCCTAATCTTGAAATACGCCAACTCAACAAGTACCTTTGGAGACACCTATAGAGCACCTTTATAATCACCGAGTTACGTTGTGACGTTTGGTAGCACCCAAAGTGTTCCTCCGGTAAACGGGAGTTGCATAATCTCATAGTCATAGGAACATGTATAAGTCATGAAGAAAGCAATAGCAACATACTAAATGATCAAGTGCTAAGCTAACGGAATGGGTCAAGTCAATCACATCATTCACCTGATGATGTGATCCCGTTAATCAAATGAAAACTCATGTCTATGGTTAGGAAACTTAACCATCTTTGATTAACGAGCTAGTCAAGTAGAGGCATACTAGTGACACTATGTTTGTCTATGTATTCACACATGTATTATGTTTCCGGTTAATACAATTCTAGCATGAATAATAAACATTTATCATGAAATAAGGAAATAAATAATAACTTTATTATTGCCTCTAGGGCATATTTCCTTCACAATCACACTGGAGGTAGTATTCGGCTCTCTAGACAACTTCCACAATGAAGAGTTAATCTTCGACATCGCCCTTTCCGTAGTGGTTACCATGCGCTGCTCGGATGAACTGCCTTCGCCCGCTTTAACGCAGTCCCGCATTATGCCTACTTGAAGCTCAAAATGCCTGGACCTCGTGGTGTTATTACAGTAAATGGTAATATGGAGCGCTCACTCCGTACGGAAGAACACACCGCGGCCCTTGGAGCCGAAGTGTATAGCGGCCTCATCAAGCCGAGCAGTTCACAGGCCAGTAAAGCCAATGACGTATCCAAACGAGTCCGGTCCGCGAATAAATCAGCGGATCCGGACATGGACTAGTAGTTCTGCCTCCGCTGATCGCCCCACCAGGTGGCGGTTCAGGTACCGCGCGTACATAATTATGCACCAAAAATACCCTGGGCGACACCGGAGGCACGCTGCAGAATAGGTCCATTGCACGGCTCGACCATAAATGGACCACATATACCCTTTTTCTTTTAACGCTGGTTCACCAAGAGCCCTACTTACAAGATGGTTGTTGAAGGAGATCCTTTTAAGGCTAGCATGTCCCAGCCATCAAACGCTCCTCTCAAAGGACTCACTACTAAGGAGGAAAGGCGCAGACATGCGACAGGGCATCATTAGAGTTTCTCTTCCGAACAATGATTTTTTAGGCCCTGTGTTAGACTTTCCCTTATGTAAAATTTTCTCTTCCTTGGGCATGTAATATGACCTTAGTATTGAACGGCATTGCCTATCATCGAAATATCAATAAAGATACAAAGGGCATAGGTGATTACCACCTTTTCGGTTGGGTGTCAGATTTTTTCCTTGTCTTCTGCGCTATTCCTTATGTTCGACTGGCACACGCGGTTCGACACGTACTAGGGGTTGTGTTCGACCCCCGCTAAATTATTAAGTCCGTACACCCATAGGGAACTCTTCGGCGTCCTGGATATTGCAGTATACGCATCCGCTCCGAATCATGTCTTTGGTCTATAGTTGGGTTGCCCGGCTCCTGTGTTTTGCCACCTTAAGTTCCGCAAGTTCGGCTAAGGTAGTAAAGGGAGAACTACTGCGATTGTATTTACGGTTCGTCCAGTCAAGTACCTCAGTAGAGAAAGTCAAAAACTAATAGTCATGATAAGCGAGAGCGGGTCAGCGATCCGCGACTTAGTGGTATACTATGAATCGCTCGCGATTTATGCCGTGTCCTATGAGGGGCTGGGTTTTTGACCAGCCGCGTTGCAAAGGCGCCGTACTCTGGCTTCCCGAGCATGCAACCAGGGGCTAGTACTTAGCGCCACCAATGGACTCTTATGGCTAAGTGAAAGTGCTAAATCTGGATAGTTTGATTGCCTAGTTCACTTCGCAAGATGCCTCCTACATAGGACCAAGACGTTGGATTAAGTGTGGTCACGTGACCACGAACACCCCTGTAATATCTACATGGGGGTTGAAGCCGAAGACTGGTAAACTTTCAGACATATAAACAACAAAATAGGAGGATAAACTAAATTATAAATATCATACACAGTGAGTTCATTACATGACTCTTACAAACCAGACTCAACTACTCAAAGATGACATCCTTTGAACACTGCCCCTCCACAATACAAGCTCCCTCGAGGACCTCGTCAAAGTACTTCTCCGGTCGCCGGTGCTCTTTCCCTTCAGGCGGCCCTGCGGTAGCAGGGTCGGCGGCCTTCATCTTTGCCCACTGCACCTTGACATGGGCAAAGGCCATCCGGGCACCTTCAATGTAGGACGACCGCTTGAGGGCATCGATTCGAGGAAGCGCCTCCACTAGCCGCTGCACGAGTCCGAAGTGACTATTAGGGATGGGATCAGCTGGCCACAAACGGTTATAACATCCTTCATGGCCAGTCTGGCCACCCTGTGCAGCTCAGACAGCTGCTTCAGCTGGTCGATCAGGGTCACGGGAAGTTCCAGCGCAAGGTACTGCGACCTGAATAACTTCTCCGTTGAGCTCCCCTCTTTGGCTCGGAAGAATGCAGCGGCATCCGCAATGCTCCTCGGCAGATCGGCAAAGGTGCCTGGAGAACTCCAAACTCTGGTCAGTAAAATGTACCTCTTACTACTATATCTACTCCGCATTATGAAGGCCTTACCAGCCGCAATTTGCTTCACCTCTTGTATCTCCTGGCGAGCGCCCTGGGCATCAACTCGGGCCTCCTTCAGACTTTTGAGAGCTTTTGTGAGTTCGGAGGTTTGCTCCAAACTCTTATGCTCCAAGGACTCACACCTTGCGATGACGTTCTTGAGCTCTTGCTCTATTTCCTCCACCCGCACCTCATGTTTTCGGCGGGTGGTTTGCTCTTCCTCTAGAGCCTTGGCCGCCCGGTCTGCGGCCACCTTGCTCGCCTCTGCCTCCTTCTTGGATTTGGCAATGGCGCTCTTGAGGGACTCGACCTCGGCTGTGCCAACTGCGAGTATATATACAACATTCTTAGACAGCTTCCAAACTAAATACACATGAATAAAATTTCTAGATATACTGAAATACCGCATACCTTGGGACTCGTCGAACCACTTATTAGTACGGTCGAGTTCGTCAGCGAATAGTTGGAGCTTCCGGTTAAACTCGGCAATTTCCGCGGCCTGGGCAGTAGCCGCCAGCTTCGAAGCCTGTCAAATATAACAAATAGTGCATGATATACCTGTTAATGATCCTCTGTTCAGGTTGTTCCAATCCGGACAAAGTCTCAGGGGCTACTATTGTCTACACATGGGCATCGCCACACACATATATACAGAATTCTCATGAAGAATATTAAGCCGCTTACCTCGAAGCCTGTCAATAGGCTGTGGAAGGCTTTGGCCAGTCCGCTTTTCGTGGACTGAACCTTCTCCATAGCCGCACCCTTAAGGGTGCGGTGTTCCTCTACAATGGAGGCACATTCCAGTGCCTCCCGCATACTGGCAGCGGCCTCCGGATTGGCAGAGGTCGCCGATGGAGCTCTTGCTCCTCCACCCTCCTTCGAAGAGGGATGTTGATCCGAACCCAGTACTGTACTGGTCTCCGCGATGGCATCCGGTGAGGGCCCAGACTACTGAAGTCCTCCACCCTCGATGGTTGTGGGGATTGCCGTGCCCCGCTCTACAATGCCCGAAGTGTTATCCTCGGACGTCTTCCGGACTGTCCCATCCGCCCCTCCCCGGCCAGGAGATGGCCATTGGGATGACACCTCAGTGTCATCCATGGCGGGGCGAGAAAGGGCATGAGAGGGGTCGTCACTCTCCGCCTCCTCAGGGGCTAGAGAGTTCCCCATCGAAGATGAAGGGATCGGGATTTCGCACGGAGGGCCAAAAAGTATAAAGGAGGTTGAGCATGACAAAGTCAGATTAAAAAGATAGTTGAACGAGTGAGTTTTCAATACTTACGTCTCGGCCAGGGGCTTCTCCCTTTGGGCCCGCCGCGGACTATGTTTGGACTCTGTGTCCGAACTGTTCGAAAGGACCACTCGCCCTTTCTTCGGCGTCGCCCCCTCTAGGTTCTCAGGGGCCGTCCTTTTCCCCCTCCTCGTCTTGAGGGAGGAGTCGATATCCACCTCCTCCTCATCCTCCTCCTCTTCTTCATCCCCGTCCTCCTCGCGAGAGGAGACGGGCTCGGCCTCTCCGGGCACTATTGCCGGAGGGCCCTTGCGGCGGGGCCCATTCCTGGACCCTTTGCTCTTTTTCTTGGCCTTCTTCTACGGCGGCTGATAAGACGTCGGAACCAACATCTTCTCCAACTGAGGTGAGTGGGTTTTCAGGTAGTGGAGTCGGAAACTTGATCCGCTCCGACTTCTTGGTCCAACCATGCAACAGAAGACGGGTTGATGAATTCGTCATAGACCGAATACATGTACATATACATGTGACTAGATATGTCTTCGGAGATATGGAATACTCACTGGAGAGGCCGGATACACAATGTTGATGCCGATGTCTTCGGTCTCCATGGGCCAGCTGCTCTTCTATGCCTTAAAAAGCAGTTTCAACATCCCCTCGTGCGTAGCGCCGAAGAAGTGTTGTAGCGTCCATGGATCCTCCTGCTTGAATTCCCACATGGGGGAAGCCCGATGTTGGCAGGGGAGAATGCGGCAAAAAAGCATGATCTGAACCACATTGGTCAGACCAACGTTCTTTCCCAACACGTTGGTAATGCGCGTCTGCAGCACCAGCACCTTCGTCTGGGACCCCCAGTCGATGCCCTTCTCATTCCAGGAGGTAAGCCTCATGGGGGGTCCGGATCTAAACTCTGGAATGGCCGCCCAGTTAGGGCGGCGTGGCTCGATGATGTAGAACCACTCCTGTTGCCAGATCTTCATGGTCTCCACGAAGGTCCCTTTGGCCAAGTGGTGTTCAGCAGCTTGCTAATCATCGCTCCTCCACAGTCCATGTTTGCCCGTCGACCACCTTTGGCTTCATGTTGAAGACCTCGAGCCATAAGCCGAAGTGTGGGCGGACACGGAGGAGAGCCTCCCACCCGACTGTGAACGCCGATATGTGGAGGAATGAGTTCGCGGCTAGATCATGGAAATCTACCCCGTAGTAGTAAATAAGTCCACAGACGAATGGGAAGAGGTCAAGGAGAAGTCCGTTTCCTCCATTTTGCGGTACGCCAGACCCCTCCCGGTGAACAGGATCCCATTTCGACCATAGGCGGTCGAATAGAAGGCCGTTTCATCCGTTTTGCGGTATGCAGGCCTTGTTTTGGTAGTTTTGTCCAAGCCGGTTGGCTCCCGATGAACAGGACGCATTTTGTTGCCTCCCGATGAACACCACGCAGTTCCTCCATTCCGACCCACCCGATTAGCCGCCGATGAACAGGACGCCGTTACTGCCCTCCGCTGCCTCTCCATGTACACGAGGCCTGGCCGTACACACACGCGAGTAGGCGTTCGAGACCCCGCCCATATGTACGTACGTACGTGTACACGATATAGATGGGACTGCCTGAACAGCTACCTTTCCTTATTGGGCCACTGTTCATCATGGCAGAAAGACCGATGGACCAGTATGTACGTACACGTTTGCGCCCATAATGACAATGCTACGTAGCTTAGACCGGGTGGGTACCGGCTGTTAGGAAGGATAAGGTGGCACTTCCTTGCATGTGAAGATGTAGTTGATGTGTCAGAGTTGACAGGGGGCGGATTCCTTTTTTTGCGCGTAATAAGGAGGCACTTCCTTGCGTGCGAAGATGTAGCTGGTGGGTCCATTTGTCAGCCTCACCGTGTACAGTCCTCTTCTGATGGTTGTCGTTCGTTAACCACACCACGCGGATAGCACGAGGCGGTTGACGATGGTGAGGTAGGGAACAACTCAGAGCCTGGAAACATGCAGAGGGTAGTATGAGGGTTGACTGGTTCCGCTGTGGTGTGAGGCTGTCGTCGCCGCAGAATAACACGGGGTGTGGGTGAGTAGAGGGATGGCCTGGCCAGCGGTGGGAGTAGTAGGGGTGGTGAGGCCTCCGCAGCAACACAGCCGGCCACAGGAGGCATGAGCACATGGTGGTTTGGACGGCTGGAGAAAGAAAATCAAAGTTTGAAGAAGCAGGACGACTATTGGATGTTAACAATCCAACGGTCACTGGTGATAGAATCGTTTGTTGACTAAGTTGACAAAGCCCTCCATATGCATCAACTTGGTAGGGCCACAAGTGAGCCTCCAAATCTGGTGGGCCCCAGCTGTCATGGGGAGCACTCATTATTTTTCACTTAATAAGGAGGAACTTCCTTCCGTGCCTAGATATAGCTGGTGGGTCCCAGCTGTCATTGGGAGGATTCATTCTTTTTGGCATAATAAGGAGGTACTTGCTTGCGTGCGGCCATGGATCATGTGGGTCCCAACTGTCAGCCTCTCCATCTACATCCCTCTTCTGATGTTGTCGTTTGTTGACAACATTGACCATGCCGCCAGTGCGATGGACGACGGCGAGACCTAGGAAGGGAATGACCCGGAGGCAGCGAAGCCACAACAGTGGAGGGATGTGGGTGAGTAAAGGGATGGCCTGGCCAATGGTGGGAGTAGTAGGGGCGGTGAGGCCTGCGCGGCAACACATCCGGCCAAAGGAGGCGGGAGCAGGCGGTCCCACCGGCGCTGGATTTGGTGGCTGGAGCAAGAAGATCAGAGATTGAAGAAGCATGGTGGCCGTTGGATTGACATCCAACGGTCAAGTCTGCTAGAATCGTTTGTTGAAGTATATAATAAGTAAAAAAAATCTTGCATACGCGTCAACTTAATAGGCCCACAAGTCAGACCATTCCCTATTTTTTTAATAAGTTACTGCTCATTGCAACTTCTTAAGCAATTTATTGCAGTCCATTTTTTTTGTGGGCTAGGGCCAGGGTTAAATTTTTTTCAAAAATTTCGCATATTTCGGTGGGGTCCAAACTATTTTTAATACTGAAATGTCGAGCCAGATTTAAAGTACTTTGAAGATATATTTAAATTAGGTTAAAGCCCAGTGAAATTGGAATCTTAAAATGTGAAAAAATTCAGAAATTATAAAGTAATTGTCAATTTGTCATCTGTTTTTTATATTTGCAGCCCATTCATATTAGTTTCAAGATTTGCAGCCGTCTTGAAAGAGTTGCAGCCCATCAGGGCGTAGAAAAATAAGTAGGCCTGGATCGGGTATTCTCCAGAAGAAATAACTGGGCTCATTTTCACAAAGAAAAAAAATAGCTGGGCTGGTCATGTGGTGAACGTAAAATATAAGCCTAGGCTAGACGGGCCACAACCTAGTTGAAACCCTTCCCCATATCAACAATAACAAAAAAAAATACTGCACGAGCAGCTACATCCAAGGTGTCAGCCGATCTTGTGTTGTTCTCTTGTCTATTGACTATATACGTTGACAATGTCGTGGGTCCCAGATGTCAGGAAACCACTAGGATGAAGCATTTTCTTTTTCTATATGCTGACAATGGAGTATATAAAAAATGAGGAACTTGCTTGCGTACGGCCATGGACATGGTGGGTCCCTACTGTCATCCTCTCCACGTACAATCCTCTCCCGATTCCTCTTGTTTGTTGACCATGTTGACAACGCGAGAGGGCAGCGCCGCGGCGAGCACACCAAAGCACGCGAAGGACGACGGCGAGGCCTCTGACATCGGTGTTAATGATTTAGGAGACGGTGGGGTGGGGATGCGTGTGCTGAGGCACAGCCAGCCATGGGAGGCGGAAGCAGGTGGCCCCGCCGGCGCTTGTTTGATTTTGGCGGCTGGAAGAAGACGAGACCGAAGAAACATGACAGACTGTAAAACCAATAGGAGTACTTAACAACCTTAACTGAAACCAGCAGGGGCACTTAACAATCATAGGTGAAACCTGTATGAGTACTTACACAAGTTCAACCATACAAAGCACGCCTCGAACAGTGCTACTTTTCCTACAGTTAACTAAGGGTGAGGCCACCAAGCCTCGAGACAAGGCCCATGCACCAGCCCACACATCCACAACCTTCTGAAAGCGGCTTCATCTCTCAATGTGGTCAATAAATAGGATATTCGCTTTAGAGCCATGGAAAAGCATGAGCATAACCTTCTGTCCTATTCTCCAAGATGGACGGTGATAAGTCTCCAACGTAACTACTTTTTCTCATGCTTTCCCTCTTGTTTTGGACTCTAATTTGCATGATTTGAATGAAACTAACCCCGGACTGACGCTGTTTTTAGCAGAACTACCATGGTATTGTTTTTGTGCAGAAATAAAAGTTCTCGGAATGAAACAAAACTTTGCGAGGAATTTTTATGGAATAAAAGAGGACTTTTGGAGCCAAGACCCACCAGAGGCCCCCCTGGGTGGGCACAACCCACCAGGGCGTGCCCCCTCTCCTGTCGCACCCAGGTGGGTTGTACCCACCTGGTGGCCTCGTTGATGATCTTCGTGATACTATAAAATCACATTATTCCAGAAAAGAATCAGGGAGAAAGAATTATTGCGATCCATGTGACGGAGCCGCCGCCAAGCTATGTTCTTCCTCGGGAGGGCAGATCTGGAGTCTGTTTGGGGCTCCGGAGAGGGGGATCTTTGTTCTTCGTCATCACCAACCCATCTCCATCGCCAATTCCATGACGCTCCCCACCAGGAGTGAGTAATTCCTTCGTAGGCTCGATGGTTGGTGAGGGGTTGGATGAGATTCATCATGTAGTCGAGTTAGTTCTGTTAGGGCCTGATCCCTAGTATCCACTATGTTCTTAGATTGATGTTGCTATGACTTTGCTATGCTTAATGCTTGTCACTTTGGGCCCGGGTGCCATGAACTCAGATCTGAACCATTTATGAATTCATCATAATATCCATGTTTTAGATCCGATCTTGCAAGTTATAGTCACCTACTACGGTTATGATCCGACAACCCCAGAGTGACAACAACCGGGCCCACTCTCGGTGATGACCATAGTTTGAGGAGTTCATGTATTCATTATGTGTTAATGCTTTGTTCCGGTTCTCTATTAAAAGGAGGCCTTAATATCCCTTAGTTTCCAATATGGACCCCGCTGCCATGGGAGTGAAGGACAAAAGATGTCATGCAAGTTCTTTTAATAAAGCACATATGACTATTTATGGAATACATGCCTACATTATATCGATAAACTGGAGCTAGTGTCGTATCACCCGAGGTTATAACTGTCACATGATGAATATCATCCAACAAGTCACCGATCCAATGCCTAGGAATTATATATTGTTCTTGCTAAGTTACAACTGTTGCTATTGCTATCATTACTACTACAATATCACTACTATCACTATTACCGTTATCGTTGTTACTATCACTACTATCAAAACTATTATACTACTGTGCTACTGATCACTGTGATGTAGATAATTAATCTCCAGGTTTGGTTGAATTGACAACTCAGCTGCTAATACCTTCAAATATTGTTTGGCTTCCCTTGTGTCAAATCTATAAATTTGGGTTAAATACTTACACTCAAAAACTGTTGTGATCCCCTATACTTGTGGGTTATCAAGACCTTTTTCTGGCGCTGTTGCCGGTGAGCATAGATATATTTGTTAATTCACTTGGGATTATTATCAATTTATCACTATGAAGAATCTGAAGGATCCAAAGACTAAGATATTTCCCTGAAAGACGAGGGGAGGTAAGGAACTGCCATCCAGTTCTGCTTTAGATTCACCTTCTGTTATGAGTAAACTGGCAACACCACCACCACATGCTATTAACTCTGATATGTCGCAAGTTATTTATGATGCTACTTCTACTATGAATGATGCTTATGATGATGATAGTACCATTCTCGATAATGATGATGACCATAGTTTGAGGAGTTCATGTTTTCACTATGTGTTAATGCTTTGTTCTGGTTCTCTATTAAAAGGAGGCCTTAATATCCCTTAGTTTCCAATATGGACCCCGCTACCACGGGAGGGTAGGACAAAAGATGTCATGCATGTTCTTTTAATAAAGCACGTATGACTATTTACGAAATACATGCCTACATTATATCGATAAACTGGAGCTAGTGCCGTATCGCCCTAGGTTATAACTGTCACATGATGAATATCATCCAACAAGTCACTTATCCAATGCCTACAAATTTATCTTATATTGTTTCTGCTAATTTACTATTGCGCTGCTACTATCACACTTGCTACAAAATACTACTATCACTGTTACTATTACTATTGTTGATGTCGCTACTATCAAAACTATCATATTACTGTGCTATTGATCACTTTGCTATAGATAATTAATTTCCAGGTGTGGTTGAATTGACAACTCAGTTGTTAATACCTTCAAATATTCTTTGGCTCCCCTTGTGTCGAATCTATAAATTTGGGTTGAATACTCTAACCTCGAAAACGGTTGTGATCCCCTATACTTGTGGGTTATCAAGACCTTTTTATTGCCTCATTGCCCGGGAGCATAGCTATATTTGTTGAGGCACTTGGGATTATTAACAATTTATCACTATGAAGAATCTGAAGGATCCAAAGACTAAGATATTTCCCTCAAGTACGAGGGGAGGTAAGAAACTACCATCCAGTTCTGCTTTAGATTCACCTTCTGTTATGAGTAAACTTGCAACACCACCACTACATGCTATTAATTTTGATATGTCACAAGTTATTGATGATGCTACTTCTACTATGAATGATTCTTATGATGATGCTAGTACCATGATCGATAATGATGATGTGCCACTTGGTGAATTTCTTGATGAACAAATTGCTAGAGTAATACAACATGCTGTTGCTGAATCTGATGATGAGCTTGAAACTGAAACTCCTGAAACACTTGCTAGAGCTAGCCCTCCTAGATATGAATTTCCTAAGGTACCGGAAGGCTACGTTATGAGTGAAGAGGCAACTAGAGATATTCTTGCTTGTAAGGATAGAGATGATCTAGAGAAATTATTACACAAGTATAAAGAAAAATCTCTGAATGCTAGAATGAAATGTGATCCTAAGTTTGCTACTTCGCCTATCTTTATTGATGATAAGGATTATGAATTCTCTGTCGACCTAGAGTTAATTACTTTGGTTGAATCTGATCCTTTCCATGGTTATGAAACTGAAACTGTTGTGGCACATCTTACTAAGTTGAATGATATAGCCACCCTTTTTACTCATGATGTGAAAATTCGATACTACTTTATTCTCAAATTATTTCCTTTCTCGTAAAAGGGTGATGCTAAAGCTTGGTACAATACTCTTGCTCCTGGTTGTGTGCGTAGTCCCCAGGATATGATTTACTACTTCTCTGAAAAATATTTTCCTGCTCATAAGAAACAAGATGCCTTACATGAAATATTTAACTTTGTTCAAACTAAAGAAGAGGGTCTCCCACAAGCTTGGGGGAGGCTTTGCCAGTTACTGAATGGTTTGCCTGATCATCCTTTTAAGAAAAATGAAATACTTGATATCTTCTATAATGTACTAACCGATGCTTCTAGGGACTTCCTAGATAGTTGTGCTGGTTGTGTTTTCAGGGAATGAACTATTGCTCAAGCTGAAGAATTATTGAATAATATATTGAAAAATTATGATGATTGGACTATTCCTGAACCACCGCCTAAACCCACTCCAAAGAAGAGGGGTATATTATATCTCAGTCCTGAAGATATGCAAGAGGCAAAGAAATCTATGAAGGAAAAAAGGTATTAAGGCCAAGGATTGTAAAATTTTACCACCTATCAAAGAAATACATGGGCTTGAAGCACCACCACCACCCAAGGTGGTAGAGGTAAAATCTTCAATGAAATTCAATGATAGTGATGATCCTCATAATAAACATCCTAGTCAATGCCTTTATGAGTTTGATAATTACATTAGGAAGCAAGAACACTTCAATGCAAATGTTATCAAACAATTGAAATATAATTCTGATATGATTTCTCGCTTGAGTGACTTGTTATTTAGAATCTCAAATGATGTTAGAGGTCTTGGAAAACATCCTTCTATGGTTCAAACCCAGTTAGAACAAGTTGCTAAATCACAAAGAGAATTACTTGATGAAATGAATCATAATATACATGACTTTGTTGTTAGAGTTGCAAATAGAGGAGGTAAAATGACTCAGGAACCACTTTATCCTGAGGGACACCCAAAAATAATTGAACAAGATTGGCAAAGAAATAACACTAGTGAACCTAGTCCTTCTAAAAAGAAAAAGAAAAAGAAAAACGATAGGACTTTGCATGCTTCTAGTGAACCTGAAATAGACAAACCTCCTGATAATGAAAATGAAACTTCTATCTCTAATGATGAAACTCAATCTGGTAATGAACATCCACCTAGTGATAATGAAAAAGACAATGATGAGGTTCATGAAGACACACAAACAAATAATGATAAGGAACCGGATAATGATGTTGAGATAGAACCACCTGTTGATCTTGATAACCCACAACCTAAGAATAAAACATATGATAAAAGAGACTTTGTTGCTAGAAAGCACGGTAAAGAAAGAGAACTGTGGGTTCAAAAGCCTATGCCTTTTCCACCCAAGTCAACTAAAAAGAAAGATGATGAAGAATTTGAACGCTTTGCTGAAATGTTGATGCCAGTCTTTTTGCATACTCGCTTGACTGACATCTTAAAGATGCCTCCTTATGCAAAGTATATGAAAGACACATCACAAATAAAAGAAAAATATTGGAAGCTGAAATCTCCACTATGCTTGCTAACTATACTTTTAAAGATGGAGTACCTAAAAAACTTGGAGATCCGGGTATACCAACTATACCTTGCTCTATAAAAAAGAATTATGTGAAAACTACTTTGTGTGATTTAGGAGCTGGTGTTAGTGTTATGCCTTTCTCTTTATATAAAAGACTTGACTTGAATAAACTCACACCTATTGAAATATCTTTGCAAATGGCTGACAAATCAACTGCCATACCTATCGGTATCTGTGAGGATGTGCCTGTTGTTGTTGCTAATGTTACTATTTTGTCTGACTTTGTTATACTTGAGATGCCCAAGGACGACAACATGTCGATTATCCTTGGCAGACCCTTCTTGAATACTGCAGGGGCTGTTATTGATTGCAATAAAAGCAAGGTCACTTTTCATATTAATGGTAATGAGCATACGGTGCACTTTCCGAAGAAACAATTGCAAGTGAATGGTATTAATGTTATTGAAAAATCTCCGACAATCACTATTGGAAGTTTTCAAATACCTCTACCTACTGTCAAAAAGAAATATGAAATTATTAGTTAAATAAAATAAAATGCCATGTTTTGTCTATATTCTGAATTTCTGGTGCGATAAAAAATGACCCAAAAATAAAAGTTCTCAGAATGCTCTGAAAACCTGATACGATTTTTTCTGAATATTTAAGAATTTTTGGTGCAAATAATACCAGAGGAAGGTGCACTAGGTAGGCACAACCCACCTGGGCGCGCCAGGACCCCCAGGCGCGCCCTGGTGGGTTGTGATCCCCACGTGGGCCCCCTCACTTTTCTCTTTAGCCCACATCATCACTTACCTCCAGAAAAAGATCCCCACTGCTCTCTCTCCCATGTTCTTGAGCTCAAACCCGCGGATTTCGATCTCTTAGATCGAAGCTCCGTTTTCGAAACTGTTTCGGGGGATTGTTGCTTGGTATGTGACTCCACCATTTGTCCAATTAGTTTTTGTTTTAGTGTTTTATACTTTGAATAATTAGCTACTCTTGGTCCTGCTGTAGATGAGCTTGCATGTTGAATTCCTAGTGTTCTAAGTAGTTTGAATGCTTGCTATGGCCTCTATGTATCCCTAGGAGTAGTTGCTATCAATCTTGTGAAGTTTTGTTGACAAATTTTTGTCACCTCAAAATATTTATTTTTAGAAAATTGTACGCGAACACGATGAACCTATTTGGAAGGAGATCTTCGAGGAGACGATCCTCGGGGGCATCTTCTAGTGACAGTTCTGCTCGCCGGTCTTATGTGGAACGAAGTGAAAGTTCCACTCGTGATGCTGCCACCAAAACATGCTTATGGCCTTGTGATGAATATATGGTGTGTGTGGGCATTAAGGAGTAATTTTAGCAATATGTTCACAATTTTGGCCTTGGTCCCTACCTTTTAGATAAGTGTGAACAACGCCAACTTCTCACCGAGTCATTTGTCAAAAGATTTACATTTTTCCCTCATGAGTCTAGGGTGTCTTTTATGCTTTATGATAATCCTTTTACCATCTCACTGGAGAAGTTTGCTTACCATTGCAAACTGCCATATTGGGTTCACTTGATGAACCACAGAGGGCTGAGTATGAGTCTTTCTTGACTAGCCTTTGTTACTGTGAAAATAGGGGAGTGACACAAGGCAGAATAAAGAGCATCCACTTTCCCGCAATTTAGTATTTTGCATTATTTTACGAGAAATGCATAGTCGGCAAGCAAGACTGTAGCACACTTTGTGCGCTAGACTTGAGCCTCATTCACACTGCTCTCACTGGTGAATGAAACTATAACCTTGGAGCGATTGTTGCACGTAGACTTTAGAATAATGCTAACGGTGGCTGGTTCTATGGGGGAATTTATGCCACACGTTTGGCACGAGAGCTGGGTGTTTCACCTTTACCCTTTGACCCTATCCTACCCACACAGTATTTAGACTTCGACACCTTAAAAGATCATAAGATCCTCAAAGGAAAAAATTCATGACTTCACTTATAATTTGTTGTTTAACCAAACCTCTGTTGAGCATACATATTTGCCTGTGCCTACTCTTTTTGACTACCATAGCAAGGGGAGATATTTTGTTCTTGAGAGCGAGGCCCGAGCTCATAACGCAATAGTGGTGGCAGTACGGCGTGCTGAGG
This sequence comes from Aegilops speltoides, assembly GCA_021437245.1. Lineage (NCBI taxonomy): Eukaryota > Viridiplantae > Streptophyta > Magnoliopsida > Poales > Poaceae > Aegilops > Aegilops speltoides. Next base: position 400,604,991 of record CM038142.1, on the reverse strand, counting down.
CATCCGCACCGAGAGCCTCTATGAGCTTCCGCGCAGACTTCTACCCTCCAGTCTACTGATCGACTACCAAGTTAGTCCAAAAGCCTAAGCTTGGGGGAGTACGTGTTTCTCACTGACATTATATTCTTGTTCATGCATATCATTCTATTTGTCGGTGTTCACATTTTTTCATTATATCATCCACGCGTAGATTTATTTACTTGCTTTCTTCTTGTGTGTTTGAAAAACTTTAGAAAAAACAAAAAAATTAGTTGTAGCAATTTACTTTCTATGCATGCTTAGTAGTAATATTAAAAAGAAAATCCAAAAAGATTTCCTTGTTCTTCTATCACTTGTTGGGAGCTTTCCCATGTAAATAGTTTTTCTCGTTTTTGCCTTTCCCTTTTATTTGTCCGTTCTAGAAAACCAAAAACTCCGAAAATATTTCAGTGTGTTTCTCTGAACTTATTTTCTTTTTATTCGAGTCTTACAACGGAGAAGACCACGATGAAAATGTTGAGTGGCTCTCATATGAATAATTGTTGAACTAATAAAAGCTTCCCCTATTGAATAAAATGTTTGCAGATTCCATCTTAGTCCATGGCACTCTTGCACTATTATTATTTTCAAATCGTTCGGTCATGCAAGTGAAAGGCAATAATGACGGCATGCGATGAACTGGCCGTGGCAGGGAGAAACTAGTATGAACTCAACTTGTTCTATTTTTGTAAATATGTTTACCTAGTATCCATGATTCAGCCCATTATGATTAAACATCTTTGCAATGACAATTAGAGATTATAGTTTCTCATGCCATGCATAAGTAGCTGGGAGTTGATAATGATTTATCTTGGATAGCAACATAGCGTTAAAATGATTGTGATGCAGTATGATGATTTGGTATCCTCCTCTGGATGTTCGAGTGGCTTGACTTGGCACATGTTCATGCATGTAGTTGAATCAAAACCAACATAGCCTCTATGATATTTATGTTCATGGTGTTCATATCCTACTCATGCTAGTGTCCAATGTTAATTACGCATAATGCATGGTTATGATCGTTGTTTCTTCTAGCTGGCCGCTTCTCAATCTTAATTGATAGCCTTCGCCTGTACTAAGTGGGAACTCTGATTGCTAGCCTTCGCAGTAGCGCCTGGGTATTTGATACTAGTTATGTTGCTCATATTTGCAACTCGAAATAGGGGCTATGGATTAAGCGAAGATTGGCTAAGGACGAGGTGACGACGCACGTGGGAAATGGTTCCAACGTTGATGTGATCGCGGTCGGCACGCTACCTCTACATATACCTTCGGGATTAGTTTTAGACCTGAATAATTGTTATTTGGTGCCAGCGTTGAGCATGAACATTATATGTGGATCTTGTTTGATGCGAGACGGTTATTCATTTAATCAGATAATAATGGTTGTTCTATTTATATGAGTAATATCTTTTATGGTCATGCACCCTGCTGAGTGGTATATTTTTGTTGAATCCCGATAGTAGTGATACACATATTCATAGTGTTGAAGCCAAAAGATTGAAGTTTAATAATGGTAGTGCAACTTACTTGTGGCACTGCCGTTTGGGTCATATCGGTATAAAGCACATGAAGAAACTCCATACTAATGGACTTTTGGAATCACTTGATTATGAATCACTTGGTGCTTGCGAACTGTGCCTTATGGGCAAGATGACTAAAACTCCGTTCTCCGGAACAATGGAATGAGCTACTGAATTGTTGGAAATAATACATACTGATGTATGCAGTCCAATGAGTATTGATGCTCGTGGCGGGTATCGTTATTTTCTTACCTTCACAGATGATTTGAGCAGATATGGTTATATCTACTTAATGAAGCATAAGTCTGAAACATTTGAAAAGTTCAAAGAATTTCAGAGTGAAGTTGAAAATCATCGTAACAAGAAAATAAAGTTTCTATGATCTGATCGTGGAGGAGAATATTTGACTTATGAGTTTGGTCTTCATTTGAAAAACATGGGATAGTTTCACAATTAACGCCACCTGGAACACCACAGCGAAATGGTGTGTCCGAACGTCGTAACCGTACTTTATTAGATATGGTGCGATCTATGATGTCTCTTACTGATTTACCGCTATCGTTTTGGGGATATGCTTTAGAGACGGCTGCATTCACTTTAAATAGGGCACCATCAAAATCCGTTGAGACGACACCTTATGAACTGTGGTTTGACAAGAAACCAAAGTTGTCGTTTCTTAAAGTTTGGGGCTGTGATGCTTATGTGAAAAAGCTTCAACCTGATAAGCTCGAACCCAAATCGAAGAAGTGCGCCTTCATAGGATACCCAAAGGAAACTATTGGGTACACCTTCTATCACAGATCCAAAGGAAAAATCTTTGTTGCTAAGAATGGATCCTTTCGAGAGAAGGAGTCTCTCTCGAAAGAAGCGAGTGGGAGGAAAGTAGAACTTGATGAGGTAACTGTACCTGCTCCCTTATTGGAAAGTAGTTCATCACAAAAATCGGTTCCTCTGATTTCTACACCAATTAGTGAGGCAGCTAATGATGATGATCATGAAGCTTCAGATCAAGTTACTATCGAACCTCGTAGGTCTTCCAAAGTAAGATCCGCACCAGAGTGGTATGGTAATCCTGTTTTAGAAGTCATGTTACTAGACCATGATGAACCTACGAACTATGAGGAAGCAATGATGAGCCCAGATTCCGCGAAATGGCTTGAGGCCATGAAATCTGAGATGGTATCCATGTACGAGAACAAAGTGTGGACTTTGGTGGACTTGGCCGATGATCGGCAAGCCATAGAAAATAAATGGATCTTTAATAAGAAGACCGACGCAGACGGTAATGTTACTGTTTACAAAGATCGACTTGTTGCGAAAGGTTTTTGACAAGTTCAAGGAGTTGACTACGATGAGACTTTCTCACCCGTAGCGATGCTTAAGTCTGTCCGAATCATGTTAGCAATTGCTGCATTTTATGATTATGAAATTTGGCAAATGGATGTCAAAACTGCATTCCTGAATGGATTTTTGGAAGAAGAGTTGTATATGATGCAACAAGAAGGTTTTGTCAATCTAAAGGGTGCTAACAAAGTGTGCAAGCTCCAGCGATTCATTTATGGACTAGTGCAAGCCTCTCGGAGTTGGAATAAATGCTTTGATAGTGTGATCAAAGCATATGATTTTATACAGACTTTTGGAGAAGCCTGTATTTACAAGAAAGTGAGTGGGAGCTCTGTAGCTTTTCTGATCTTATATGTAGATGACATATTATTGATTGGAAATGATATAGAATTTCTGGATAGCATAAAGGGATACCTCAATAAGAGTTTTTCTATGAAAGACCTTGGAGAAGCTGCTTACATATTGGGCCTCAAGATCTATAGAGATAGATCAAGACGCTTAATTGGACTTTCACAAAGCACATACCTTGATAAAGTTTTGAAGAAGTTCAAAATGGATCAGTCAAAGAAAGGGTTCTTGCCTGTGTTACAAGGTGTGAAGTTGAGTCAAACTCAAAGCCCGACCACCGCGGAAGATAGAGAGAAAATGAAAGTCATTCCCTATGCTTCAGCCATAGGTTCTATCATGTATGCAATGCTGTGTACCAGACCTGATGTATGTCTTGCTATAAGCATAGCAGGAAGGTACCAAAGTAATCCCGGAGTGGAGCACTGGACAGCGGTCAAGAACATCCTGAAATACCTGAAAAGGACTAAGGATATGTTTCTCGTTTATGGAGGTGAAAAAGAGCTCGTCGTAAATGGTTACGTCGATGCAAGTTTTGACACTGATCCGAATGACTCTAAGTCGCAAACCGGATACGTATTTTTATTGAATGGAGGAGCTGTCAGTTGGTGCAGTTCAAAGCAGAGCATCGTGGCGGGATCTACGTGTGAAGCGGAGTACATTGTTGCTTCAAAAGAAGTGAATGAAGGAGTTTGGATGAAGGAGTTCATATCCGATATAGGTGTCATACCTAGTGCATCGGGTCCAATGAAAATCTTTTGTGACAATACTGTTGCAATTGCCTTGGCAAAGGAATCCAGATTTCACAATAGAACCAAGCACGTCAAGAGACGCTTCAATCCCATCTGCCATCAAGTGTCGTAAGGGGACATAGAGATTTGCAAGATACACACGGATCTGAATGTTGCAGACCCGTTGACTAAACCTCTTCCACGAGCAAAACAAGATCAGCACCAAAGCTCCATGGGTGTTAGAATCATTACTGTGTAATCTAGATTACTGAGTCTAGTGCAAGTGGGAGACTAAAGGAAATATGCCCTAGAGGCAATAATAAAGTTATTATTTATTTCCTTAATTCATGATAAATGTTTATTATTCATGCTAGAATTGTATTAACCGGAAACTTGGTACATGTGTGAATACATAGACAAAACCTATAGCCCCCAGTATGCCTCTACTTGACTAGCTCGTTAAAAAAGATGGTTATGTTTCCTAACCATAGACATGTGTTGTCATTTGATGAATGGGATCACATCATTAGGAGAATGATGTGATGGACATGACCCATCCGTTAGCTTAGCATTATGATCGTGTTAGTTTCATTGCTACTGCTTTCTTCATGACTTATACAAGTTCCTTAGACTATGAGATTATGCAACTCCCGAATACCGGAAGAACACTTTGTGTGCTACCAAACGTCACAACGTAAAAGGGTGATTATAAAGGTGCTCTACAGGTGTCTCCGAAGGTGTTTGTTGGGTTGGCATAGATCGAGATTAGGATTTGTCACTCTGTGTTTCGGAGAGGTATCTCTGGGCCCTCTCGGTAATACTCATCACTATAAGCCTTGCAAGCATTGTGACTAATGAGTTAGTTGTGGGATGAAGTATTACGGAACGAGTAAAGAGACTTGCCGGTAACGAGATTGAACTAGGTATTGAGATACCGATGATCGAATCTCGGGCAAGTAACATACCGATGACAAAGGGAACAACGTATGTTGTTATGCGATTTGACCGATAAAGATCTTCGAAGAATATGTAAGAACCAATATGAGCATCCAGGTTCCGCTATTGGTTATTGACCAGAGATGTGTCTCGGTCATGTCTACATAGTTCTCGAACCCGTAGGGTGCGCACGCTTAAAGTTCGGTGATGATCGGTATTATGAGTTTATGTCTTTTGATGTATAGAAGATAGTTCAGAGTCCCGGATGTGATCACGGACATGACGAGGAGTCTCGAAATGGTCGATACATAAAGATTGATATATTGGACGGCTATATTCGGACACCGGAAGTGTTCCGGGTGATTTCGGAGAATACCAGAACCCCCCGGGGAAGTATTGGGCCTTAGTGGGCCTTAGGGGAGAAAGAGGGCAGCAGCCCAGGAGGTGGCGCCCCTTCCCCCCCCCCCCCAAGGGGAGTCCGAATTGGACTGGGGGAGGGGGGCGCGGCCCCTCTTTCCCTCTCCCGGCCCACTCCCTCTCCTTCCTTCCCCCTTCCCCCTTCCTAGTTGGACTAGGAAAGGAGGAGTCCTACTCCTACTAGGAGGAGGACTCCTCCCCTCCTTGGCGCGCCCAAGGGCCGGCCGGCCTCCCCCTTGCTCCTTTATATACGGGGGCAGGGGGCACCCTAGAACACACAAGTTGACATTGTTTAGCCATGTGTGGTGCCCCCCTCCACAGTTACACACCTCAGTCATATCGTCGTAGTGCTTAGGCGAAGCCCTGCACCGGTAACTTCATCATCACCGTGACTACGCCGTCGTGCTAACAAAACTCTCCCTCGGCCTCAACTGGATCAAGAGTACGAGGGACGTCCCTGAGCTGAACGTGTGCTGATTGCGAAGGTGCCGTACGTTTGATGCTAAGATCGGTCGGATCGTGAAGACGTACGACTACATCAACCACGTTGTCATAACGCTTCCGCTTTCGGTCTACGAGGGTACGTGGACACACTCTCCCCTCTTGTTGCTATGCATCACCATGATCTTGCGTGTCCGTAGGATTTTTTTTTGAAATTACTGCGTTCCCCAACAGTAATCAACTTGCGGATTCCCGTGGTGACATTGGAGTAATCTAGGCATAGAGGTTGATACACGTTTTCATCCTACTTTCTTCAATAGGAACTTTGGAGTGATTCTTTTTCGCACATTGAGGGAGTGTTATATGATTCAGTTTGTTAGCACTGTTGAGAGATTGCACTAGTAAAAGTATGAACCTTAGGCCTTGTTTCTAAGCATTGTAATACCGTTTGTGCTCACTTTTGTTACTTTCTACCTTGCTATTTTTAATTGTTCAGATTATAGAAACCTATTTCTACCATACGTATTACACTTGTATCACCACCTCTTCGTCGAAATAGTGCACCTATACAATTGACAACTATATTGGGTGTGCTGGGGACACGAGAGATTTCTTGTATTTGATTGCAGGGTTGTTTGAGAGAGACCATCTTCATCTTACATCTCTCATGGATTGATAAACCTTAGGCCATTCACTTGAGGGAAATTTATTGTTGTCCTACAAAACTCTGCACTTGGAGGCCTAACTGAGTCTATAATAATAAAAGTTGAATAGTAGACATCAGGTACCGAGCCATCATGAATTTCCTTGGCTTATTATCGATCTGTGGGACCCGCTACTACTTGTTTCCGCGGCCTTTCGATATGGGCAATGGAGTATCTGATTCTGTCATACTTTTGGACAAGCAGAGAGTGACGACTGAACTAGACTACGGACTGCCCTACCACTGGTGCTATCGGACTATCCGGACAATGCGTCGTGGTGGCTCACTCCGACGGCGGAGTTTTCAGTGAGCACGACATACCATGCCTTATGCAGTCACCTACCACTCCCTGGCTTCCACTGTTGTGGAAATCCCCCTTACCCCTCAAGATTAAGATCTTTGTGTGACAGCTATTACGAGATCACATCCCTTCGGGGACAGAGGTACTTAATCGGCACGGCTCGGGTGATGGCATGTGCCCCCTGTGCGCGATATCGAAGACTGGGACCCATATCCTATTCTCTTGTATGGCGGCACGGGTTTTATGGGCGTTCGTCCGTGAGGCACTGGGGCCCGACTGGAAGGCCCTAAACCTTGCGGAGTTCCTCCAATACATGGCTACGCAACATCGCCAGTTATTCTGGCTTATCTTTGCGGCGTTGTCATGGACACTTTGGACGATGCGTAATAAAATGGTGATTGAGAAGATCTTTCCGAGGAAGACATTTGACTCCATCAAATTCCCTACTTTTCTGCAGTACTGTCACCCGCTCTCGAGGCAACGTGACTGTGATCATCTCGGCCTCATGATGGATGCGCTTCTTGCTACAGCGCGTCGACTATCGTCCTCATAGCGCCGCTTGGCGGCTGCCACTAGATGATTTTTTTTGTTTCTCTTATGCTTTCGTGGTTGTTGCCCCAGCCGTCATTCTTTATATGTTGTCTGGATGCTGGTTGTATGTGATGAGGAACGTAGTAATTTCAAAAAAAATCCTACGCACACGCAAGATCATGGTGATGGCATAGCAACGAGAGGGGAGAGTGTTGTCCACGTACCCTCGTAGACCGTAAGCGGAAGCGTTATGACAATGCGGTTGATGTAGTCGTACGTCTTCACGATCCGACCGATCCAAGCACCGAACGTACGGCACCTCCGAGTTCATCACACGTCCAGCTCGATGACGATCCCCGGGCTCCGATCCAGCAAAGCTTCGGGGATGAGTCCCGTCAGCACGACGGCGTGGTGACGATGATGATGTTCTACCGGCGCAGGGCTTCGCCTAAACTCCTCGACGATATTACCAAGGTGGAATATGGTGGAGGGGCACCGCTGCACGGCTAAGGAACGATCCGTAGATCAACTTGTGTGTCCTAGGGTGCCCCCACCCCGTATATAAAGGAGCAAGGGGAGGCCGGCCGGCCCTATAGGGCGCGCCGCCGGAGGAGTCCTCCTCCTAGTAGGAGTAGGACTCCTCTTCCTACTCCAACTAGGAGGGAAAGGAAGGGGAGAGGAGAAGGAAAGGGGCGCCGCCTCCTAGTCAATTCGACCCGGAGGAGGAGGCGCGCGCCCACCCAGCCGCCTCTCTCTCTCTCCACTAAGGCCCATGAGGCCCATTACTTCTCCCGAGGGGGTTCCGGTAACCCTCCGGCACTCCGGTTTTCTCCGAAATCACCCGGAACTCTTCCGGTGTCCGAATATAGCCGTCCAATATATCGATCTTTATGTCTCGACCATTTTGAGACTCCTCGTCATGTCCGTGATCACATCCGGGACTCCGAACAAACTTCGGTACATCAAAACTTATAAACTCATAATAAAACTGTCATCGTAACGTTAAGCGTGCGGACCCTACGGGTTCGAGAACTATGTAGACATGACCTAGAACTATTCTCGGTTAATAACCAATAGCGGAACCTAGATGCCCATATTGGTTCCTACTTATTCTAGGAAGATCTTTGTCGGTCAAACCGCATAACAACATACGTTGTTCCCTTTGTCATCGGTATGTTACTTGTCCGAGATTCGATCGTCGGTATCCAATACCTAGTTCAATCTCGTTACTGGCAAGTCTCTTTACTCGTTACGTAATGCATCATCCCGTAACCAACTCATTGGTCACATTGCTTGCAAGGCTTATAGTGATGTGCATTACCGAGAGGGCCTAGAGATACCTCTCCGACAATCGGAGTGACAAAACCTAATCTCGAAATACGCCAACTCAACATGTACCTTCGAGACACCTGTAGTACTCCTTTATAATCACCCGATTCACGTTGTGACGTTTGGTAGTACCCAAAGTGTTCCTCCGGTAAACGGGAGTTGCATAATCTCATAGTTACAGGAACATGAATAAGTCATGAAGAAAGCAATATCAATATACTAAACGATCAAGTGCTAGGCTAATGGAATGGGTCATGTCAATCACATCATTCTTCTAATGATGTGATCTCGTTAATCAAATGACAACACATGTCTATGGTTAGGAAACATAACCATCTTTGATTAATGATCTAGTCAAGTAGAGGCATACTAGTGACTATATGTTTGTCTATGTATTCACACATGTATCATGTTTCCGGTTAATACAATTCTAGCATGAATAATAAACATTTATCATGATATGAGGAAATAAATAATAACTTTATTATTGCCTCTAGGGCATATTTCCTTCAGTCTCCCACTTGCACTAGAGTCAATAATCTAGATTACATAGTAATGATTCTAACACCCATGGAGTCTTGGTGCTGATCATGTTTTGCTCGTGAGAGAGGCTTAGTCAATGGGTCTGCAACATTCAGATCCGTATGTATCTTGCAAATCTCTATGTCTCCCACTTGGACTTGGTCCCGAATGGAATTGAAGCGTCTCTTGATGTGCTTGGTCCTCTTGTGAAATCTGGATTCCTTTGCCAAGGCAATTGCACCAGTGTTCTCACAGAAGATCTTCATTGGTCCTATGTATCTTGCAAATCTCTATGTCTCCCACTTGGACTTGGTCCTGAATGGAATTGAAGCGTCTCTTGATGTGCTTGGTCCTCTTGGGAAATCTGGATTCCTTTGCCAAGGCAATTGCACCAGTGTTCTCACAGAAGATCTTCATTGGTCCCGGTGCACTAGGTATAACACCTAGATCGGAAATGAACTCCTTCATCCAGACTCCTTCATTTGCTGCTTCCGAAGCAGCTATGTACTCCGCTTCACATGTAGATCCCACCACAACGCTTTGTTTAGAACTGTACCAACTTATAGCTCCACCGTTTAATAAAAACACGTATCCGGTTTGCGATTTAGAATCGTCCGGATCAGTGTCAAAGCTTGCATCGACGTAACCATTTACGATTAGCTCTTTGTCACCTCGATATACGAGAAACATATCCTTAGTCCTTTTCAGGTATTTCAGGATGTTCTTGACCGCTGTCCAGTGATCCACTCCTGGATTACTTTGGTACCTTCCTGCCAAGCTTATTGCTAAGCATACGTCAGGTCTGGTACACAGCATTGCATACATGATAGAGCCTATGACTGAAGCATAGGGAACATCTTTCATTTTCTCTCTATCTTCTGCTGTGGTCGGGCATTGAGTCTGACTCAACTTCACACCTTGTAGCACAGGCAAGAACCCTTTATTTGCCTGATCCATTTTGAACTTTTTCAAAATTTTATCAAGGTATGTGCTTTGTCAAAGTCCTATTAAGCGTCTTGATCTATCTCTATAAATCTTGATGCCCAATATGTAAGCAGCTTCACCGAGGTCTTTCATTGAAAAACTTTTATTCAAGTATCCCTTTATGCTATCCAGAAATTCTATATCATTTCCAATTAATAATATGTCATCTACATATAATATTAGAAATGCTACAGAGCTCCCACTCACTTTCTTGTAAATACAGCCTTCTCCAAAAGTCTGTATAAAACCATATGCTTTGATCACACTATCAAAGCATTTATTCCAACTCCGAGATGCTTGCACCAGTCCATAAATGGATCGCTGGAGCTTGCACACTTTGTTAGCACCTTTTGGATCAACAAAACCTTCTGGCTGCATCATATACAACTCTTCTTCTAGAAATCCATTCAAGAATGCAGTTTTGACATCCATTTGCCAAATTTCATAATCATGAAATGCTGCAATAGATAACATGATTCGGACAGACTTAAGCATCGCTACAGGTGAGAAAGTCTCATCGTAGTCAACCCCTTGAACTTGTCGAAAACCTTTCACAACAAGTCGAGCTTTATAGACAGTTACATTACCATCAGCGTCAGTCTTCTTCTTAAAAATCCATTTATTCTCAATGGCTTGCCGATTATCGGGCAAGTCAACCAAAGTCCATACTTTGTTTTCATACATGGATCCCATCTCAGATTTTATGGCCTCTAGCCATTTTGTGGAATCTAGGCTCATCATCGCTTCCTCATAGTTCGTAGGTTCATCATGGTCAAGTAACATGACTTCCAGAATAGGATTACCGTACCACTCTGGTGCGGATCTTACTCTGGTAGACCTACGAGGTTTAGTACAAACTTGATCTGAAGTTTCATGATCAAGGTGTAGTTGTCACAGGAACCGGTTCTTGTGATGAACTACTTTCCAATAAGGGAGCAGGTACAGTTACCTCATCAAGTTCTACTTTCCTCCCACTCACTTCTTTCGAGAGAAACTCCTTCTCTAGAAAGGATCCGATTTTAGCAACGAAAATCTTGCCCTCAGATCTGTGATAGAAGGTGTACCCAATAGTCTCTTTTGGGTATCCTATGAAGACACATTTCTCCGATTTGGGTTCGAGCTTATCTGGTTGAAGTTTCTTCACATAAGCATCGCAGCCCCAAACTTTAAGAAACGACAACTTTGGTTTCTTGCCAAACCACAGTTCATAAGGCGTCGTCTCAACGGATTTTGATGGTGTCCTATTTTAATGTGAATGCGGCCGTCTCTAAAGCATAACACCAAAATGATAGCGGTAAATCAGTAAGAGACGTCATAGATCGCACCATATCTAGTAAAGTGCGATTACGACGTTCGGACAAACCATTTCGTTGTGGTGTTCCTGGTGGCGTGAGTTGCGAAACTATTCCTCATTGTTTCAAGTGTAGACCAAACTCGTAACTCAAATATTCTCCTCCATGATCAGTTCGTAGAAACTTTATTTTCTTGTTACGATGATTTTCCACTTCACTCTGAAATTCTTTGAACTTTTCAAATGTTTCAGACTTGTGTTTCATTAAGTAGATATACCCATATCTGCTCAAATCATCTGTGAAGGTGAGAAAATAACGATACCTGCCGCGAGCCTCAACATTCATTGGACCAGAAACATCAGTATGTATGATTTCCAACAAATCAGTTGCTCGCTCCATAGTTCCGGAGAACGGCGTTTTAGTCATCTTGCCCATGAGGCACGGTTCGCAAGTACCAAGTGATTCATAATCAAGTGATTCCAAAAGCCCATCAGTATGGAGTTTCTTCATTCGCTTTACACCGATATGACCTAAACGGCAGTGCCACAAATAAGTTGCACTATCATTATCAACTCTGCATCTTTTGGTTTCAACACTATGAATATGTGTATCACTACTATCGAGATTCAATAAAAATAGACAACTCTTCAAGGGTGCATGACCATAAAAGATATTACTCATATAAATAGAACAACCATTATTCTCTGATTTAAATGAATAACCGTCTCGCATCAAACAAGATCCAGATATAATGTTCATGCTCAACGCTGGCACCAAATAACAATTATTTAGGTCTAAAACTAATCCGATGGTAGATGTAGAGGTAGCGTGCCGACCGCGATCACATCGACTTTGGAACCATTTCCCACGCGCATCATCACCTCGTCCTTAGCCAATCTTCGCTTAATCCGTAGTCCCTGTTTCGAGTTGCAAATATTAGCAATGAACCAAGATCAAATACCGTGAACTCTGCGAGCATTAGTAAGGTACACATAAATAACATGTATATCACATATACCTTTGTTCACTTTGCCATCCTTCTTATCCGCCAAATACTTGGGGCAGTTCCGCTTCCGGTGTCGATCGCTTGCGGTAGAAGCACTCGATCTCGTGCTTAGGTCTAGACTTGGGTTTCTTCTCTTGAGCGGCAACTTGTTTGCTGTTCTTCTTGAAGTTCCCCTTCTTCTTCCCTTTGCCCTTTTTCTTGAAACTGGTGGTCTTGTTAACCATCAACACTTGATGATCCTTTTTGATTTCTACCTCCGCGGCTTTTAGCATTGCGAAGAGCTCGGGAATAGTCTTGTCCATCCCTTGCATATTATAGTTCATCACGAAGCTCTTGTAGGTGGCAGTGATTGAAGAATTCTGTTAATGACACTATCATCAGGAAGATTAACTCCCAGTTGAATCAAGTGATTATTATACCCAGACATTTTGAGTATGTGTTCACTGATAGAACTATTCTCCTCCATCTTGCAGCTATAGAACTTATTGGAGACTTCATATCTCTCAATCCGGACATTTGCTTGAAATATTAACTTCAACTCTGGAACATCTCATATGCTCCATGACGTTCAAAACGTCGTTGAAGACCCGGTTCTAAGCCGTAAAGCATGGCACACCGAACTATCGAGTAGTCATCAGCTTTGCTCGCGGACATTCTTAACGTCCTCGGTTGCATCAGCAGCAGGCACGGCACCCAGCGGTGCTTCGGGGCGTAATTCTTACGTGCAGCAATGAGGATAATCCTCGAATTACGGACCCAATCCGTGTAATTGCTATCATCATCTTTCAACTTTGCTTTCTCAAGGAACGCATTAAAATTCAACGGAACAACAAAGACGAGCCATCTATCTACAACAAACATAGACAAGCAAAATACTATCGGTACTAAGTTCATGATAAATTTAAGTTCAATTAATCATATTACTTAAGAACTCTCGCCAGATGCAGACATCTCTCTAGTCATTTAAGTGATCACGTGATCCAAATCAACTAAACCATGTCCGATCATCACGTGAGATGGAGTAGTTTCAATGGTGAACATCACTATGTTGATCATATCTACTATATGATTCACGTTCGACCTTTCGGTCTCCGTGTTCGAGGCCATATCTGTATATGCTAGGCTCGTCAAGTATGACCTGAGTATTCGCGTGTGCAACTGTTTTGCACCGTTGTATTTGAGCGTAGAGCCTATCACACCCGATCATCATGTGGTGTCTCAAAGACGAAGAACTTTCATAGCGGTGCATACTCGGGAGAACACTTTTTGATTATTAGTGAGAGATCATCTTAAAATGCTACCGTCAATCAAAGCAAGATAAGATGCATAAAGGATAAACATCACATGCAATCAATATAAGTGATATGATATGGTCATCATCATCTTGTGCTTGTGATCTCCATCTTCGAAGCATCGTCCTGATCACCATCGCCACCGGCGCGACACCTTGATCTCCATCATAGCATCGTTGTCGTTACGCCATCTATTGCTTATACGACTATCGCTACCGCTTAGTGATAAAGTAAAGCAATTACAGAGTTTGCATTTCATACAATAAAGCGACAACCATATGGCTCCTGCCAGTTGCCGATAACTTCAGTTACAAAACATGATCATCTCATACAATAAAATATAGCATCACGTCTTGACCATATCACATCACAACATGCCCTGCAAAAACAAGTTAGACATCCTCTACTTTGTTGTTGCAAATTTTACGTGGCTGCTATGGGCTTAGCAAGAACCGTTCTTACCTACGCATCAAAACCACAAAGATAGTTCGTCAAGTTAGTGTTGTTTTAACCTTCGCAAGGACCGGGCGTAGCCACACTCGATTCAGCTAAAGTGAGAGAGACAGACACCCGCCAGCCACCTTTAAGTACGAGTGCTCGTAACGGTGAAACCAGTCTCGCGTAAGCGTACGCGTAATGTCGGTCCGGGCAGCTTCATCTCACAATACCGCCGAACCAAAGTATGACATGATGGTAAGCAGTATGACTTGTATCTCCCACAACTCACTTGTGTTCTACTCGTGCATATAACATCAACGCATAAAACCTAGGCTCGGATGCCACTGATGGGGAACGTAGTAATTTCAAAAAAATTCCTACGCACACGCAAGATCATGGTGATGGCATAGCAACGAGAGGGGAGAGTGTTGTCCACGTACCCTCGTAGACCGTAAGTGGAAGCGTTATGACAACGCGGTTGATGTAGTCGTACGTCTTCATGATCCGACCGATCCAAGCACCGAACTTACGGCACCTCCGAGTTCAGCACACGTTCAGCTCGATGACGATCCCTGGGCTCCGATCCAGCAAAGCTTCGGGGATGAGTTCCGTCAGCACGACGGTGTGGTGACGATGATGATGTTCTACCAGCGCAGGGCTTCGCCTATACTCCGCGACGATATGACCGAGGTGGAATATGGTGGAGGGGGGCACCGCACACGCCTAAGGAACGATCCGTAGATCAACTTGTGTGTCCTAGGGTGCCCCCCCCCCCCCCGTATATAAAGGAGCAAGGGGGGAGGCCGGCCGGCCCTAGAGGGCGCGCCAGGAGGAGGAGTCCTGCTCCTAGTAGGAGTAGGACTCCCCTCTTTCCTACTCCTACTAGGAGGGGAAAGGAAGGGGGAGAGGGAGAAGGAAAGGGGGGCGCCCCCTCCTAGTCCAATTGGGACCAGAGGGGGAGGGGGTGTGCGGACCACCCTGGCCGCCCCTCTCTCTCTCTCTCCACTAAGGCCCATGAGGCCCATTACTTCTCCCGGGGGGTTCCGGTAACCCTCCGGCACTCCGGTTTTCTCCGAAATCACCCGGAACACTTCCGGTGTCCGAATATAGCCGTCCAATATATCGATCTTTATGCCTCAACCATTTCGAGACTCCTCGTCATGTCTGTGATCACATCCGGGACTCTCAACAAACTTCGGTACATCAAAACTTATAAACTCATAATAAAACTGTCATCGTAACGTTAAGCGTGCGGACCCTACGGGTTCGAGAACTATGTAGACATGACCTAGAACTATTCTTGGTCAATAACCAATAGCGGAACCTGGATGCCCATATTGGTTCCTACATATTCTACGAAGATCTTTATCGGTCAAACCGCATAACAACATACGTTGTTCCCTTTGTCATCGGTATGTTACTTGCCCGAGATTCGATCGTCGGTATCCAATACCTAGTTCAATCTCGTTACCGGCAAGTCTCTTTACTCGTTACGTAATGCATCATCCCGTAACCAACTCATTGGTCACATTGCTTGCAAGGCTTATAGTGATGTGCATTACCGAGAGGGCCCAGAGATACCTCTCCGACAATCGGAGTGACAAAACCTAATCTCGAAATATGCCAACTCAACATGTACCTTCGGAGACACCTGTAGTACTCCTTTATAATCACCCAGTTACGTAGTGACGTTTGGTAGTATCCAAAGTGTTCCTCCGGTAAACGGGAGTTGCATAATCTCATAGTTACAGGAACATGTATAAGTCATGAAGAAAGCAATAGCAATATACTAAACGATCAAGTGCTAGGCTAACGGAATGGGTCATGTCAATCACATCATTCTTCTAATGATGTGATCTCGTTAATCAAATGACAACACATGTTTATGGTTAGGAAACGTAACCATCTTTGATTAATGAGCTAGTCAAGTAGAGGCATACTAGTGACTATATGTTTGTCTATGTATTCTTACATGTATCATGTTTCCGGTTAATACAATTCTAGCATGAATAATAAACATTTATCATGATATGAGGAAATAAATAATAACTTTATTATTGCCTCTAGGGCATATTTCCTTCAGTATGAACCGTTGTTTTATCTATAAAGCGGGGTGAAAGCCTATTTCGAGAGAGTTCTTTGGCTGATTCAGCAACCTCTATTTCCTAGCTCATAAGAACAAACCTCTAGGACGTGTTTGGTTGCCCGCATTAGGCCCAGTCTGGCCCGAGTGGGAAGAAAGCGACCCATTTGGTTGCCTGATTTCACTGTGCGGCCCGCATTGCACGGAACTTAAATCACCTGCAGGCCAGGCCCAGGGGAAACGCAAGATTCAGCAGTAGCTCGCGAGCCTGGCTTGGGCGAGGCAGGGGAGGGCCACGCGCTTCTCCCCTCGTGCGAGTAGGGGGAGATGGCGCGAGCTCGCCCACATCGCTGAAAAATTGACGGGAGGATTTCGGCTCACCTCCCGCCGCTCCACCCCCTATTTAGCCCCTCCCTCACCGCCCCAATTCCCGCCACCATTCTTCCTCCGTTCGCACCTTCCCGCCGACGGGCATCGGCACCGATGAGCAGGTAAGCGGTGCATCTTCATCGGCCGGCGGTCCACGGCGCCGGAGCTCCTTCACCGGCCGGCGTTCATCTTCCACCACTGTCCCCCTCGTCCTCAAGCTGCAGCCATGGCCTCTGTGAGTTCAATCCCCCTTTCTCTCTGTTCCTTGTAGCTAGATCTGAGTTGCAGCTAGGGTTTGATCTAGATGCATGGTTGATTAGTGGTCTGATCTGTGAGCTCATATGGTTGGTTGCTATGCTGCGGTTGCAATTTGTGGTAGGGCTAGATGTTCAAGCATGTGGTAGGCTAGATTAGTAGTACAATTTGAAGTTGAGCCTTGTGCTTGTGTTGAATCATGCTTAGATCTATGATTTGTAGCTATTGGTGGTCCATTTGTAGCATGTTGTTTGTTGTAGATGCATGTCTCTGCTCATAGATTGTCTGGTATGCTTAGTATGATAGTGATGAAGCATGTGCTTGCTATGATAGTGATGAACCATGTACATGTATGCTCCTGCTTTCATGGATTGTCCGGTATATAGTGTGTTATGCTCACTGTCAATGCGTGCTACGATTGTAGGACATGACCACGCAGACGCAAGATCTTAGTCAGGCCATTATCCTGTCCGACAACCAGTTTGCTCCATCGTTTGTCCAGGACTCGCAGCCTATCTCCGAGATGGCACCTGATTCAAAGGTGTTCGAGTCTGATTCCCTCTATGTGCCAGTAGTGCTCGTTGAGCCAACTACTGCTGCTGCCACTGCAATCAAGCTAGCAGCAGTAAAGGCAAAGAAGGATGGTAGGTCGAACAACATGAAGTGGCAGTCGTTCATGTCCACGTTCGTGCTGAACAAGATGGGTGAGCTCATCTCTAGTGGAGTTAGGACTGATAAGGGCTTCAAGGAGGTGCACTTGAACACCGTTGCGAAGCAGGTGTTCGAGTTCTGTGGGCAAGAGGTGTCTGCCGCCCAGGTGTACAACCACCTGAGGAAGTGGAGAAGTCGACGGATCCAAGTGTCCAAGCTGAGAGACCTTAGCGGCGCCTCAAGGGATGAGAACACTTGCTCCATAGTTCCGGAGGCAGAGCACTACGCCGGCCATGTCGCGGTTAGCTCACATCCCTCTTCCTTTTCATACTACCCACCATTGCCTACTCCTAATCGCAACTAACAACACTTGTGTTTCATTCTTAGGACCACCCAAGGGACTCTGAGTTCCTCAACACACCCATCCAGAACTACAACCAGATGCAGACATCTTCTCCTTGGTGGCAGGCAACTGAAGCATGCCATGGGCTCGGGTGAGCCTCTTGGTTCTCCCATGCCGACTTCCACAGGACACGGACATCGAGGTCCTTGATGGCCTGACAAGCCCATCTGAAGCCCTTGACAAGCCATTTGACCCCAACCATGATAGGAAGAGGAAGAGAGGAGGCTGATGGAGGAGGAGATCAATGTCTTTTGCAAATGGTGAGGCGGTGAAGGAGGTGGCAACAGCCATCGGGGAGTACAAGCCCTCGGCGTCCACCACGACACAGTGGTGGCGCTGTCATGACCTAGGGTGGATTCAGTGACGAGGCTCTCCTGGCAGCTCTCAGCCACCTGCTTGACAACAAGGCCCAGGGTGTTGGGTTCGTTGCCATGGCCGAGGCTCACAGGGTGTTGTGGCTCAGGAGCTGGCTAGGCAAGCACTACTACTAGAGTAGTGCTGCCTATGAGCGGGCATGATCCCCGACGGCGATGGAGGTGGCGACGACGATGACGATGATGACGTACATTTTGTGTAGCTAGGGCTCAAAAACTATTTGATGGTATGCATATTTTGGTGAGGTGGTATATACTAACCCCTCACACTGATGGTGAACTTACGGTGGTAGGACAGCACCCTCTTTTGGATGTTGTGGTAGGTTAACACCAAGGTAGTGCTAGGTTGAACTTGCTATGCCGTATGATCATGCATGCTTTACTTCTGTTCTGCTCCATTGTTGTTTTTGTGCTACTTTGCTTGCTACTTGTGCTCCATTGATTTGCTGCTTCAACTCTTCCTCTTGTGCATTGCTAGGGCAAGTGGTATGCCGTGTTCATCGGTGAGGTTCCAGGGGTTTATAGTTCATGGGAAGAAGTCAATGCACAAGTGGCATCGTATAGCAACTGCAACTAAAGAGGGTTCAAGACTAGGCAGGCAGCAAAACAAGCTTACTCCGCCTGGGTGCGAAAGCACGGAGGCAGCAGTGTCGGCAGTGCCAAGGTTGGAGCTGTCAAAGTGGAAGTTGCTAAGGTGGATCGTCAGTTCGGCCTGAAGCTGAAGAACTTCATCATCTTCGCCCAGTTCGTCACCATTGCTGTGTTGTGGCATTGGTGTGCTTGTTGTGATCGTTGTGGATAAGCTCACCAACTAGGGTACAAGGTAAGCACAATATGTACGCCGTATGCAACCAAACTCCGTGTTCATGTGCCGCTAGGGCCAATGCAGCCAACCAAACAAAGTGCACTTGGGTATTACCTAATGCAGGGACTAGGGATGCAGGCAACCAAACAACTTGCTTATGGCGTATTAGGGCCTGTTTTTCCTCAACCAGGCTGGGTTGAGAAGGCTATGCAATGCGACTACTATTCCAAACTGAAACCAAACACGCCCCTAGCAAATGCATACAAAGAAAATACTAGCGACAATACATAGTTACATACCCCTTGCGATGCACCATGACTTTATGACATGGACATCATTCAACTGCATAATTCTGCGTGGACCACCGTCGGCCTGGCCTGTTGCGGAATAAGCGCCCTTGTAGCTTGTGGCATTTATCAAGAACAAAATTGGGGAATGTGTAAATGAAAGCATAGTGGCGACTCACTCTTAGTGTTCCCCTTCTGCAAGTAGGTGTCCCCGTCTGCTGCGTCTCCTCTCTCTTCTATCCTTGCAATTTATGTCTCCTCTCACTATATCTACTACAGTTATGTCGTCTGGTTTTGAATAGCAAGCAATAGGGACTGTGTATACGTACACAACACACTTCAATGAAGCCACACACAACCCTAAAAAAAAAAGAGGCCACACACAGACTCCCGAAAAGGCAACGTCATTCAAGCGACACTCCGGCCGATCCAAAAAAGCAGTTTCACCACACCCTAAAAAATCAAAGTTTCACCATTGATTTGCACACTTCCACCGTAGAGTGCTGTAGGGTAAAGGAGTAAAATGCACATACCACAACTTCCGAGGATAGCATAGCAGAAAACTACAACTACAGTTTAGTTTTTTTTGAAGCAATAGTTGAAGCTCTGTGATGTCCATTTATGTGGTAGTGGTAGTACTTCGTACCGCAATTTACACATGAGCTTAAGGTGAGATAAGCCTTATTTTTTTTTCTCTACTTAAACTTATTCTCTTGCACTTACTGGAAAGTTGGAAAATAATAAAAGATGGCCAGTCGATGGACCGAGGCAGACCGTGTGGCTCAACTCAACCAAGCTTCCACCATACTCTGTAATTTTTGAATTTACTCTACCGATGTACAGTAATTTTTGCCTTGTTTTTACGAGCGCCGGGGCTAGAGAGACGACAAGAAGAGCATGGAGCCTACGGAGCGCCAATGAAGAGCAACAGGAGCTAGTACTGGTTTTCTTTCAAGGAAAAACAAATAAGCTAGCTTTTCCGGTGCCCCCGCTGCTAGACAGCCTAGAGCCTACATACATGTTAGAGCAAGTATAATAAGCCTAGTCAGCTGGCTATAAGGTTTTACATGTCAGCAAAATCCTTGCCGGAGGAGTGAGAAACGAAGAGAAAGAGAAGAGCCGGCGCTCCGTGTATCGCCCGGCTGCAGCTCAATCTCCGATGCAATACAGCCAGCATGCAGACGTGAGTGCTAAACGCAAGCGCTCCGTCCTTCCTGCCAATCATGTGCGCCTGTTTGAGCCTCTTCGCATGCAAACATTGAATAGTATAGTCCATCTAATAGCCAGCCTACAGCCAGCTTATTATACTAGTAGTCTTTTATCAAGCATTTGGATGATGTGGCACCCGTATATAGCCAGCAGCAGGCTCTTCTATTAGCCATGCTCTTAGGGGCAGAGCCATTGCTCCCATCCATCAACCAGCTGACAAGTGGTGATGACAAATGTTGCACTAGTGGACCGGAGGCAGACTGCCTATTTCCTTCATACAAATATTGACGTGCTCTGCACTCTGTGCAGATTGCCTAGTTCGTTCATACGGATATTGAAGTGCTCTGCACTGTGACGTGCCTACCGCCCAAAGTTGCACTGCTATTACGACCATAGTCCCCAAGCCAAGCAACCCACAGCCAGCCTATTTGAATGCGTCGCAGCAGCAATGAGACGAAGTGAATGCATGTACAGAGAAAAAGTGATGGAGGAATTTTTTTTTTGAAAAATACGCAATTGCACATCCCCCATATAACTCACAGCACAGGCGTATGGCTTCAGTTCAGTGTTCCCCCATACATACAAAGAGCACCCACATCCTCTCTACTCTCTACTCTCTACTCTCTAGTGGTGCCGTGCCTCCCCATTCCCCAACCTCGCCCCTTGGTTTCCCATGGCGAACCAGCTGCCGGTGCAGCAGCAGGTCGACCCGCTTGGACATGAACATCTCAACCAGCAGCGCATGTGCGCCCCGCGGCAGCAAAGCCTGAACGTAAGTTTCTACCTCCTTGCAGAAAATCAGGGTGGAGCACGTATTTTCTAGCTAGCCATCGCTTCCTATGTGTCGCCTGCTTCCTCTTGTCTTGGCTCCGAGCACCCGGTCGGCGTTTGGTCCTCCTCGCCTCCCTCGTCCGGCCGGCTTCCGGCTGCTCGGCTTGGACGACCTGTGCGTGTTCCGAGTTCTTTCCCACACGTCCGGCCTGGGCAGCGCGCCTGAAACTCAAAAGTAGTATCAGCGAATGCGTATGCCCAGCACCACATGCAAGCGGATCTCTCTCTCTCTCTCTCTGTTTTTCTTCACCACATCTCGTTTTCTGCAGTACATATCACGTTTATTTTTGGGCGTGTTTTGAGATTGTTGGAGTTGGACAAGGGATTTGTCCTTAACCGTGGGTTTTGGAGTATTGTTTCCGGTCAATAAATTCAGTTGGTCGGAGAAATGCGCACGTACGCCGGTCCTAGATGTACGGCACCACCGCGTAGAGCTAGAGCATCCCAGCCAGCATTTTTCTTTTAGAACTAGCGCTTGGCGTCGTGGTAGTTCTAGCTCGTGCTAGAGGCAGCCGACGAGGATGTCCAGCACACCCTCCTCCTCCGGCACAAACCGCGTCGGCGTAGACCGTGCAAGCGAAAAGCGATGGTCATGAGTCCTTGGTTAGGGGTGTATGTTGAACACAAGCTGAGCGTGTATGTTGGTCAGGGGTGGCGTTGCTCTGCCAGATTCTTTGCTCCACAAAAACTCGTTATGAGAATGCCGAACCCTAGAGAGGTTGAGAGAGCTTTTTTTGTTGAACATATTAAGCTGAAAAAGTGTGGGGTTAGTGTTAAATTCTCTCCTTGGTCTGAAGATATTGATTCTGAGGGACTGCTTGAAATTGCCTGGGTCAAGATTGGAAAAATTCCACCTAACAAGAGATGTGATAAGACTATAGCTTATGTGTGAGCGTTAGTTGGGATTACTCTGGAAGTTGATATGTCAATTATAAATCGCCCCTCTTTTGTCAGAGCTAAGATTGGGTGTAGGTCGATAGCTCAGCTCCCTGCCACTGCTGAAGGAGTGCTGGCAGGACGTTTCTACAGGTTTACTTATGAGGTTGAGGAGGTTTTGGTCAAGAATCCTGGGAATGCAGAAAAGGAGGATCCCATCCCTGTGGATGGAACCAAGGCTGATCAGACTCCTAAGAGGAAACGTACTGAACATGAGAGAGGGGTGCAGCAGCCTGAGTCTGCTGGACATGGCAATACTGGGGGTTCCTATCGTGGTGGCAAGGCCTGTCGCCTGCTATACGATGACAATGAGGGGTCTCCTTCTACTGAAAGTGATGGGGATAATTCCCTGCTTATTGAAACAATGCAGAGAGAGATTGAGGAGAAAATGAGGGAAGGGGAGGTTGATTCTTCCCGCTGGATTGTTCCCAGGAATCCTGATATCATGGAGAATGCTGCGCAAGATATTCAGGTGAAAAAAGACATACATAACATATCTATTACACCTTGTCAGACCGTTTCTAACCCTTCTCAGATTGTGGAGGTAACTGGTGAGGTGGATCCTGGGATGAAGACTTCATGCAGTTATGTGGTACAACTCCCATCTCCTGAAAGCATTGAAGAGATCATTCTCACTCCCCCACTAGCACCTGAAGCCCCACTGAGGTTCAGCAAGCGTAACATCTCTGGAATGCAGGACAAGGTGGAGGACAGGGCTAAGAAAATGGTCAGCAAGAAAAACCTGGAAGGTAACAATGCCCCTACTTTCAAGAATTCTTTTGATGCAATTTCCAATGATGAGTTGATTAGTAGAGCGAATTTGATAGGGGTGGAAATACCCAATGATGATTTTGCTGTCGTTGACATTATTAGAGAGCTTGAGTGCGCCCGAAAAGAATTAAATGACAAAAACACAATCAATAATACTGATAATGAGCAGGATGTTTTGATTGTAACAAATGGTTTGGGTAAGGAAACTCCTGTGAGCTTAGAATGGCTAGACCAGGAAGAACACATTTATGAGCGTATCTCTTCTGCTAAACCTAAAAAGAAAAAACACAATAAATCCAATGTTAAGATCCCTAGGCCTGTGACTAGGAGTCAGAAAAGGGAGAGTACTGAGGAGGATTTAAAATGTAACCCTGCCCCGTCTCCTGGTAGGGTTACTCGGACCAAATTCCACAAAAAACGTTCCAAATGAGAGGACTCATTTGGAACTGTCGAGGGGTGGGCAAGAAAGGAATGGCCACCTACCTCTCAGACATGATTAGTGACCATTCCCTTGACTTCCTGGGTTTGCAAGAAACTATGAAAAAAGAGTTTACTCCTAAATGCCTGAGAAGAATTGATCCCTTTGACATTTTCCAGTGGAATTGGGTGCCTTCCACGGGCAAATCTGGAGGCATCCTATGTGGTACACGGAGAGATAAGTTTGATATAGTCTCTTGTACTAAGGGCAAATACATACTGCATCTAGTGTTGTATGACATACAAAAAAATCCAGTGGGGTTTGCTGGTAGCCTATGGATCGGCGCATGATGAATTCAAAAATGAATTCCTAGTTGAGCTAGCTTCCTGTTGTAGTGGCATGACTGTACCCTACATAGTAGGGGGGATTTTAATATCCTACGATATTCGGGAGAGAAGAATAAGAAGATGTCGAACAACAAAGCCACTGACTTGTTTAATTCCATCATCAATACACTAGCTCTTAGGGAGATTCACATCAGTGGAGGGAAGTATACATGGACCAATAACCAGACTCACCCCACATTGGAGAAACTTGATCGAATTCTCATGTCAGAATGCTGGGAAGATATTTTTCCTCTGGTCTCTGTAAGGAAATTAGTTCGTGAGATTTCTGATCACAATCCCCTTTTGTTATCCTCTGGGGAAGAAGGGCGCGAAGCCCCGAAACCTCGTGAATTTCGTTTCAATCTGTCTTGGATTAAAGATGAAAAGTTTCTGCCTACTGTGAGTAGGATTTGGGCGAGGAAGGTTACATCATCAGATCCCATTGATATACTGAATATCAAGCTGAAGAGATTTAAATCATACTTTAAAGGGTGGGGTTCCGATAAGTATGGTCATGATAAGAAAAGGAAAGAGGACCTACGTATGGAACTTGCCATGCTTGAGGAAATGGAAGAAGAAGATATGTTGCCTCCTGACTTGTATAGTAGAAAGATGGATATCAAAGCCGAGCTATACGAGCTCCTGGTTAACGAGGAAATTTTTTGGCTTCAACAGTCCCATGAGCGCTGGCTGCTCAAAGGGGACCTGAATACTGACTATTATCACAAAATTGCCAATGGGAGGAAACGGAAAAATACTATACAATCGCTTAAAGTAGGGGAGACCTTGATTGAAGGCACGGACAATCTGGTTGCCCATGCCACTGAGTTCTACAAAGAGCTGTTTGGGCCAGCTCCTGGTAACCAGATCCATCTGGATCCGGAAATCTGGTCTCCTGAGGAGAAACTGGATGACAAAGATAATAAGGACCTATGTCGAGAGTTTACAGAGCAAGAGGTTAAAGAGGCTCTGTTTGATATGGCTCCCAATAGGGCCCCCGGGCCTGACAACATTCCTGCTGAGTTCTATCAGGTATGCTGGGACATAGTTAAAGATGATATTATGGCCTTGTTTAAAGCTTTCCACCAAGGAACGTTGGATGTTCAAAGGTTGAATTATAGGGTGATCACTCTTCTCCCCAAAATCTCTGGGGCTGAGAAGATTTAGCAATATAGGCCTATATGCTTATTGAGATGCCCATACAAGTTAATCACGAAAGTCCTTGATCGTAGAGTTGCTGTATATGCAAATAAACTCATTAGTCCTACTCAAAACGCCTTTATAAAAGGGAGAAATATCATGGACGGAGTCCTGTCCCTACATGAGCTTCTAAACTACACATACGTTAAGAAGAGAGTAGGAATTGTCCTTAAACTGGACTTTGAGAAAGCATATGACAAGGTAAATTGGGGCTTTCTTTTAGAGTGCCACAAGATGCGAGGCTTTGATGATACGTGGTGCAGATGGATCGAACAGATCTTGCGTAATGGGACAGTCAGCATTAAACTAAACGGTAGTGTTGGACCATACTTTCAAAGCAAAAGGGGGGTGAGGCAGGGTGACCCGCACTCTCCCTTTTTGTTCAACTTAGCTGTTGAATGTCTCGCTAAAATGATTAAAAATGCCCAGAAAAGCAAACTGGTTGTTGGTCCAGCGGCCGACTTGATTCCTGATGGGGTGGCGATTCTACAATATGCGGACGATACAATCATTTGTATCGAGGATGATGTGGATAAGGCAATCAACCTGAAGTTGCTGCTATATATGTTTGAAATGATGTCCGGTTTGAAAGTTAACTTCCAGAAAAGTGAGATCCTCACTGTGGGAGGAGATGATAATGTGGTAGAAAAATATTCAGAAATTTTCAACTGTGAGGTTGGCAGTTTCCCACTCAAATATTTGGGGATGCCTGCGAGTTATGCCAATCTTAAAACTTCGGACTGGGACCCATTGTTGATAAGTATCTAAAAAGATTTGATGCCTGGATTGGAAACGCTGCCTCAATGGGAGGGAGACACACTCTGCTTGATTTTGTTGTCACCCAGCTCTCGCTATATCATATGTCTATGTGGCTTATGAACAAGACTTTCATCGAGAAGTTAGATAAGCACAGGCGCAGATTCTTTTGGCAAGGATGTAACAAAAAGAGGAGATACTATCTTGTCAAGTGGAACAAGATTTGTAGATCCAAAAACAAAGGGGGTTTGGGCATTAAAGACCTTAGAAAACAAAACATCAGTCTCATGGTCAAGTGGTGGTGGAAATTAGAGACACAAAACGAACTCTGGCAGGATATAGTCCGTGCCAGGTATCTTCGCAACATCTCTGTTGCTGAAGTTTCCCCCAAATTATCTGACTCGCCCTGTTGGAAGGCCCTACTCAAGATTAAAAACATTTATATGATGGGCAGGAAAATCGAAACTGGTGCTGGAAACCTGATAAGATTGTGGAAAGATCCAATCAATGAGTTGGCCCCGTTTCAGGATCAATACCCACGTTTGTTTGAGATATGCAACTACCCCACGTGGACCCTGAATAGAAAAGATAGGCTTGAGGACACCGATATGTTCAGACGTAGGCTTACCCCTGAGCTGTCCAAGCAATGGGAGGATATGCGTACTGCGGTTAATAGTATCCACCTCGTCGAGAGGAGCGATCATGTATTATGGAGACTTAACCAGAATGGCAAGTTCACCACCAAATCGGTGTATAAGATGTTGGAGGAACCTCTTAGTGGTTGCCACTATAGATGGATTTGGAAAGCCAAAATCCCTCTTAAAATCAAAATCTTCCTATGGCAGATGTCGCAAGACGCAATTCTCACTAGGCATGTCATGAGGAAAAAGAAATGGCCAGGGAACCCCTGTTGCTCCTTTTGCAAACAGGTTAAAACGACGCAACACCTATTTTTCAATTGCCCTGTGGCTAGAATTGTATGGCGGTCGATTGGAGTTGCTCTTGGTACTGATAGGTGTCCGTCGAATTACTAGCAGTACTTTGTGTGGTGCAACAAATTCCTTCCTGGGAGACAAAAGTTTTACACAGTAGGTCTGGCGGCTATGTGTTGGGCGATTTGGTTGGCGCGCAACCGAGCTACCTTTGAAAAAAAGCAAATCAAGACTCCTTTTGAGATTGTGTTTTCTCTGTGTTCCTTTCTACTTTACTGGACAGGGCTTCAGCAAGGGGAGGACGCCAAAGATCTTCGTTCCGGAGCCGAGATGATCAGGACTGGCACGATGAAGCTGATGAAGGTGTGCGGCGCTATCAAGCAACCAATCCAGGGTGCTTGAAAAGGAAGACGGGCGCGCAACCTCGATGCTGGATTCTCTCGGCGAGATTACTATCTGAATACTAGACTTTGCTGCTCGGTTCTGATACTCGATCTTGAGCTTTTGTGATTGTAATAGGATAGATGTTGTGTTGTGCTACCAGGTTTTTGCCCCATGATACTCGTTTCGATGGCGAGCGAGTATGGTGGGTTTCCTGGTAGTGCTTGAACTCGCTTTACTTCTTTCCCTCTTCCTGACATTCTCGCTGGTTGTATTTCCGTTCTTTGCAATGGAAAGGGGTAAAGCCCGGTTTAAAAAAAAATGAGTCCTTGGGCACCACGACGCCGTCCGCGGCAGTCTGGTCTTGCATGTGGTGCGAAACTTCTCGTTTGCCATGCACCTCGCATCTGATGGAAAGTCCTGGCTCCTGCGCACGGATCTGAGGCCGTTCTGCATCTCGTCGCCTCCTGAGCTTGCCGGTCGCACTTCTTCTCTACGGCCGGCGAACCAGTCGGAGTCGAGACCACCTTGTCGAGGAATGCGACCATGTCGGCGACCTCCTACTCGTACTCGGTGCTCCTCATGTTCTCCACTTACTCGCCGATGATTGTGTTGTGTCCATTAGCCCAGCCGGCCGTTCAAACCCCATTCTAACAGGACTCCTGGTGCCGCCCGCCGGAAGATGACGCCGGAGTCTAGGATTGAAAATTTGTTCTAATCAATAATATACTAGGAATTGTCATATTATTTTCTAATTCTGTGAATTGTCATGGACAGGACATTCCTGTCATCCAACTTGACATTGGGCGTCCACCGGATGGAGAAGACGACGACATCGTCCAGCGCTATCAAGATTTCATGGAAAAAATCCTCCGCCGGTTACGAAAGATATGCGCTGCAACGTATTACGAAAAGCCAATTACCCCATACCCAAATCCAGTGAACAGTCCCCATGCTCCTACTAAGGGTCATAGCTACTTCCGTGTCGTCTTCTTTTCTAGCACAAATGCATATGCGAGAGTGGAATTTCTGATAAGGGACTTTGACCTCTATCTACTGGGATTTACAAGGGAGCTGGATGGCGAGTGGTCGCCTTGGTACCGTTTTACACCTTCTCTTGGATGGCCTTCATTTCCGATGGGCAATGTTGTGGATTATCCGTTTGATGGGGGACATCAGGACAAGTAAGTTTTCTCCCCTTTTTTCAATATGTTTTGTTTGAATTCATCACTGTTTCATACTTGTGCACTGAAAATACTACTAGCATTTTAGGGATACTTTTGGATATCATACATATAGTGCAAATGACCTACTACTATGGAGCAAGTTTAAATTTTGGCAATTGAAATGTCGTATAGTTTTAAATTCTCGCGTTTCCTGTTTAAATCCATATAACAATTTTAAATCTCCAACTCATTTAGTTTAACCTTTTATATTGATTTTATCTCTTGTGTACTAAGGCTACTGCTCTATATTATACAGGGTTCCCATCGGTGGCCGCAAAACTCTAGAGTATGTCTTCGACAAAATTTGGATGTGGCACCCGCAAGATGTGAGAAGCACAAATCTGAAGCTGGCGCTTCAAAAAGCGTTTACGCTTATTTGCGAAGCACTACGGTTCCAGTATGTTTTTGATGAGATAGTGAGGAGGATCCAAAATGGAGCAAACCCAACCCTCCTGGATATTGGAGAGCTGCCTAGCTGGAGAGTCTGGAAGTGCATCGGCAGCTGGGGCGTGATTTGTGGAGTTGCGTTAGAAGCTGGCCTCAATGGTGGCTTGCTAGGGACCAGAGAAAAGATGAGGGATTATGACCGAATCTACAGTATCAACAGCTTCATGGATATGATGAATGGTCTCAGAGTTCTGAAGAGGATAGAGAAATCTCATCTGATCCCGCAGGCGCATCAGCGAACCCCGGCCTATGGAATGCTTGTTCTTGAACCGGGTTTCATACCGCTGGACCAACAATATCCCCCGGATAATTGGTGAGCAGGGATGGATGGATGGATGGATCGCTACTTGGTCTGTACCTCTTATTGGGCTTAACCCTAGTATTACTGTTTAAGTCGAATTGGATTTGGTGGCTGTGCATGCTGGCCACATGTAAGTGTGTTTAGGACAACTTGACAGCTCGGTCGTGCGCAGGGATGGCTGTGCATGCCGGCTGTATGCTCTGTTTGTCAGCTATGTTACTCCTATTAAGACTTGGCAGCTAGGCCGCCGGCTATTTCTCAGTTATGTTGAACTCGTATTCAGACTTGTTTTATCTGGTTGATTTCTGTCTACATGATCATGTATTTCTTTCTCAATGAATTATCATGTGATTCTTTCCCAATGAATTATCTGTTTGGCTCTTCATACCGCAATCATAGTTAGTATATACACGCCGATATTATGATTATAGCAGTAAATGTGGCAGGGTTTCTGTAAGATAAGTTGAACTCTGCTACTACTAGCATACATAGATACTGTTACAACTTAGAATTAAGCCAACACAGCACCAATGAAATCTAACTTTATCCATACAGGCAACAATAAGAAATATTCCCTCCGTCCCGTAATATAAGATGTTATTACAACCGATATACGTGTGTATATCGGTTGTAATTACATCTTATATTATGGGATGGAGGGACTACATACTTTGTTTTGTATGGCACAAAATAGCACTTGCCTGTTGCTTAAAGCAGATGGGCTCTGGTAGCAACACCCTTCCCAGGTAAATTACAGCTGATAAGAGAAAAGGGACCAGCTTACAGTGACTTCCATTCTGCAAGAGCCAACTTTAAGCTTAGTATTGCAGCTTGTGCCCGATTTCTTGGGTTCAAACACTACTTCATGACTCTTAACATCTTCTCTGCACTGACTCTCAACAACCTGATCCCCATTAATACAATGCGCCATGACAGAAATCCTCAGCAATCCCTCAAGTCCAACAGAAACGACCTGGCATCTAAGCTTGATCTTGCCATCAGCATCAAGAGGCAATCTATCATCTCCACATTCCAGCAACTTGACTTTCAAATCAGCTATGTCGTCGATGCTGGCACAAAATACACCACGAAAGCCATCTGGCCATGATCCATCAACGACTTTTACACTGATTGTGGCCTCCACAGATCGGACGATCTCTTGGAATGCCATCTCCAGAGTGCTAAGCTCGCTAGCGAAACTTCTATCTTCAAAACCTGTCCTATATGTCATAACTAGATGGCATAAATCTTTATCCTCAGATTCAGCAGTGCCCTTCACTTTCAGCTTAATCTCAAAGTACGAAGGATCTGATGACACCACAATAGCACGGGTTGGACCTGTCAGCGTTAGATGGGGATCCTGCATCAGACAATTAATTCATTATGTAAAAAAGTTCATCAGTAGTAAGACTGAAGCGGAACATAACCAAACTAATATGTTCTCCATTGGTGAAAGGACAGGTGGAACTTTAATTATGGTGACAATCTGACATGTGTTAGAAATAAAAAAGAGACAACTGTGAGGAAGGTTATGATGATCAGAATATGTAAGAGACAAGAGCCCACAATTTCAGTTTGGCTAGTTAGCAACTTTATATGTTGGAAACCCTTCAGATTAAAAAAACCAGTCTAAACAAAAAGTAAGCCCAAAATGCCAGGGTAAACATTGAACAGCATAATGGAAACAAAGTTCACAAAATCGTGCACTGAATTGAAAATGCTAAGCATAAAGGGTGTGAGGTACATTACACTAATGATGGGGAAAATATATCAGCTTAGTGCTTCAGTAAACGACAGAAAAATATACTAGTACTCCCTCCGATCCATATTACTTGTCGCTGCTTTAGTACAACTTTATACTTATGGATCGGAGGAAGTACTAGTATACTTTTCCAGTTGCACATATGCTCACACTAAGCAGGGACAACTTTATACTTATTCAAAGTTATTTGTTTGCTAATTCCTTGCATATTGCGCTAAAAGATGTTTCAAGCAAAATTTCGAAGGCAAGAAACTACTGACATAAAGAGACACCAAAGAGAACGCTAGTCCCAAACAGAATTGAGGGGCAGATGGACGATGGAGTATGTACTATGGGAGTTGGGAGCACATGTTAGGGTTGTGGAGTTCTCAAGGGAACAATCAAAAGTTGGTTAGATGTTGCAGGCACTCTTACATATGACTTCTATATACCTGAAAACATGCACTAATTTGATGCGCGGAATCATACTCAGATTCAAACTCGTGCATTAACAATATGCCCGCTCTACTATTGATGAGGGAGTGCTGCAGGCAGACAAATCTTATCAGCACTCACCACTTGCATATGCACTTCATGACAAGCACAAAGTGACGGAATATGACCCCAATTGTAGGCCTAATCCCATCACAAGGCGTTCAATAAGGCCCTAAAAAGGACAACGGCTGATCACAATCAAAACTTTAACTTCAACTAATTATGAGACTGTCCATTGCATTCCAGTCTAGAGCCATTTATATGGATAAAAAACATGATTACACACCTCCCAAATGCTCCTCGAAAATTACAAAGATAAAAAACCAATACTGGCATAAACCATTACATAGAGGGAAGCGTTTTCTCAGCATACACTTTCAGAATCAATTTGTTAAGTTCAGAATAATTACTAATATTGAGAGTAAACTATTAGTTTATCTAACAAGACATCTTGGTCAGTTAAAAAAAAACTATTTGTTGTGGCGGAGATGAATTGAATAAATTTACAAAAATGAAGTTTAGCTGACTTGGAAACTGTCATGTGAAATGAATTCCTTTTCTTATATGTTGGAAGTTCCTTTTTCCTCCATGAAGAGATGCCATAAGCATTTGGAACTGAAATTCGCACAAACAAGAAACTACCACCAAACTTGCCTATTTATTCTTATGGTATTGATTCGTTATGGCGAAACAACAACAACAACAAAGCCTTTAAACTAGATCATTACTGTTTTTTTAGAAGCACCTATAATTGGTATTAACTATAAGTACTTATAACCATTGTACTAAGGATGGATGTCATATTCTTACTTCTTTTTTAGAAGCCCATAAAAGGACTAATTTTCACATTTATTGACTAGAGACAGATATTAATAGTGACGAACCTCTTGGCTGATGGTTTGGCAGTTATCCCTGTCGCAGGAGAAGATCATGTTGCGTTTGTGATCCACCACATCACGTACGGAAAAGAACCCATACACATCCAGCGGCCACTGCAAACTCTCATCAATTCTTGCAACTTTGACTGAAAAGAACTGCAGCGTGTTCATTGTTGAGCCATTGTCAGACAAGGTGAGACGCATGGCGGGGATGGTAGCTGCATCAATGACATGTCACAATGTCATGAGGAGGAAAATAATACTAAATGAAATCGAAGCGCGTGTAGGCAGGGAGGTTACGCTACTCACTCTCATCCTCATATTTACCAAAATAGCCGCCTTCGCCCCAAACCCTCGTCCAGAAACCACGAAACTGTTCCCAGGGATCCTCGGGTTCCCCCATTTTCTGTAAGACCTTCCTCTCCATCGCTTCAACAGATTCCATCGCGGCCTTTATCATCGCCGCTTTCTTTGCCTTCTCCGCCTCCTCCTCCTTCTCCTTCTTTGCCATCCGCTCCTCCATCACCGCCTCACGTTTCTCCCTCTCCTCCATCCGCTTGTCGCGCATCGCCTTCTCCACCGCCTCCATCTCGCCACCCGACGAATGCATCGCCCTCTTCGTAGCCCAGATGGCAGGCGCCTTCACCACCGCCGTCACCTCTCTCTTTCTGGTTTGGTGTACGCGAGAAGGAACCGTAGACGACGATCGGGTTGGGTCTGGGTTGCGAAGTTGGAAAAAATGAGCAATACCTGAGGCCCAGAGATCGGATGTGTCGGGCTTCTTTGCTCGGCCCATGCGCTATAATTTAAAAACGACCACAAGAAAAGCACCGGGGCCTACCGGTTTTTTCCTCTGTGAAGAGAGAACCAAAGGCCGAGCAGGCCCTAAAAAAGGGGGGAAATGGTTTTCCGTTTTGCACTTTCACAAAAAGTATTTCATTTTTTTAGGGGACATTTTCTTTTCATTTGGTGAAAGTACTATATGCAATGGTGAAAGTGTGAAGACGACTTTGGATGTTTTTTTTCTGGAAAACTTCCGATCTATTCATCTTCAATCATGTTAGTACAATAAACACTAGAAATCTATATCTATATCTATATTTATATCTATATCTATACCTAATATTAAAGGACGCAGGCTTTCATAGTTCTCCATACATCACCGCCTTTATATCCGTTAATTTTATGTTAACCATAAGGATTGACGGCTGAGATTTAAAGTAGATGTAAATAACAGTTTGGAAAAAAACTTCTCTCATGATACGAGAACCTACGCGCACGCAAGGAAAGGAAACCTACCGGCTAGCTTGGGTCTCACTCAGCCTTCCTAGTTCCTACATCCTCGCACATCTTGTTTTTTCTACTATATAAAAAAGGGCAAGCCCGAATCGATAGCTAGCCACGCACACGATCTCTCTCTCAAAAAAGAAAAAGCAGCCACGTGCAGGATCTCTCAGCTTTTTTCCTCACAAAAGCCCCAATGAGGCTACCGCAGGAGCAAGCCCAACCAGCCTACCTGCCCCAAAGAAATCTGGACAGGGGACGCCGGTGGGATCATGCGGCCGCCCAGCTCCAGCATGACGCCACTGATCACCAAGCTCCAACTCAAGGGATTCCATTACCAGGTGATATAGAGACGAGCTCTGCAATGGAGTAAAAGAGGATGA
Source organism: Aegilops speltoides (assembly GCA_021437245.1). Classification (NCBI taxonomy): domain Eukaryota; kingdom Viridiplantae; phylum Streptophyta; class Magnoliopsida; order Poales; family Poaceae; genus Aegilops; species Aegilops speltoides. The sequence continues at coordinate 400,571,036 of CM038142.1, read as the reverse complement.
AAAGAGCACGTAGACTTGTAGCAATGGAAGTATTCAAGAACTCGCCGCCGCCGTTCAAGACATTCGTGACGCAGCATGTGAACAAAGTTGGCCATGATATAGACGAGCGTGAAGTCTACGAAGTTTCGCCCTCGGTCGTCGCCATGCTCCACTCGCTTGGCGGCTTCAGCGTATGCCAGGTTATCGTCCTTTGAGTTGCACAACTGCAACAACCGTTATACATGATCGGGCACAACGATGATTCCTCGAAGCTCTCCAGGGGGTCGTCAGTCGCCAGTGCGCGCACACCACCGATTGGCTGCTCTGGCTTGTGGCCACATCCACGGGCCACGACAGGCATGGCTAGCTATCGTGGCGGCTCATCCGCATGTGCCCTGCTTGGTTGAACTACAGCCAGGGCCATGCTCTGTTAGACGGGGTGGCGCACGGGGACGAGAGGCCAAACAGTACGTTCTCAACCATGCAAAGAACATCCGATGTTTCAATCTACCCGTAGTCCTGTACACTATGATTGACATTTAGCTTTTTGATCATTTTGTAGTTGATTGGTCATAGAAAGCAGTGGGAGCACAAGGTATAAAAAGGAAAAAAATACTTTGCTCTTTGACACATGCATGTATTGCCATATTAATTTCTTGCTGCACATTCACTTGATGCTGGCGCAGCTTGATTCCAGTGAACCAAGACGTCTCTTGTCGATCCAAACTACGATGAGCATAAAAAAGGACCTTCCTATCCATCAAACCGTTAAATTCTCTACGATGAGCATCTCACCAATTCATTGGCATCAATGTTTCAATCATGTACTAATTGTTGTCAAAGTGTCCTGCGCTCCTAATCTCGCAGGAATCATTGTCAAAAAGTAGGGGAGCAATCTGGTTCGCCGAAACATCAATGATCTCTTTATCGAAATAGTAACTGGATCATGCCTTTCAAGCTGGTCATAGTGGGAGTAACATAGCAAGTAACATAACACATCCCAAGAAAAGTTTGCTTACATGGCATGTATTTAATAAGGAGAGAGATGGTTGCAGTAACATAATATATTACTGTAACATAACACATCCCAAGGCAAAATGAGTCTACATCTTAATAAATGATGGCTTGCATGTTACTACATACATGTTACTCCCCACTATGAAGGTGGTAACATAGACTAGTAACATATGCATGTTACTAGTCTAAGTTACTTCCCACTATGACCAGCCTCAGAAACCGAAGCATGCAGTTGATTTCATACAGCGATCAGGTTTGTCGAGAATCAATGATCTCTTTGTCTAAAGCATGCATGGTTATAAAAGAAAATCTGAATCATGCACTTGATTTCATGGAAATTATTGTTGGCCGCACACATTTTAAGTGCACGTTTAAAATTTAGCATCAAAACAATGGACGTCATGGAGGCCACGATGCAACTAAAAAAGGTCTGCAATGCATGTGTTTTAAAGCCATCTTTGGAAGGAAAAAGTTTCAAAGTAAATTACCATAGCATGAGACGTGCTATCTTATTAAGCTTAGCAAATGTTATACAATTGACCTGATATAACTAGGGTAATCTTCTTTGTGAACTCTTGAAAGATAAAAAAAGTTTCCGTGTGGTACGTGCAAATCCGATTATTATGTTTCCTTCTGTATCAAAGAAAATTGAGTTGCACTTTAAGCTATGTAGGTCCGTCGTGCAAGCACGGTTAGAAAAAGCTTTGTAATCAATAACGGGCATTTGCCGACTTACTGATTAAACGTAATTTCTTATCTGTGTATGTAAATGTACGATTCTAATGATTTAGGATCTCAATAATATATAAACTGATGAACGTAATGGCTCCTTACACTTGGCATATTAACTGGGAAGGTAATTTAGATATTTAGATGAACTAATTCTGTACAATGACAATGCACATGTAGTTTATGAGCAGTGCTATGTGAATATAACTCTTTTTTTCTTCTCTCTCTAAAGGATGCACATGTCTGTGTGGGCGAAAAACATATTGTAGTCGACCTCTATGCAAAACCAATGCATCGTGTTCAGTTGTTCCATGCTTTCCTGATTGAAGTGTAGCACTTCATACATGCACCTTTTTTGTTTATGATTGTCGATAAAAAACATCACATGACTGATGCTTCGAGGAATGTCTTAGCAATTGAGGAAGAGTGAGAAAATATCTCGGTGATTCAACAAAATATGGTCTTGAGCCATTGGGCTAGGGAGGTGTGGTTGTTTCTCTCCCGGTGCAACGCACGGGCATGTTTGCTAATAATAAAAATACATCGAGATATGTAGACCACCTAGCGACGACCAAGCACTGAAGCGAGCTGAAGGTACGTCGCCATCATCGCCCCTTCCTCGCCGGAGTCGGGCAAAACTTATTGTAGTAAACAGTCAGGAAGTCATCGTGCTAAGGTCTCAGAGGACCAGCACACCAGGACAACAACCACCATCGATTAAAAGTGGCGTATATCGGAAGGATCCAAGCTGAAGACACACAAACATAGACGAAGAACGACCAGATCCGAGCAAATCCATCAAAGATAGATCCGTCGGAGGCACACCTCCACAAGCCCATCGACAATGCTCGACGCACCACCAAGACGGGGCTAGGCGGGGAAAACCTTATTCCATCTTCAGTGAGCTGCTATCGTCTCGTTTTCCTGAGCAGGACACAAACCCTAACAAAAATCAAACAAACAACTAAAAACAATCCCATGTTTTCCTGAGCAGGACACAAACCCTAACAAAAATCAAACAAACAACTAAAAACAATCCCATCCGTCGGCAATGGTCGGGATCCACCACGTCTCCATGGCCCTAAGACCAGCGGAGACGAGGCGGACCGGCAGCGGCGCCGATGGGAGGCAGACGAACCCTAATCTTTTTTGAGAGGAGGTGGCTATGTAAGAGGTACGACTTTTGATGCTTACTGCTCGACTTCTAGACAGACGGTGAGATTCATAAGAGCATCTCCAACAGGCGCCGAACGCGCGACGCGCTAAAATCTGGTTCGCGTGCGCCACTCGCCAGGTTTGGCATGGCGCGCAACGCTGGCTCCAGCAGCTGCGCTAAAATGCAGCGCGCGCGCAGCTCCAGCAGTGCGCTAAAATGCAGCGCGCGCGAGCAGCCGGCGCATCACATTTGTTGCATTTTATCTCACAACACATCCACAAAACAAAGACATGGCATATAATTTTTAAATCACAAACATCATTCAACCAAGTTTAAAATGAATAGTTCAATTTATTACAACTCATCAAACAAATAGTATTTTTCATGAAATACAACAAATAGTTCAACAAAACAACATCAAACGCACAAATCATGATGCTCTTTTGCGGCCATTCCAGGCCCACCACTCCTCAATGAGATTCTTCTGAAGATCATCATGCGCTGCGGGACGTCGAATGGCATGATAGGAGGCAACAAAATGGGCCACCCTTTCAGCCCTCCGCCGCACTCGCACGGGATGTCCAAGAGCTCATAGTGTGAGTAGTCTACATCTTGACCACGCTCATTCTCGATGATCATGTTGTGCATGATCACACAAGCATGCATTATGTACCAAAGCATCTTCTGATACCAAAATCTAGCCGGTCCTCTCACAATAGCAAATTGGGCTCGCAAAATCCCAAAAGCTCTCTCCACGTCTTTTCTAGCCGCCGCCTGAGCATTGTGAAAATCAAGATATTTCTTACCTTCTGGTTTTTTCAACGGCTTCACAAATGTTTGCCACTTTGGGTAGTGCCATCCGCAAGATAGTAGCCATGGTTGTATGTACGTCCATTAGCTACGACTGCACTGGTGGCAGTTCACCATTTGCAATCTTGTGGTGACCGGTTGACAACGTTGATGTCATTCAAAGATCCAGGCATTCCAAAAAAAAGCAAGCCAAATCCAACTCTCTTGATCGGCCACCGCTTCAAGGATTATAGTGGAACCCTTTTCTTTGTCCGTGGAATTGGCCATGCCATGCGTTTGGACAATTCCTCCAACTCCAATGCATGCAATCTATTAAGCCAAGCATACTTGGGAACCCGCGAGCTTTGTTCATCTCCAATAGCCTCGCGACATCTTTAGCATTGGGAGTTCTCAAGTACTCCGGGCCAAACACTTGCACAATTCCGACTGTGAAGCGCTTGACACACATGATGGCTTGGCTCTCACCCATGGCCAAGTGATCATCAACTAGATCAGCGGGGATACCATATGCCAACATACGCAAAGCGGTTGTCACCTTCTAAAAGGTGCTATGCCCGAGCTCTCCGGCGGCATTCCTCCTCTGCTGAAAAACCCGGTCATGACTCACTAGTTTCTCTGCAATGCGCCTGAACAACTTGATGCTCATCCTGAACCGGTGATGAAAGTACGACTCGGGGTATGTGGGATTCTCCACAAAATAGTGCCTCATCAATCTGTTGTGGGCATCAATCCTATCCCTCCAAATTTTCAACCGACCCATAACCGAACCACCGTGCTTCGGTTTTTTGTTGATGTGCATAGCTAGGATCATTGCAAGATCATCCTCCTCTTCCATATCAAATTCTTCTTCGGAAGAATCATATGACGAACTCATCTAAAATGTTCAAAACTAGGCTATAAACAACATGCACCAAATTTCATGCAAAAATGTGGAAGTTGGAAGCAATACATACCTTGCGGGCCTTTTGTCGAACACCTTGCGGGCGCCAAGCGGCGGTGGGCGGCCGGGCGCTGTTCGTCGGTGACTGCCGCGTGCGACTGGCAGCGCTGACTAGAGAGAGAGGGAGGAAGCCGCGGCCGCGCGGGAAGAGACCGGGGGCCGAAACGGTCGCCGGAAAAATGGGGTGGCGCGGGCGGCAGCGGCTGGATGGGTAGGTGAAGTTGCGCATGAGCAATCGAGAGTCCAGTGCGCGGGAGCAAGCGCAGCAAATAAGAGGCACGCGATGGCGTTTCCGCCCGCGCGCTGAATTACATATGCCGCGCGTGCGGTTTTTGCGCGTCCGCTGAAGCGCCGGGAACGGTAGTGCGCGCGCTAAAAATACTACTTTTTCCGCGCGGCGCGTTTATAGCGCGGCTGTTGGAGATGCTCTAAGTCAATCACTTTTTAGAGCCAGTACTAGAGTTGAAGTGAAAGCATAGGTTTGTTCTACGCTGCAAATTATGACGGGAGCTTTAAATGATACTCCTACTTGGGTCTTTCAACAACTCTTGGTTTAGAAAAGAGTGACCGTTTTTCAATACCTATTTAATCATCTAATTCCCAAACGAAGTGGCTGGAAAGAGAGATGCTTGCCATGGGGAGGAAAAAAACTTTTAATTAAGTCAGTGACTCAAGTTATACCAACTTATGGGAAGGAAAAGAGTTGTCTTTGCCGTCAGCCAAAAAAACAGACGACAAAGAGTTGTCTTTACCATCAGCCAAATATAAACAGACAACGAAGATATGTATTTGCCGTTAGCCGAACAAGAATACATCAAAGTCTATCTTTGCCGATAGTTGTTCTTTGTCGCTAGTCACTGACGGCAAAATATGTCTTTGTCATCTGCCCTGATGAAAAGTTGACAGCAAATTAGCTGATTCTTGTAGTGAAATGAGAAAATGGATACATGTGTTGATGCTTTTATGGCGGAGGCCCTTGCTCTTCGCTTTGGCGAATCTAGCTCAAATAGTGGGACGCACTAGATTGGTGGTTAATTCACACAACACAAATGTGATATCTACGATGCAAGAGGGTGGCTCCTTTCCTGGTATTGCTGCCACAGTCTTTGGGGATTGTTATTACTTGATTTCTCTCATGTAAGAGCATCTCTAACTGAACTCTTAAAATTTAGGGTCTTCTATGGCCTCTTATCCTTTAACCCTTTTTATTTGCTCCTTCGAAAATTGTGGTTCCTAGCCGAACAACTGAACTTAAGTCCCTAAAGAACCGCCAAATCTTCCTAGTTTTAGTTTACATACTACATTTCAACTACATATTTGCACACATATTAAACTCAAACATAATAATTAAGTTTTACATAGTTCACAAATATTACAAATTCAAAGTTTACAGTCCAAATTATTCAAAGTCAAACACACGGAAGGGTTCAAATGAAGTAAAGAGCATGATAAAAGCACAACTATGAAGTGTTGTGGAGTAGCCATGGATGGTCAACAAGATCTTGGAGATGGGTATGAACTTCTTGGTTCTCGATTCTTTGATGTGATGCGAGGAATCTGTGTATCCTATTTGCGTCGTGCTCCGGCTCAACAAGATCCCCATTTGAGATGTACTAAAAGCTCCCTGGCATGCCTGTCTCATCTTCAATGATCATGTTATGTAGGATGATGCAACATGCCATTATTTGCTATAGGACCTATGGGTTCCAATACTTGGTAGGGCCCCGAATAATGCGAAAGTGCTTGCGAAGTTCACCGAAATATCTCTCCACATCCTTCCTTGTCCAGTCTTGACGCATTGCATAGTGATATATCTTGGTCCCTTAAGGATGCTGGAGTATCTTGACAACTATGAGTAGGTTGTCAGAATCGCGATTCTATTATACGATCCTATGACTTTACGATCCAAACTAACCCCTCTGATTTTACAATTTTAGTTTATGGAATCTACGTTTCTACGATCCTAATAGTGAAGATTCTACGATTTGCAATCCTGCCACCAAAGCTTCGATCCGATTCAAAATCGTGATTCTGACAACCTTGAATGTGACCCACGGAGGATAAATGCCATCTGGAAGGTAGTAACCCATCATGTACTGTCAGCCATTGATAACATAGATGCAAGGAGGAGCATCTCTGTCAACAAGCCTTGTGGATAGTGGTGATCTCGACAGTACATTCGGGTCATTATGGGAGCCAGGCCATCCAAAACAATGAATGTCAAATCCATAGATCCTCCCATGCAACAACCTCAACAATGATTGTTGGATCTTTGTAGTGGCCTTTGTTCTGACCTTTTCAATCCCGCAAGACAATTCTTCCATGTCTACTGCATGCAATCAATTGATCAAGCATCCCATGCCATCCTCGTTCTTCACTCAATCCAAAGAGCAAATATACTAGAAACTACTCCTCGTTGTCGTCCACCTCCTCGGTGGTGTAGACCGACGACAAAAACGCATAATTCCACTGAGGATCATTGTCGTCAAAGATCGACGCTGCTCCTAGTTCGCACTGCACTATCGCCAGCGCCTTTCGCGCACGCATGTCTGCCCGTTCCGTGGTTCGCTGCGCCCTCCTCTGCGCCCAGAAGTCGTTCTCGGCGGCGAGATCCTCCTGGAAGCGCTGGTGCCACTCCTCCATGGCGTACTGATGCGTCTCTGTCGTATCTACTTTTCCAAACACTTTTGCCCTTGTTTTGGACTCTAACTTGCATGATTTGAATGGAACTAACCCGGACTGACGCTGTTTTCAGCAGAACTGCCATGGTGTTATTTTTGTGCAGAAATAAAAGTTCTCGGAATGACATGAAAATCCTCAGAGCAACTTTTTGGAATTAATAAAAAATATTGGCGAAAGAATCAACATCAGGGGCCCACACCCTATCCACGAGGGTGGGGGGCGCCCCCCCCCCTCCTAGGGCGCGCCCCCTACCTCGTGGGCCCCCTGAAGCTCCACCGACCTCAACTCCAACTCTATATATTCACTTTCGCGGAGAAAAAACCCAGAGAGAAGGATTCATCGCGTTTTAAGATACGGAGCCACCGCCAAGCCCTAATCTCTCTCGGGAGGGCTGATCTGGAGTCCGTTCGGGGCTCTAGAGAGGGGGATTCGTCGCCGTCGTCATCATCAACCATCCTCCATCACCAGTTTCATGATGCTCACCGCCGTGCGTGAGTAATTCCATCATAGGCTTGCTGGACGGTGATGGGGTGGATGAGATTTACCATGTAATTAAGTTAGTTTTGTTAGGGTTTGATCCCTAGTATCAACTATGTTCTGAGATTGATATTGCTATGACTTGGCTATGCTTAATGCTTGTCACTAGGGCCCGAGTGCCATGATTTTAGATCTGAACCTATTATGTTTTCATGAATATATGTGAGTTCTTGATCCTATCTTGCAAGTCTATAGTCACCTATTATGTGTTATGATCCGTTAACCCCAAAGTGACGATAATCGGGATACTTACCGGTGATGACCGTAGTTTGAGGAGTTCATGTATTCATTAAGTGTTAATGCTTTGGTCCGGTATTCTATTAAAAGGAGGCCTTAATATCCCTTAGTTTCCATTAGGACCCCGCTGCCACGGGAGGGTAGGACAAAAGATGTCATGCAAGTTCTTTTCCATAAGCACGTATGACTATATTCGGAATACATTCCTACATTATATTGATGAACTGGAGCTAGTTCTGTGTCACCCTATGTTATAACTATTACATGAGGAATCACATCCGACATAATTATCCATCACTGATCCAATGCCTATGAGCTTTTCACATATTGCTCTTTGCTTAGTTACTTTACCGTTGCCACTGTTACAATTACTACAAAACTGCTGCTATTACTTTTGCTACTGTTACCGTTACTTCCATACTACTTTGCTACCAAATACTTTGCTATAGATACGAAGTTATCCAGGTTTGGTTGAATTGACAACTCAACTGCTAATACTTGAGAATGTTCTTTGGCTCCCCTTGTGTCGAATCAATAAATTTGGGTTGAATACTCTACCCTCGAAAACTGTTGCGATCCCCTATACTTGTGGGTTATCAAGACTATTTTCTGGCGCCGTTGCCAGGGAGCATAGCTCTATTCTTTGAGTCACTTGGGATTTATATATGCTGGTCACCATGAGGAACTTGAAAGACGAAAGAACTAAGATTTATCCCGCAACTACGAGGGGAGGTAAGGAACTGCCATCTAGCTCTGCACTTGATTCTCCTTCTGTTATGAGTAAGCTTGCGACACCTAAACCTACTTCTGCTATTAATTCTGATATGTCGCATGTTATTGATGATGTCACTTCTACTATGCATGATACTTATGATGAAACTACTTCTATGCTTGATACTACTGTGCCATTAGGTGAATATCTTGATGAACAACTTGCTAGGGCTAGAGAGAATGAAATAATTGAAACTGATATTATTGATGATAGTGATGATGAAGGTTCTCCCCCATAATATGAATTGCTTGTTGTTCCTAAGGGTTATGTTATGGATGAAGAAACTGCTAGAGATTTTCTTGCTTGCAATGATAGATCTGATCTTAAGAAGTTACTAGCTAAGCTGAAACAAAAATCTCTGAATGCTAGAATGAAATATGACCCTGCTTTTGCTACTTCACCTATGTTTGTTACTGATAAGGATTATGATTTCTCTGTCGATCCTGAGATAATTACTTTGGTTGAATCTGATCCTTTTTATGGCTATGAATCTGAAACTGTTGTGGCACATCTTACTAAATTGAATGATATAGCCACCCTGTTCACTAATGATGAGAAATCTCGCTACTACTATATCCTTAAGATATTTCTGTTCTCATTAAAGGCTGATGCTAAAACTTGGTTTAATTCTCTTGATCCTGGTTGTGTTAGTAGTCCCCAGGATATGATTTATTACTTCTCTGCTAAATATTTCCCTGCTGATAAGAAACAAGCTACCTTAAGGGAAATATATAATTTTGTGTAAATTGAAGAAGAGAGTCTCCCACAAGCTTGGGGGAGGCTTCTCCGATTACTTAATGCTTTGCCTGATCATCCTCTTAAGAAAAATGAAATACTTGATATCTTTTATAATGGACTAACTGATGGTTCCAAAGACCACTTGGATAGTTATGTTGGTTGTGTTTTCAAGGAAAGAATAGTCGATCAAGCTGAATTGCTATTGAAAAATATGTTGACTAATGAAAACAATTGGACACTTCCTGAGCCAATTCTTGAGCCAACTCCTAAACCAACTCCAAAGAAAAGGGGCGTTCTATTTCCCAGTCCTGAAGATATGCAAGAGGCAAAGAAATCTATGAAAGAAAAAGGTATTAAAGCTGAAGATGTTAAGAATTTACCTCCTGGTTAAGAAATACATGGTCTTAATATACCACCTATCGAAGAAATACATGGTCTTAATATACCACCTATTGAAGAAATGCATGGTCTTGATAACCCGTCACAAGTAGTAAAGGTAAATTCTCTCTATAGATATGATAAAGTTGAATTCCCGTCTACTAAATTTGCTAGCCAATGCTTGGATGAATTTGATGACTTTATGGCTAAACAAGAAAACTTCAATGCTTATGTTGGTAGACAATTGAAACAAAATGCTTATATGATTGGACACTTGAGTGATTATATGGCTAGAGTTAAAGGTGAACTTAAACTCATTAGTAAACATGCTTCTATGGTTAACACTCAAGTAGAACAAGTGCTAAAGGCTCAGAATGATTTTCTCAATGAATTGAATAATAATAAACATGACTTTGCTATTAGAGTAGCAACTAGAATGGGTAAAATGACCCAGGAACCTTTGTATCCTGAGGGTCACCCTAAGAGAATTAAGCAAGATTCTCACAGCAATAATCTTGATGCACCTAGTCCTTCCAAAAAGAAGAAAAAGAAAAATGATAGGACTTTGCATGCTTCTAGTGAACCTGTTGTAGACACACCTGAGAATCCCAATGATATTTCTATTTCTGATGCTGAGACACAATCTGGTGATGAACATGAACCTAGTGATAATGTTAATGATAATGTTCATGTTGATGCTCAACCTAGCAATAATAATGATGTTGAGATTGAACCTGTTGTTGATCTTGATAACCCACAATCAAAGAATCAACGTTATGATAAGAGAGACTTTGTTGCTAGGAAGCATGGTAAAGAGGGAGAACCATGGGTTCAGAAACCAATGCCTTTTCCTCCTAAGCCATCCAAGAAAAAGGATGGTGAGGATTTTGAACGCTTTGCTGAAATGATTAGACCTATCTTTTTGCATATGCGTTGATATGCTTAAAGTGAATCCTTATGCTAAGTACATGAAAGATATTATTACAAATAAAAGAAAGATACCAGAAGCTGAAATTTCCACCATGCTTGCTAATTATAATTTTAAAGGTGGAATACCAAAAAAACTAGGAGATCCAGGAGTACCAACTATACCATGCTCCATTAAAAGAAACTATGTTAAAACTGCTTTATGTGATCTTGGAGCTGGTGTTAGTGTTATGTGCCTCTCTCTTTATATCGTAGACTTGAATTGAATAAGTTGACACCTACTGAAATATCTTTGCAAATGACCGATAAATCAACTGCTATACCTATCGGTATTTGTGAGGATGTGCCTGTTGTGGTTGCAAATTTTACTATCTTAACGGACTTTGTTATTCTTGATATTCCCAAGGACGATAGTATGTCGATTATCCTTGGTAGACCCTTTTTGAATACTGTAGGGGATGTTATTGATTGCAACAAAGGCAATGTCACTTTTCATGTTAATGGTAATGAGCATACGGTACACTTTCCGAGGAAACAACCTCAAGTTCACAGTATCAACTCTATTGGAAAAATTCCATCAATTATCATTGGAGGTTTTGAATTTCCTCTTCCTACCATCAAGAAGAAATATGATATTCTTATTATTGGGGATGTGCATATCCCCGTTGAGTTAACCTAGTGTTATTCGAAATTTCTCCGATTCCATGTTATTCGGAATGAGTTCGTTAACAAGACTTGATCAACCTTGTTAGTGGATTTCTTTTGATGAGCATGAGATGGATGAAGTTAGAAAGCACAACCTTCTGTACCCTCTTTTTACTTTCTGCTATTTAGAATAAATAAAGCAAAAATAGTATTTTCTGTCTGTTTTCTGAATTATCCTTGGAATAAAAAATACCCCAAAAATAAAAGGTCTCCAAATGCACTGCAAATTAAATATGATTTTTTCTAGAATATTTGAGAATATCTGGCACTAAGAACACAGCAGGGGGAGCAAGCACCTGGCCACGAGGGTCAGGGGCGCGCCCTACTCCCCTGGGCTCGCCCCCTGCCTCGTGGGCCCATGGTGCCCCCCTCCACTTATTCCTGCACCCACACGCTTCTTCTTCCTCCAAAAAAAATCACTATCCAGCTCAAGCACGAGTTCTAGCTCATCTTGCTGCCATTTTCGATCTCCTTGCTCAAAGCTCCATTCACAAAACTGCTTTGGGGCATTGTTCTTTGGTATGTGACTCCTCCAATGGTTAAATTAGTCTTTGTTTTAGTGCTTTATTCATTGCAAAATTTTGCTGCCTAGGTGACCCTGTTCTTGAGCTTGCATGTCAAATTTATATGGTCCCAAGTAGTTCTAATGCATGATATAGTCTCTAGGCACTTGTAGGTGACCCTGTTCTTCAGCTTGCATGTCAAATTTATATGGTCCCAAGTAGTGCTAATGCATGATATAGTCTCTAGGCACTTGTAGGAGTAGTTGCTATCAATTTTGTTGAGTTTGGTTCACTTTTATTTCGAGTTACTAAAAATTTCAGAAATTTTCCAGAGGAAGAAATATGTCTAGGAAAATGTACCAAGGTGGTTCTTCAAGGAAGCAAGGACCCAGGCTCGCAATACGTGAGCAGGACGATGAACCACCGAGGGAAGCTCACGTGCGGCCTTGTGAATGGCCGTCAGAGGAGTTTATGGTCAAAGCAGGCATCAAGGATGAATTTGATGCATATGTGCGTAATGCTGATCTTGAGGACTTCATGCAAGATAAGTGCCCTCAGTACTACCATTTGACTGATTGCTTTGTGACAAGGTTTAAATTTTCATCCTCGCGCAATTCTCACAATGTCCCGTTTGATCTTTATGATAAATCTTATACCATGGACTTAGAAGATTTTACTACTGCCTGTAAACTCCCGCAATGGGGTAGTGTCAATGAACCTCGTAAATATGAATATAAAGGCTTTCTTGCTAGTATCACTGTGGGAGAATCCAGAGAAATAGCACAAGCTACCATAGGGAGCATTCATTTTCTTGCTGTACATTATTTTGCTTTCTTCATAGGTAGATGCATTAACGGTAAAGATGAAGCTTGTCACATGTGTGTTCCGGATCTTAGTGTTCTCAAGAGTGTTGTATTAGGTGATAAACAATATAACTTGGGGGCAATTGTTGCACGTAGGTTGCATAATAATGGTTTAGATGGAGACTTGTTTGGAGGGATTTATGCAACCTGTGTGGCTAATTATCTTGGTATACCTGCACATGAAAATGATAGGGAGTTGCCTCCCACTTAATTAGATTATAATGACATGGTTAATCATCATTTTCTTGAGAGGAATGAACATATCCTCCAGTATCGACTAATCTTTGATAGACATCGCATTGTCCATATTACTCTCCCTGCTCCTGCCTTCTTTGATTATCAGGCAAAAGGAAGATATGTTATCACCAGGGAGGATGCGAACGAGTATGAGAGGAGGACGGAGGCATCTCGCCTCCAGGCTGCAGCTTGTGAGGCAATGGCTGCTGCATCTCAGTATGACCCCAGTTACAACTTCGGATATCCGCCAGGCCATCCATGGGCATAGACCAACTTAGGCCAAAAGCCTAAGCTTGGGGGAGTATGTATTTCTCACCGACATTACATTCATGTTCACACACTCACTCTAGTTGTCGGTGTTCATACTTTTTCATTGTACTATCCACGCTAGTTTATTTTCTTTGTCGCTTTCTTCTTGTGTGTTTGAATAACCTTAAGAAAAACCAAAAAAATAGTTGTAGCGTTAGCTAGTTTAATATCCATGCTTGTAGTAGTAATATTAAAAGAAAACCCAAAAAGATTTCTCATTCTTCTTTTGCTTGTTGGGAGATTTCCCGTGTAAATAGTTTTATTTCTTTTCTTTTCTTTGGGGGTCGAGAGGAGAAGACCATAATGAAAATGTTAAGTGGCTCTTATATGCATTATTATTGATTTAACCAAGAGCCCATATTACCTTGTCTTCTCCCTTGAATTGAATGCTTGCAGATTCCAGCTTAGACCAATGCATGTGCACTATTATTATTATACACACCGTTCGGTCGTGCAAGTGAAAGGCATAATAACGATATATGATGGACTGATTGAGATGAGAGAAGCTGGTATGAACTCAACCTCTCTTGTTTTTGTAAATATAATTAGTTCATCATTCCTAATTCAGCCTATTATGAATAAACATGTTCGCAATGACAATTAGAGATTATAGTTGCTTATGCCATGCTTAATTAGCTAGGAGCTTATAATGGTTTACCTTGCGTGCCAACATGCTATTAAATGGTTGTGATGTGGTATGATAGGGTGGTATCCTTCCTTGAATGATTCAAGTGACTTGACTTGGCACATGTTTACGCATGTAGTTGAAACAAAATCAGCATAGCCTTCATGATATTTATGTTCATGGTGGATTATATCCTACTCATGCTTGCACTCAGTGTTGATTAATTTTAATGCATGTTCATGAGTGTTGTCGCTCTCTAAGTTGGTCGCTTCCCAGTCTTTTGCTAGCCTTCACCTGTACTAAGCGGGAATACTGCTTGTGCATCCAAACTCCATAAACCCCTAAGTTATTCTATATGAGTCCACCATACCTTCTTATATGTGATATCTACCTGCCATTCCAAGTAAATTTGTATGTGCCAAACTCCAAACCTTCAAATGAAATTCTGTTTTGTATGCTCGAACAGCTCATGTATCAACTTGGGTTGTCTGTATCTTCCATGTTAGGCGGGTTATTCTCAAGAGGAGTGGAATCCACTCCTCGTTCACAAGAAAATGGCTGGTCACTGGGATGCCCAGTCCCATGCTTAAATCAAATCAAAATAATTAAAAAAAACTCCCCCAGGATTGTTGTTTGTTGGAGGCACCCGTTGTTTCGGGCAAGCCATGGATTGATGCTTGTAGGTGGAGGGGAAAGTATAAACTTTACCATTCTGTTCGGGAACCGCCTATAATGTGTGTAGCATGGAAGATATCGAGATCCCTCAGTTGTTATGTTTATAGTGAAAGTATACCGCTCAAAATGTTATTTGTCTCTATTTCAAAATCGAGCTCTGGCACCTCTACAAATCCCTGCTTCCCTCTGCGAAGGGCCTATTTATTTAATTTTATGTTGAGTCATCACCCTCTTATTAAAAAGCACCCGCTAGAGAGCACTGCTGTCATTTGCATGCATTACTATTAGTTATATTGGGTATGACTATGACTGAATCTCTTTTACCATGAATTACAATGTTTAGTTAGTCCTTGATCTTTAAAGGTGCTCTGCATTTATGTTTTGCGGTCTCAGAAAGGGCTAGCGAGATACCATCTTGTTATATCATATTATGCTCGTTTTGAGGAAGTGTTGTCATCCGAGATTTATTAATATTTCTCGCTAGTTGATTATGCCATTGATATGAGTAAACATGAGACCTAAGTGTTATTGTGAATGTGTTTAGTTCATAATCTTTGCTGGAAACTTGAATGTTGGCTTTACATATTTGCAACAACAAGAGCAAACAGAGTTTGTAAAAGTTTTTCTTTACACTTTCAGTTTGTCAACTTTTGCCCTTGTTTTGGACTCTAACTTGCATGATTTGAATGGAACAAACCCGGACTGACGCTGTTTTTAGCAGAACTGCGATGGTGTTATTTTTGTGCAGAAATAAAAGTTCTCGGTATGACCTGAAAATCCACGGAGCAACTTTTTTAAGAAAAAATATTGGCGAAAG
The DNA here is from genome assembly GCA_021437245.1 of Aegilops speltoides. Lineage (NCBI taxonomy): Eukaryota > Viridiplantae > Streptophyta > Magnoliopsida > Poales > Poaceae > Aegilops > Aegilops speltoides. The sequence continues at coordinate 400,555,400 of CM038142.1, read as the reverse complement.
AATCAACGTCAAGGGACCCACACCGTATCCATGAGGGTGCTCCCCCATAGGGCGCGGCCCCCTGCCTCGTGGGCCCCCTGAAGCTCCACCGACCTCAACTCCAACTCTATATATTCACTTTCACGGAGAAAAAAACCAGAGAGAAGGATTCATCACGTTTTACGATACGGAGCCGCCGCCAAGCCCTAATCTCTCTCGGGAAGGCTGATCTTGAGTCCGTTCGGGGCTCTAGAGAGGGGGATTCGTCGCCGTCGTCATCATCAACCATCCTCCATCACCAATTTCATGATGCTCACCGCCGTGCATGAGTAATTCCATCGTAGGCTTGCTGGACGGTGATGGGGTGGATGAGATTTACCATGTAATTAAGTTAGTTTTGTTAGGGTTTGATCCCTAGTATCCACTATGTTCTGAGATTGATGTTGCTATGACTTTGCTATGCTTAATGCTTGTCACTAGGGCCCGAGTGTCATGATTTCAGGTCTGAACCTATTATGTTTTCATGAATATATGTGAGTTTTTGATCCTATCTTGCAAGTCTATAGTCACCTATTATGTGTTATGATTCGTTAACCCCGAAGTGACAATAATCGGGATACTTACCGGTGATGACCGTAGTTTGAGTAGTTCATGTATTCACTAAGTGTTAATGCTTTAGTCCGGTACTCTATTAAAAGGAGGCATTAGTATCCCTTAGTTTCCATTAGGACCCCGCGGCCACGGGAGGGTAGGACAAAAGATGGCATGCAAGTTCTTTTCCATAAGCATGTATGACTATATTCGGAATACATGCCTACATTACATTGATGAACTAGAGCTAGTTCTGTGTCACCCTATGTTATAACTATTACATGAGGAATCGCATCCGACATAATTATCCATCACTGATCCAATGCCTATGAGCTTTTCACATATTGCTCTTTGCTTAGTTACTTTACCGTTGCCACTGTTATAATTACTACAAAACTGCTGTTGTTACTTCTGCTACTGTTATTGTTACTTCCATACTACTTTGCTACTAAATACTTTGTTGCAGATACTAAGTTATCCAGGTGTGGTGGAATTGACAACTCAACTGCTAATACTTAAGAATATTCTTTGGCTCCCCTTGTGTCGAATCAATAAATTTGGGTTGAATACTCTACCCTTGAAAACTGTTGCGATCCCCTATACTTGTGGGTTATGACATACTCGTCCGCCTTTGCGACGAGGAGGTGGCGCTGCCGCCTACGTTGGATGCGGCGGCCCTCATTGGTGATTAGCCGCAGCGGAGGCGAGGTCCTGCGCCCCCCGGCGCGTCCGGGCGTCCGAGAAATTCATCTGCGAATGTGGTCGGCTGTGGCGCCACGCCACCGCGTCGTACGGGCGGCCGGTCTCAAACATCCCGAGACCGAGACGTACATCACCGGAGCGGATCTTCGCGTAGCACATGCTGGAGGGGCGGGCGCGGATGCCGCGGTAACCGGAGCTACTTTGGGCATGCGGCGGCATGTCGGCGGCGTGGGAGAAGGCGCGGCGGTGTCGGGAGAAGGGCGCGGCGATGGTGACGGGGCGCTGGAGACGAGGAAGAAGGGGGCGGCGGGGAAGAAGAAGGTGCTGGAGTGGCGGTTGGTGGGCTCGCTGCTTTTATAGGCGTGCGGACTCCAGGCATAAAAAACTGCAGCGCCGAGCCGCCGCTTTTAGCGTCGCGATTCTTTTTCCCGCCTCGGATTCTCCCGCGCCAAAGCGCCCCGTGCGCACTACAACTTGCCTTTTCCTCGCACGCGCAATTTCTAACACGGCTGTTGGAGATGCCGAACACACGGCGCGCTAAAAACCAGTTTGCAGCGCGCCCATCGCCTGGTTTGGCGCGGCGGAAAATCTTGGCTCCAAAGAGCGGTAAATGCAGCGTAGCGTAGCTCCAAAGAATAACAAAAAAAGCAAACAGCAAGCACTCTCACACAAACAACACTCCAAACACAAGCAAGAAGATCAAAGACAAACAAAATAAATCAACAATAAATAGTTCAATTTCGTTATTACAACTCAAACAAATAGTTTATTGATGACCCACAAGTGTAGGGGATCTATCGTAGTCCTTTCGATAAGTAAGAGTGTCGAACCCAACGAGGAGCTGAAGGAAATGATAAGCGGTTTTCAGTAAGGTTTTCTCTGCAAGCACTGAAATTGTAGGTAATAGATAGTTTTGTGATAAGATAAATAGTAACGAGCAACAAGTAAATAAAGTGCAACAAGGTGGCCCAATCCTTTATGTAGCAAAGGATAAGCCTGGAGAAATTCTAATAATGATAAAGGAGCTCCCGAGGACACATTGGGAATTATCGCCAAGCTAGTTTTCATCACGTTCATAAGATTCGCGTTCGGTACTTTGATAATTTGATATGTGGGTGGATCGGTACTTGGGTACTGCCCTAACTTGGACAAGCATCCCACTGATGATTAACCCCTATTGCAAGCATACACAACTACAAAAGAAGGTATTAAGGTAAACCTAACCACAACATTAAGTGTATGGATCCATATCAGCCCCTAACGAAGCAACACATAAACTAGGGTTTAAGCTTCTGTCACTCTAGCAACCCATCATCTACTTATTACTTCCTCATGCCTTCCTCTAGGCCCAAATAATGGTGAAGTGTCATGTAGTCGACGTTCACATAACACCACTAGAGGAAAAGACAACATACATTCATCAAAATATCGAACGAATACCAAATTCACATGACTACTAATAGCAAGACTTCACCCATGTCCTCTGGAACAAACGTAACTACTCACAAAGCATATTCATGTTCATAATCAGAGGAGTAATAATATGCATAAAGGATCTGAACATATGATCTTCCACCAAGTAAACCAATTAGCATCAACTACAAGGAGTAATCAACACTACTAGCAACCCACAGGTACCAATTTGTGGTTTTGATACAAGATTGGATACAAGAGATGAACTAGGGTTTTGAGAGGAGATGGTGCTGGTGAAGATGTTGATGGAGATTGACCCCCCCGATGAGAGGATCGTTGGTGATGATTTCCCCCTCCGGGAAGTGTCCCCGAGAGAACAGCTCCGCCAGCCCTAGATTGATTCCGCCAAGGTTCCGCCTCATGGCGGCAGAGTTTCGTCCGTAAGCTTGCCCACGATTTTTTCAGGTAAAAGTGATGATATAGCGAAGGCGGACGCCGAGGCCACGAGGGGCCTAGGAGATAGGGGCGTGCCCTATAGGGGGCGCCCCATCTCTGGACGATGTGTGTGGGCCCCGGCCTATTTCTTTCGCTCATAAATTCTTATTAAATCCAAAAAGTTGTTTCGTGGAGTTTCAGGACTTTTGGAGTTGTGCGAATAGGTTTCAACGTTTGCTCCTTTTCGGCCGAATTCATTTGCCGGCATTCCCCCTCTTCATGTTAAACCTTGTAGAATAAGAGAGAATAGCCATAAGTATTAAGATATAATGTGTAATAACAGCCCATAATGCAATAAATATTGATATAAAAGCATGATGCAAAATGGATGTATCAACTCCCCCAAGCTTAGACCTCGCTTCAAGCAAAAGCGGAAATCGAAAAATATGTCCACATGTTTAGAGATAGAGGTGTCGATAAAAATAAAATACAGACATGAGGGCATCATGATCATTCTAATAACAGCAACATATATAGATTATGTCATATGATTTCCTATGCTCAAGTAATAAGCAATTCACAATGTCAAGTATGGTTCAAAAACTTCATTGGGAACTAACAAACTATAATCTCAGTCATTGAAGCAATTGCAATTTATCGCAACATCGGAAAGAGTCAATAATAGAGCTTTTCAGCAAGCTCACATACTCAACTATCTCGTAGTCTCCTACAATTGTTAACACTCACGCAATAATTGTGGTTATAGAGTTTCAGCTGGACACTGAGAAAGATAGGGGCTTATTGTGTTGCCTCCCAACGTATTCACCTTTAGGTGATGTCAACAATAATAGCCTATGCCAACTTACATCCAATTGGATATATATATATATATCCTGATCTTTCAAACACAAGGAGCTTGCCAAAGGATAAAATAAAAAGGGAAAGGTGAGGATCACCTTGACTCGAGCATAAAGTAAAAACATAAGGTAAAAGATAGGCCCTTCGCAGAGGGAAGCAGAGGTTGTCATGAGCGTTTAGGGTTGATGCACAAAATCTTAATGCAAAAGAACGTCACTTTATATTGCCCCTTGTATGTGGACCTTTATTATGCAGTCCATCACTTTTATTACTTCCACAACAAGTTCGTACAAAGCTTATTTTCTCTGCACTAATAAGTCATACATATTTAGAGAGCAATTTTTTATTGCTTGCACCGATGACAACTTACTTGAAGGATCTTACTCAATCCATAGGTAGGTATGGTGGACTCTCATGGCAAAACTGGGTTTAAGGATATTTGGAAGCACAAGTAGTATCTCTACTTGGTGCAAGGAATTTGGCTAGCATGAGGGGGGAAGCAAGCTCAACATGTTTAGAAGGTCAATGGCAATATACTTTAACTGAGATGTCGGAAAAACACAAACCATTACATTGTCTTCCTTGTCCAACATCAACTCTTTTAGCATGTCATACTTAATGAGTGCTTCACAATCATAAAATATGTCCAAGATAATATATTTATATGTGAACCCCTCTCTCCTTATCACTTCCTATTAATTGCAACGATGACTAAGGCTACGTTCATCAACTCTCAACAATTTTTATGCCTCATCTTTCTATGTGTGAAGTTATCACTATCCATAAGATCAATATGAACTCTTTTATTCTTTCTAGTTTCTCAAGATCATAGCAACATAGCAAAGCCCTTGACTCAACACTAATCTTTATTATAGATAGCACACGGACTCGATTACAAAAATAGATCACAAAGCAAAACTCGGAACTACTTGATATCAAAACTTCAAACTTCAAACTACTAGATCAAGATACTACTAAAAGGATCGAACTAAATAAAGCGGTAAAGATAGGAGTGTGATGGTGATACGATATCGGGGCACCTCCCCCAAGCTTGGCAATTGCCAAGGGGAGTGCCCATACCCGTGTGATTATTTCTCCTTCTTCACGGTTGGTGTTATGATCTTCTTGGCGATGATGCCCTTCAGGATACGGTTCTCCTCCTCGAGCTTATTGACTTGCTATTTGACGTCCATGTTTTCTTTACGGAGCTTGCACGTAATGGCCAAAGCTCCTTTTACCCAAGGATGCTGCATAGCTTCTGGAGAACAAGTAAAACTCTTTTTCATATTTTCATAAGAAAGAATCTAGAGTTGGAAGGGATGACCGAAGTTGGAATAGCCACGCTCGGTAGTTCCCCCATCACGAATTCTGCTCGGAGACGAGAGGTGACTTCTTGATGTTCCTCCATGGCATCTATCCTCTTCAAATCAGCCTCCATCTCATCCTCCGTTGATGGTCCAAAGTGATAAGCATCGCTATTTCCTCCTGGACCTGGTGTGGGGTGAGACACCCGACTCTCTCCAACTAACTCCTGAGAAGACATCTTGCTTTATTCTGCAACAGGAACAGCTCGAAACGAAAAAAGAGGATATTTGCGTGATACGATGGTCAAAACCTTCGGGAGTATATATAATGAATTTTTACCGACCAAAATACGTAACGTGCAAGAAAACGAAGTCCGGGAGGCACACGAGGTGCCCACGAGACAGGGGGGCGCGCCCTACAGGGGGGGCCCTCCACTCTCGTGGGGGCCTCGTGTCCCTTTCAGACTACTTCTTTCTTCCTAAAATTCTTAAATAATCCAAAATTGATAAAAATTGCCATTAGAGTTGTTTTGGAGTCGGTTTACTTACCGTACCACATACCTATGCCCTTTTAGAGTCTGGAACATTCTGGAAAGTGTCCCTTATGTATTCCTCAGGGGTTACGGTTTCAATAGTATTAGTTTCAACATTGATAAGATTACCTGAAATATAGTGTTTAATTCTTTGACCGTTTACCACCCTCGGATTTGTGCCTTCGAAGTTGTTAATTTTTATAGCACCGAAACGATGACCTCCTCGATAACGTAGGGACCTGTAACGCCCTCGATGCGGCTATATCTCCCACGTGTCGAAGCACGACTTAGAGGCATAACCGCATTGAAAGCAATGTCGCAAGTGAGGTAATCTTCACACAACCCATGTAATACATAAGGGAAAAAGATACATAGTTGGCTTACAATCGCCACTTCACACAATTACATGAATAAAGCATTACATCATCCAGATACAATCAAGGTCCGACTACGGAACCAAAATAAAAGAAGAACCCCAAATGCGACAAACGGTCCCCGATCGACCCCAATTGGGCTCCACTACTGATCAACTAGAACGAAACAACACAAAGGGAAAGATCTTCATCGAGCTCCTCCTTGAGCTTGGTTGCGTCACCGCTTTCATTAACATAGGCACCGCAAACTGGTTTTGGAAGTATCCGGTGAGCCACGAGGACTCAGCAATCTCGCACCCGCGAGATCAAGACTATTTAAGCTTATAGGAAGGATGGAGAAATGAGGTGGAGCTGCAGCAAGCGACTAGCATATATGGTGGCTACCATCGCAAAAGAGAGCGAGAAGAGAAGGCAAAGCATGGTCGATAAAAGTATGATCAAGAAGTGATCCTGAAACTACTTACGTCAAACATAACTCCAACACGTGTTCACTTCCGGACTCACCGAAAGAGACCATCACGGTTACACACGCGTTGATGTATTTTAATTAAGGTCAACTTCGGGTTTTCTACAACCGGACATTAACAAATTCCCATCTGCCACATAACCGCGGGCACGGCTCTCGAAAGTTTATAACCTGCGGGGTGTCCCAACAGCCCATGACAAGCTCTCACGGTCAACGGAGGAATAGACCTCCACCGAGACACTCCGATCGGACTCGGTATCCCGGTACAACAAGACATTTCGACGGGGTAAAACTAAACCAGCAACACCGCCCAAATGTGCCGACAAATCCCGATAGGAGCTGCACATATCTCTTTCTCGTGGCACACTCGGATGAGACTAGCTACGAGTAAAACCAACCCTCAAGTTTCCCGAGGTGGCCCCAGCAGTAGTTCGATTCGGACCAACACTCGAGGAGCACCGGCCGGGGGTTAAAATAAAGATGACCCTTGAGTCTGCAGAACCCAAGGGAAGGTGGTAGGTTGTTAGTGCAAATGGTAAAACCAATGTTGGGCATTGCTGGAGGAGCTTTACTTAAGGCGAACTGTCAAGGGGTTCTCATTATAGCCCAACCGTAAGGAACGCAAAAATCCGGGAACATAACACCGATATGACGGAAACTAGGGCGGCAAGAGTGGAACAAAACACCAGGCATAAGGCCGAGCCTTCCACCCTTTACCAAGTATATAGATGCATTAATTAAATAAGATATATTGTGATATCCCAACAAGTAAACATGTTCCAACAAGGAACAACATCTCCATGTTCCAACAAGGAACAATCTTCAATCTTCACCTGCAACTAACAACGCTATAAGAGGGGCTGAGCAAAGCGGTAGCATAGCCAATCAACGGTTTGCTAGGAATGGTGTCAAAGGTTAGAGGTTTGACATGGCAATTAGGGAGGCTGACAAGCAAATGGTAGGCATCGTAGCATTGGCATAGCAAAAGAGCGAGCAAACTAGCATAGCAAAGATAGTAGTGATTTCGAGGGTATGATCATCTTGCCTGCAAGGTTCTTAGAGTTGTCGAAGGCTTGATCCTCGTAGGCGTTCTCAACAGGTTCCTCGTACACGTACTCGTCTCCCGGCTCTACCCAAAGCAAGAACACAAGCAACGGAACCACAATCAAACAAGGAACAATGCACAAGCAATATGATGCAAAACATGACATGCTATGCGAGATGTGATATGCAATGCATATGTGTGCTCTGGAAGGAAAATGATGAACCGGGCATCAACTTGGCAAACCAAGTATGCCGCTGGAAAGAAGAGATGATTTCGGTTGAAATCGATATAAAGATCACCGGAATCGGATGCACGGTTTGCAAATGACAAGCAAAACAAGAATGACGCAAATCTGCGTTTAACAGCCCGATGCTACTTAGCATGCAACAAGAAACTATGCTACAGCACCCCAACATAAAAACAAAGCATATGGCAGCGATCTACAGGAGATGCTTAACAAAAAAGGAACACTGAGCTACGGCTAAATCACATCATAACATGTTCAAACAAGCATGGTGAAAGTGCTAAAATATCAGGTTCACAGACTTAGTGAAAATACTAACATGCCAGGAATTAACATCAGGAAGGCATGTTTAGAGCAAGCAAACAACATGTTACAGGAACTTATAATAGCAAAACAAGGCATGACATGATTCTACTCAAAGCATATATCAATAGTCCCTTACTAACCATAAGCCAAAAAGGACTCTAAGAAATGATGGCACCCATGTAAACATAGCAAGTTTTATTACAGATTTCAGACTTAGCAGAAAAACTGGACATGGCAAAAACAGATAACGAGTAGGCATGTTCGTGAGCTCGATGCACTCACTACAGAGCATCTAATGATAAACTAAGCATACACCCATCAAGAAGACATGGCATAGAAGCTATACATGGCAAGAAAAACATCATAGCATACACGGATCAACTACAACGACCTCGTGAAAATTGAATCTCATGCAAACAATCTGCCAGGAAACATTTTCAAGCAAAAGTAGAGCACGAAAATGACATGCTAGACTACTCCATAAATGCCAACAAAGGCATGGATGGATAGAGAACATCCATATGTTCAAAACACCCTTACTGATCATGCTCAAAAAGGGCATAGATCTCTCTGTAACAACATGAACATATGGCATAAAAATAACAACAGGACAAGACTTAGTGAAAACACTAAGATCCTGAAATCAGCAACATCATCATCCCTACTTTGCATGCTTGTTCTAGTCAACACATAGATCACAAAAATACATGGCATACACCCCTGGAAAGATGGCATGGCATAGTTTAACTCACATGTAGGACTCAAGTTCATAAGGTGCACACATTAATCATGGCAAAAATGACAAAAGAGCTCGAGCTGATAAGATTCTGGAACTAACGATCTGAAGCCATCTTCCAACAGCATTTCGGGCATCAAGATGAGATCAAACGCAAATGATGCAATGAAACGAAATGATGTACTCTTTGACACGAACAATTTGACATATTATACGCCCAAAACGGAGCCACGGGTGCGGAGATGTGATGCTATGAAAATGCACAAAAATGTTGGAAAACAGGGACTTAGTGAAAACGGGGGCAACCTCGGTTCTGCACGGTTTTTGATGCGGCGACGGAGAGCTCGCGGAGTGTCGCCGGGTTCGCGGATCTTCGCGGAGAAAAAGGCGGGCGCCGGCGAGGTGGTTCCGGCGGATCCGCCGGATCTCGCCGGATCCGGACGCGACGGCGAGGACGAGGCCGGCGGCGAAGCGAGGCGACCGGAGGCGAGCAGAGCAGGGCGGCAGTGAAGAAGAGGTGCGGCCGGCGAGCTCCTCTGGCGAAGCTTCGTGGGGACCGGGCGGCGAGATCTTGCCGTGGCGCGCGCGCGCAGCGAGCGAGGCGGGCGGCGCGGGGCGGCTTGGCCGGTGGCGGCGATGCCGGCGCGGCGGCGGGCGCGAAGCGGCGCGGCGAGCGCCCAGGTCGCCGGCGGCGACGGGCGGCAGGGAGCCGGCGAAGGGAGCATCCATGAGCGGCAATGGCGGCGGCTGGGCCCAGCCAGCGGCGGCGACTGGCCTTGGCTCGCAGCTGGCAGCAGCGGTGTGTCGGTGCGCGGAGGCGACGGATCGCCACGTGGCGGACGCCGGTTGGCGGAGGGCGGCGGAGCGGACGCGTCCGGGGAAGATCGGACATGTCCGGCTGCGGAGAGGACCTAGGTTAGGGTTTGGACAGGGATTGATCCGCGAATTTCGGGGGGAGGGGCTTATTTATAGGTAGAGGGAGCTAGGAGAGTCCAAATGAGGAGCGGTTTTCGGCCACGCGATCGTGATCGAACGACCGAGAGCATGGAGAGGAGTTTGGTGGGTTTTGGGCCACTTTGGAAGGGGTGTTGGTCTGCAACAAAAGAGGGCTTTACGGTTACCCGGTTAACCGTTGGAGTACCCAACGACCTCCAAATGGCACGAAACTTGACAGGCGGTCTACCGGTGCTATACCAAGGCCACTTGGCAAACCTCGGGCCATTCCGAGAAAGTTTAATACCCGCTCACAACAGAAGAGAAGAAGGGGACGCCGGATGACATAGGAGTGCCGGATTGCAAAACGGACAATGGGGAAAATGCTCGGATGCATGAGACGAACACGTATGCCAATGCGATGCACATGATAACATGATATGAAATGCAGATGATGACATGGCAAAGTGCAACACGCAAGCAAATTACATGGCAACGACGGCGAATAACTGGCGGACACCTGGCGCATCGGATCCGGGGCGTTACAGGACCTTCCCATTTTGAGAGACATTTTCGTGCAAAAAAACTTAAACGAGAGTTGAATAATAACACATAATCTCCTACGTTAAACTCACGCTTTTGTATCCTCTTATCATGCGAGCGTTTGACTTTCTCTTTGAAAAGCTTGGCATTCTCATAGGCTTGGGTTCTCCATTCATCAAGTGAGCTAATATCAAATAACCTCTTCTCACCGACAAGTTTGAAATCATAATTGAGCTCTTTAATAGCCCAATATGCCTTATGTTCAAGTTCAAGAGGTAAATGACACGCTTTTCCATAAACCATCTTATAAGGAGACATACCCATAGGGTTTTTGTATGCAGTTCTATAGGCCCATAATGCATCATCAAGTTTTTTGCACCAATTCTTTCTAGATGTATTCATAGTCTTTTGCAAAATTAATTTGAGCTCTTTATTGCTCAACTCTACTTGACCACTAGACTGCGGGTGATAAGGAGATGCTATTCTATGATTGACATCATACTTAGCGAGCATCTTACGGAAGGCGCCATGAATAAAATGTGAACCACCGTCAGTCATAAGATATCTAGGGACTCCAAACCTCAGAAAAATAACTTCTTTAAGCATTTTAATAGAAGTGTTATGATCAGCACTACTAGTTGGAATAGCTTCTACCCACTTAGTAACATAATCAAGAACAACTAAAATATGTGTATAACCATTAGAGGCAGGAAAAGGTCCCATATAATCAAAGCCCCAAACATCAAACGGTTCAATAACGAGAGAATAATTCATACGCATTTCTTGACATCTACTAATGTTACCTATTCTTTAACATTCATCACAAGATAAGACAAACTTACGAGCATCTTTGAAGAGAGAAGGCCAATAAAAACCAGATTGTAGTACCTTGTGTGCAGTTCTATCTCCAGCGTGGTGTCCTCCATAAGATTCAGAGTGACACTTACGTAGAATTTGTTCCTGTTCATGCTCAGGCACACAACATCTAATAACTCCATCTACTCCTTCTTTATAAAGGTGTGGATCATCCCAGAAGTAATGTCTTAAATCATAAAAGAACTTTTTCTTTTGCTGGTATGTGAAACTAGGCGGTATATATTTAGCAACAATATAATTAGCATAATCAGCATACCAAGGAGCGATCTGAGAAGCATTGACGACCGCTAATTGTTCATCGTGAAAGCTATCATTAATAGGCGTTGGGTCATCAAGAACATTCTCTAACCTATACAAGTTATCTCGCAACGGGTTCTCAGCTCCTTTCTATCAATAATATGCAAGTCAAATTCTTGGAGCAAGAGAACCCATCTAATGAGTCTTGGCTTAGCATCTTTCTTTTCCATAAGATATTTAATAGCAGCATGATCGAGTGTGAATAGTAACTTTGGAATCAACAATATAAGGTCTAAACTTATCACATGCAAACACAACTGCTAAGAACTCTTTTTCAGTAGTAGCATAATTTCTCCGGCGAGATCAAGAGTCTTACTAGCATCTTGGATAACATTCAATTTATTATCGACTCTTTGCCCTAAAACAACACCTCAAACATAATCACTAGCATCGCACATAATTTCAAAAGGTAAATTCCAATCAGGTGGCTGAACAATAGGTGCAGTGATCAAAGCTTTCTTAAGTGTTTCAAATGCTTCTACACAATTATCATCAAACACAAAAGGAATATCTTTTTGCAATAAATTAGTCAGAGGCCTAGAGATTTTAGAAAAGTCCTTAATGAACTTCCTATAAAAACCGGCGTGACCAAGGAAACTTCTTATACCTTTTATGTCCTTGGGACATGGCATCTTTTCAATAGCATCAACTTTGGCTTTATCAACTTCAATACCTCCCTCGGAGATCTTGTGCCCCAAGACAATGCCTTCATTAACCATAAAGTGTCATTTTCCCAATTCAGGACGAGACTAGTGTTTTCACATCTCTGCAAAACTCGATCAAGGTTGCTCAAACAATCATCAAAAGAGGATCCATAGACTGAGAAGTCATCCATGAATACCTCACAAATCTTTTCACAAAAATCAGAGAATATAGCCACCATGCATCTTTGAAAGGTAGCAGGTGCATTACATAAACCAAAAGGCATATGTCTATAAGCAAAAGTACCAAAAGGGCAAGTAAAAGTAGTTTTAGATTGATCCTTCGCTGACACAGGTATCTGAGAGAAGCCAGAGTAACCATCTAGAAAGCAAAAATGTGTGTGTTTGGATAGCCTTTCTAGCATTTGATCAATAAAAGGTAAAGGGTAATGATCTTTCTTAGTAGCTTTATTTAACTTACGGAAATCAATTACCATCCTATAACCTGTAATAATTCTTTGCGGGATCAATTCATATTTATCATTAGGAACAATAGTAATACCTCCCTTTTTAGGAACACAATGGAAAGGGCTTACTCATTCACTATCAGCAACGGGATAAATAATACCTGCCTCAAGGAGCTTTAGTATCTCCTTTCTTACCACTTCCTTCATCTTGGGATTTAATCGTCTTTGAGGATCTCTAACTGGTTTGGCATCTTTCTCCACTAAAATTTTCTGTTGACATAATGTGGGACTAATGCCCTTAAGATCATCCGGAGTATATCCAATAGCAGCTCGATGCTTTTTCAGAGTTTTCAATAATCTTTGTTCTTTTTTCTCTGAAGGGTTAGCACTAATAATAACAGGATATATTTCTTTTTCATCAAGATAAGCATACTTAAGATTATCAGGTAATGGTTTGAGTTCAAACACAGGATCACCCTTGGGTGGAGGGGAGTCCCCAAGAATTTCAACGGGAAGGACATGTTTCAGCATAGGTTCCTGTTTAAGGAATACTTCATCTATTTCTTCCCTTTCCTTCATAAACATATCGTTTTCATGATCTAGCAAATATTGTTCTAACGGATCGGTTGGAGGAACCGCAATGGAAGCAAGACCAATAATCTCATCCTTACTATGTGGTTCCCTTTCACGAGGTTGTCTACTAAACTTAGCAAAATTAAACTCATGAGACATACCATCAATGCCAACAGTGAAAATATTTTTTTCACAATTTATCCTAGCACTAGCAGTATTCAAGAAGGGTCTACCAAAAATAATGGGACAAAAATCATCTTGTGGGGAACCAAGAACAAGAAAATCAGTAGGGTATTTAACCTTCCCACACAAAACTTCAACATCTCTAACAATCCCAATAGGTCTAATGGTATCCCTATTAGCAAGCTTAATAGTGACATCAATGTCTTCTAATTCAACGCGTGCAATGTCGTGCATAATTTTTTATAAAGACCATAAGGTATCGCACTAGCACTAGCACCCATATCGCATAAGCCATGATAACAATGATCTCCTATTTTAACAGAAATAACAGGCATGCCTACAACAGGTCTACGTGTCTTAGTATCAGGTCTAGCAATATTAGCAGTTTCACCCAAGAAAAAATAACATGCCCATCTAAGTCCTCATCCAAGAGATCTTTAACCATAGCAATACTAGGTTCAACATTAATTTGCTCAGGAGGTGTATAAGTCCTAGTATTACTCTTACGAACAACAGTCGAAGCTTTAGCATGATCTTTTATCCTAACAGGAAAAGGGGGGTTTTCAACATAAGCAGTAGGAACAATAGGATCACAATAGGTAATAGTATTTTCTTCGACTGTAATAGGTGCAATTACTTTCACTTAAACAGGAGGATTATATTTAAACCACTTCTCTTTAGGGAGATCAACGTGAGTAGCAAAAGTTTCACAAAAAGTAGCTACTATCTCAGAGTCGATTCCATACTTAGCGCTAAATCCAGAAAAGCATCGGTATCCATAAAAGATTTAACACAATCGAACTTAGGTGTCATACCTGACTCCTTACCATCGTCAGAACCCCAATCTTCAGAGTTGCGTTTAATTCTTTCCAATAAGTCCCATTTGAAATCAATAGTCATCAACATATAAGAACCAGCACAGGAAGTATCGAGCAGGTTGCGATTATCAAGAGAAAGCGAGCATAAAAATTCTGAATAATCATTTCCCAAGAGAGCTCATGATTGGGGCATGAATATAACATTAACTTAAGCCTCCCCCAAGCTTGAGCGATGCTTTCTCCTTCGCGAGGCCAGAAATTATATATGTAATTACGATCACGATGAACAAGATGCATAGGATAGAACTTCTGGTGAAATTCCAACTTCAATCGCTTATAATTCCAAGATCTCGTATCATCACATAGCCTATACCATGTCAATGCATCTCCCTTCAAAGATAAAGGGAAGACCTTCCTTTTGACAACATCATCGGGAATACCTGCAAGCTTAAATAATCCACAAACTTCATCCACAAAGATAAGGTGTAAATCGGGATGCAATGTTCCGTCTCCTACGAATGGATTAGCTAGCAGTTTTTCTATCATACCCGAAGGAATCTCAAAGTGAATATTTTCATATAGTTCAGTAGGTTGAGGATCAACTCTTTGCTCTACTGGTTGGGGTGAAGATACCCCAAACAAGCCCCTCAAAGGATTAGTTTCCATAGTGACAAGTAACACAAAATTTCAGCACACCATATAAATGTTTCCTTACCAAGTTCCACTCACCAAAAGCGCTACACTCCCCGGCAACGGCGCCAGAAAAGAGTCTTGATGACCCACCAAGTGTAGGGGATCTATCGTAGTCCTTTCGATAAGTAAGAGTGTCGAACCCAACGAGGGGCAGAAGGAAATGATAAGCGGTTTTCAGTAAGGTTTTCTCTGCAAGCACTGAAATTGTAGGTAATAGATAGTTTTGTGATAAGATAAATAGTAACGAGCAACAAGTAAATAAAGTGCAACAAGGTGGCCCAATCCTTTATGTAGCAAAGGATAAGCCTGGAGAAATTCTAATAATGATAAAGGAGCTCCCGAGGACACATTGGGAATTATCGCCAAGCTAGTTTTCATCACGTTCATAAGATTCGCGTTCGGTACTTTGATAATTTGATATGTGGGTGGATCGGTACTTGGGTACTGCCCTAACTTGGACAAGCATCCCACTGATGATTAACCCCTATTGCAAGCATACGCAACTACAAAAGAAGGTATTAAGGTAAATCTAATCACAGCATTAAGCATATGGATCCATATCAGCCCCTAACGAAGCAACGCATAAACTAGGGTTTAAGCTTCTGTCACTCTAGCAACCCATCATCTACTTATTACTTCCTCATGCCTTCCTCTAGGCCCAAATAATGGTGAAGTGTCATGTAGTCGACGTTCACATAACACCACTAGAGGAAAAGACAACATACATTCATCAAAATATCGAACGAATACCAAATTCACATGACTACTAATAGCAGACTTCACCCATGTCCTCTGGAACAAACGTAACTACTCACAAAGCATATTCATGTTCATAATCAGAGGAGTAATAATATGCATAAAGGATCTGAACATATGATCTTCCACCAAGTAAACCAATTAGCATCAACTACAAGGAGTACTCAACACTACTAGCAACCCACAGCTACCAATTTGTGGTTTTGATACAAGATTGGATACAAGAGATGAACTAGGGTTTTGAGAGGAGATGGTGCTGGTGAAGATGTTAATGGAGATTGACCCCCTCCCGATGAGAGGATCGTTGGTGATGATTTCCCCCTCCCGGAGGGAAGTGTCCCCGGCAGAACAGCTCCGCCAGAGCCCTAGATTGATTCCGCCAAGGTTCCGCCTCGTGGCAGCGGAGTTTCGTCCCGTAAGCTTGCCCGTGATTTTTCCAGGGTAAAAGTGATGATATAGCAGAAGACGGACGTTGAAGGCCCACCAGGGGGCCCAGGAGATAGGGGGCGCCCTATAGAGGCGCCCTGTCTCTCTGGACAGGTGTGGGCCCTGGCCTATTCTTTCGCTCATAAATTCTTATTAAATCCAAGAAGTTGTTTCGTGGAGTTTGGGACTTTTGGAGCTGTGCGAATAGGTTTCAATGTTTGCTCCTTTTCGGCCAGAATTCCATTGCAGGCATTCCCCTCTTCATGGTAAACCTTGTAAAACAAGAGAGAATAGCCATAAGTATTAAGATATAATGTGTAATAACAGCACATAATGCAATAAATATTGATATAAAAGCATGATGCAAAATGGACGTATCATTTATCTTTCAATACAACAAATAGTTCGACAATACAACATCAAATGCACAAATCATGATGCTCTTTGTCGGCCATTCCAAGCCCACCAGTCCTCAATGAGATCCTTGTGAAGATCATCATGTGATGCGGGATGTCGAATGGCATGATAGGAGGTGAGGGAGTCCTGGACTAGGGGGTGTCCGGATAGCCGAACTATCATCATTGGCCGGACTCCAAGACTATGAAGATACAAGATTGAAGACTTTGTCCCGTGTCCGGATGGGACTTTCCTTCGCGTGGAAGGCAAGCTTGGCGATACGGATATGTAGATCTCCTACCATGTAACCGACTCTGTGTAACCCTAGCCCTCTTCGGTGTCTATATAAACTAGAGGGTTTTAGTCCATAGGACGAACAACAATCATACCATAGGATAGCTTCTAGGGTTTAGCCTCCTTGATCTCGTGGTAGATCTACTCTTGTACTACCCATATCATCAATATCAATCAAGCAGGAGTAGGGTTTTACCTCCATCGAGAGGGCCCAACACAGGTAAAAACATCGTGTCCCTTGTCTCCTGTTACCATCCGCCTAGACGCACAGTTCGGGACCCCCTACCCGAGATCCGCCGGTTTTGACACCGACATTGGTGCTTTCATTGAGAGTTCCTCTGTGTCATCGCCCATAGGCCCGATGGCTCCTTCGATCATAAACAACGACGCGGTCCAGGGTGAGACTTTTCTCCCTGGACAGATCTTTGTATTCGGCGGCTTTGCACTGCGGGCCAATTCGCATGGCCATCTGGAGCAGATCGAAAGCTACGCCGGCCTGGCCATCAGGTCAGATTTGGAAGTTTGAACTATACGACCAACATCCGCGGAGACTTGATCTTCGATGGATTCGAGCCACAGCCGAGCGCGCCGCACTGTCACGATGGGCATGATTTAGCTCTGCTGCCGGACAGTGCCCTGGAGGCCGCACAAGAGTCCGCTCCGACCCTTAACTCGGAGCCGACTGCGTCGATCGAGGATGGGTGGCTAGACACCGCCTCGGGGGCTGCTACCTCTACGGCGATGGAGCCGACTACCGACCCTGTCCCTTGTGAAGCTCGTGACTCTAAGGTGCCGGACTCCTCGCCGGACTCCGAACCTCCCGCGCCCCTTCCAATCGAATCCGATTGGGCGCTGATCCTGGAGTTCACCGCTGCGGACATCTTTCAGCACTCGCCTTTTGGCGACATCTTAAATTCGCTAAAGTATCTCTCTTTATCAGGAGAGCCCTGGCCGGATTACAGTCAGGACGGTTGGGATGCGGACAAGGAAGAAATTCAAAGCCCGCCCACCACCCACTTCGTAGCCACTGTCGATGACTTAACCGACATGCTAGACTTCGACTCCGAAGACATCGATGGTATGGACGACGATGCCGGAGATGACCAAGAACCAGCGCCTACGGGGCACTGGAAAGCCACCTCGTCATACGACATATACATGGTGGACATCCCAAAGGATGGGAATGGCGATGGAACAACGGAGGATGACCCCTCCAAGAAACAGCCTAAGCGCCGGCGTCAGCGGCGCCACTCTAAATCCCACCACAGCAAAAATGGAGATTCCGGCTCCGGAGACAATAAAACCCGGACACGGTCGAAGACAACCCCTCGGCAAGATTCAGCACGGGAGGATGGAGAAGCCAGCCCTCGTGAGAGAGCGGCAGACAAAGAGGTAGAGGACGATAATTACATGCCTCCCTCCGGAGACGAGGCAAGCCTCGACGACGACGAATTTGCCGTGCCTGAGGATCCTGTCGAACAAGAGCGTTACAAACACAGGCTTATGGCCACGACAAGCAGCCTCAAGAAAAAGCAGCAACAGCTTAAAGCTGATCAAGATTTGCTAGCCGACAGATGGACTGGAGTCCTCGTGGCCGAAGAGTACGAACTCGAACGCCCCTCCAAAAGCTACCCCAAACGCAAGCTGCTACCCCGATTAGAGGAGGAAGCATATAAACCTACATCACCAGCACACAATATGGCCGACCGGCCACCTCATGGCCGCGACAGAGAGGCCTCTAGGCCCTCCACTAAAGCCGCACCTCGGCATCGCTTGAAAAGTACAAAGCCACGGGGGAATGCGCCGGACTTGCGAGACATATTGGAGGATAAGGCAAGACAAACAAGATCGATCTACGGATCGCGTGCGCCCCACGATACACAGCGACAATCGCCACGCTGGATATAGCAATTCCGGCCGGGCCGAACACAGTAGACAAAGCTTGCTTGAGCTGCGTCGTGATATAGCCCAATACAGAGGCGCCTCACACCCACTATGCTTCACAGACGAAGTAATGGATCATCAAATCCCCGAAGGTTTCAAACCCATAAACATTGAATCCTATGACGGCACAACAGATCCCGCGGTTTGGATCGAGGATTATCTCCTGCAGATCCACATGGCCCATGGTGATGATCTCCACGCCATCAAATACCTCTCACTCAAGCTTAAAGGACCAGCTCGGCATTGGCTCAATAGCTTGCCAGCAGAATCAATTGGGTGTTGGGAGGACCTGGAAGCCGCATTCCTTGATAACTTCCAGGTCACATATGTGCGACCACTAGACGCCGATGACCTAATCCACATAATTCAGTAGCCAGACGAATCGGCCCAACAATTCTGGACACGGTTCTTAACCAAGAAAAATCAAATCGTTGACTGTCCGGATGCAGAGGCCCTTGCAGCTTTCAAACATAACATCCGCGACGAATGGCTTGCCCGGCACCTAGGACAGGAAAAGCCAAAATCAATGGCAGCCCTCACATCACTCATGACCCGCTTCTGTGCGGGAGAAGACAGCTGGCTAGCCCGCAGTAATAACCTACCCAAAAACTCTGGTAGTTCGGATACCAAAGATAGCAATGGCAGGTCGCGTCGCAATAAGCATAAGCACTGCATCAACGGCGATAATACTAAAGATACGGCAGTCAACGCCGGATTTAGAGGCTCTAAACCCGGTTAGCGGAAAAAGCCATTCAAAAGAACTACTCCGGGCCCGTCCAATTTGGACCGGATACTCGATCGCTTGTGCCAGATACATGGCACCCCCGAAAAGCTAGCTAATCACACCAACAGAGATTGTTGGGTGTTCAAGCAGGCAGGAAAATTAATCGCCGAAAGCAACGACAAGGAGCTGCATAGCGATGACGAGGAGGAGACACGACCGCTGAACAATAAAGGACAGAAGGGTTTCCCCCCACAAGTGCGGACGGTGAACATGATATACGCAACCCACATACCCAAAAGGAAGTGGAAGCGTGCGCTTAGGGACGTATACGCGATGGAGCTAGTAGCCCCAAAGTTCAATCAGTGGTCCTCCTGCCCGATCACTTTTGATCGAAGGGACCACCCCACCAGTATCCGCCACGGCAGATTCGCCGCGTTGGTTCTAGACCCAATCGTCGACGGATTTCACCTCACTAGAGTCCTGATGGACGGCGGCAGCAGCCTGAACCTGCTTTATCAGGATACAGTGCGCAAGATGGGCATAGACCCCTCAAGGATTAAACCCACAAAAACGACCTTCAAAGGTGTCATACCAGGTGTAGAGGCCAATTGTACCGGCTCAGTCACACTTGAAGTGGTCTTCGTATCCCCGGATAACTTCCAAAGCGAGGAGTTAATCTTCGACATAGCCCGTTCGCGATGGCTATCACGCCTTTGCTTCGGACGAACCGCATTTAAAGTTCAATGCGGTGCCGCACTATGCATACCTCAAGCTCAAGATGCCAGGCCCTCGGAGTCATCACGGTCAGCGGAAACACGAGCGCTCTCCGAGCGGAGGAGCATACAGCTCTCGTGGCGGAAGTGCGAGTAGCCTCTTAAGGCAATTCTCGAGTCCGGTACATTAGCGGCCGGACACCGTCTAGCGCGCGGAGTAACCTACAACAAGACCACAGCACGTTCGAGCATGCGTAGCAATGCGGCCCCAACCCCAGCCTCGCAAAATTGCAAGACCAAGATTACGCGTACATCACTACGCTCTGGAGATACCATGGGCATAGGGGGAGGGGCACGACCACGGCAGGCCCAGAGTGCGGCTCAACCAACCAGGGGCTCCCAAATGTGTCATCCTTTTCTTTCTTTTCTTACCCTCAGGACTTCGTTTCCCAGAAGCCCTGTCCGGCAGTAGACCTGCCGAACTCACGATGCAACAGCCAGGGAAGCAGAAAAGCTACGACGAGTATCCAGGTGGTCTCCATTACGAGCATTATACCTGTTTTGTACATCATTCCGCAGCCTACCCCTGGAGGGGGACATGTTAAATAGTCCCACCCCTTGCTTATCGCACTATTTGTATCGTCCTGCATTCATTGCAGCATTTTTTGAATAAACAATGCATCGCTTTCTGCCTATCATTGCATTCCTTTTTTATACATATGTTCACTTATGACATGTTGCATCCGTACGCTTTGGTACGGCTAAATACACCAGGGGCTTAAGTTCCCCAAATTATGGTGTGATAAGTCCGAACACTTTCACAAGTGCGGCACCCCGAACTTATAGCATTATATGCATCAGCTCCGAATCATGTCTTGGGTCAATAGTTGGGTTTGCCCGGCTCCCATGTTTTGGTACCTTACGTTCCGTTATATCGGCTAAGGTAGCGCTGGGAGAACCACTGCAATTGTGCCCCAGTTGAGCTGGGTGAGCACCTCAATGGAGAAAGCTAAAACTGACCGTCATGATGGGGCGAGAGCCGGTCGCTGTTCGAGAGGTTTTTTTGAGTCCCTAAAGACTTATGCCGCTTAGAGCAAGGAACCGGCTTTGTCCGGCCCAGGCGTGGATAGCGCCCTGAATTCGGCCTTCAGAACACTAGGGGATTCGCCGAAATTTAAAATTATAGAATTCTATGGCTAAGTGAGAGTGTTCAAGCATTATAAGTCCGGTTGCCTCGTTCGTTGTGTTGAGCGCCTCCCTAGATGGACCCAAAAATCGGAACAAGAGCGCTCAAGTTTATCCCAAACACCCCAGCACTCGTGGCATGGGGGCCGAAGCCAATGACTTGCCATCTCTCAGATTTTATAAACGGCCGCACAGAAGGTAATATTTTAAATTAACAAGCGTTGCTTAGCACATATGAACAAATTTTTCAGCGCACAGGATAACAAGATGAGAGTCTACTCGAAAATTACATCTTTGGAGCATTCACCCGCAATAATGTGGGCACCCTTCAGGACACCCTTATAATACATCTCGGGCGTGCGATACTCCTTGCCCGGCGGTGGCTCGTCCGTCACAAGCTTCTCGGCGTCCATCTTGCCCCAGTGCACCTTAGCGCGGGCAAGGGCCCGACGGGCACCTTCAATGCATGCGGAATGCTTGATGACATCAACCCATGGACAGGCGTCCACCAGCCGCCGCACCAGACCGAAGTAGCTCCCAGGCATGGCTTCTTTGGGCCACAACCGAACTATGAGGCCCTTCATGGCCTGTTCGGCCACCTTGTGGAGCTCGACCAGCTGCTTCAGCTGGTCGCTTAAAACACCGGATGTCCGCCTCGATATCTTGAGACCAGAACACCTTCTCCATCGAGCTCCCCTCCTCGGCTCTGTAGAACGTGGCAGCACCGGACACGCTATGGGGCAGATCTGCGAACGCTCCTGGAGAGCTCCGAATTCGGGTAAGTAACAAGTAATTCACTTTTACATGCTTGCTCTGCATGAAGAATGCCTTACCCGCTGCTATCTTTTTTACTGCCTCAATTTCCTGGAGGGCCTTCTGGGCTTCGGCCTTAGCGGCTTTGGCACTCTCAAGAGCCGACGCGAGCTCGGACTCCCGAGTCCTCAAGTCACGCTCCAAACTGTCGTGTTTTTCCACGAGAGCCTGGAGCTCTTGCCGCACCTCCGCCACCCGCGCCTCCTGCTTCTCTCGCTCGGTGCGTTCCGCGGCCGCATTGCGTTCGGCCGCGGACACCGCCTCCTTCGAGTCGCCACCTCGTTCAGTAGCCTGGGTACCCAAGTTATTCTGTCATTTTTTGCAACCAAAATCCTTTTCTATAAGGTACAACTTTAATAAGGTGTTACTTACCTTCCTTGTCCTCGAGTTGCTTCTTGGCACGGCCGAGCTCGATCTTGGACCGCTCGAGGCTCTGCTTCAAGGCATTAACATCTGCAGTTAGTGCGGCAGAGGTCAGCAGCGCAGCCTGCATTCCCATATTTGTGTTAGACTCCTGCGTATATCTTTTTAGATCCTCAGTTCGGCTTTTCTTTCCGAACACCGAACCGAGCATCAGGGGCTACTGTCTATGCGGTACTACTTTACATATCTTAAAAATTCTTACCTCGAAGCCTGTTAGAAGGCTGGTGCAGGCCTCGGTCAGCCCGCTTTTGGCGGACTAAACTTTCTCAATCACCGCACTCATAACAGTGCGGTGCTCTTCGTCAATGGAAGCGCCATTGAGCGCCTCCAGTAGATTATCCGGCGCCTCCGGTTGGACGGAGGCCGCCGGCGTCGCTGTCTTGCCCTTCTCATGAAGGGGCCGCCCGCCGGACTCCGGAACCACCAAAGGTTCCGGTGCGGAGTCCGGTCCAAAGTCCGCGAGGTTGCCCTACGGCACCTCCGGGGCCTCCTCCTCCTGGCGGGTCCCCTTTTGGGACCCCACCTTGGTGTCGTCCGCATCACGAGGGGAGGAGGCGGTCGGAAGTGAAGCGCTATTCACATCCGACGAACCTAAGGACCCGCTCGACAAAGCGGGGAGATCGTCCTTGGGCGGACTGCATGGTTGCATGCGGCGTCAGAAGACACTATGCGACAAAAGGGGAAGTTATGAGTTATTCAGGAATGCGGACACTTACGATCTCGCCAGGGGCTTGGCCCTCGAGGGCCACTCCTCTTCGCCATCGGCGGCGTTGGTGGAACAGTCCGGGGGAAGGGTCCTTCCTTTCTTGGACCCTTCGGCCTCCCCCGTTGGGGAAGTGTTCCTCTTCTTCTCTCCCCCTGCTGGGGGAGAGGCCTCTTTCTTCTCCTCCTCGTCTTCATGGGAGGAGTCCGCCTCGGAGTCATCGGACGATGAGTCCGATAACACCTGGCGCCGGGAACTCCTTCGGGTTCCCGTGGCCTTCTTCTTGGCCTTCTTCTCCGGCACCACGTAAGGCGCCGGGACCAGCAGCCCTGTCAAACGGGCATCCACTGGGTCTTCTGGAAGGGGAGCCAGACAGTTAACCTGTCCGGACGTCTTCTGCCATGCCTGTTAAGGTAATGGGAGTTTAGATCCCACATAGAGTCAAACTATGGAAAGCAAGCGTCCCGTAAAGGATAATATAGCTTACCTCGACAGCCTGACGCTGCGAGCTGAATCTGCGATCTTCGGTAGCGGATGCGGGAGCCTCGGCGCCCTTGAACAGCACCCTCCAGGCCTCTTCTTACGTAGTGTCGAAGAGCCTGCTCAAAGTCTGGTGCTGTGCCGGATCGAACTCCCACAAGTTGAAGTCCCGCTGTTGGCACGGGAGAATCCGGCGAATGAGCATGACCTGGACTACATTGACAAGCTTGAGCTTCTTGTTCACCAGGGTCTAGAGACAGGATTGGAGTCCGGTCAGCTGCTCCGAATCACCCCACAACAGGCCCTTCTCTTTCCAGGAGGTGAGCCGTGTGGGGATGCCAGATCTAAATTCGGGGGCTGCTGCTCAGGGTCACACGGCTCGGTGATGTAGAACCACCCCAATTGCCACTGAGGGAGTCCTGGACTAGGGGGTGTCCGGACAGCCGGACTGTCAATATCCGCCGGACACCCAGACTACGAAGATGGAAGATTGAAGACTCTGGCTCGTGTCCGGAAGGTACTTTCCTTGGCGTGGAAGGCAAGCTTGGCGATACGGATATGAGGATCTCCTACCATTGTAACCGACTCTGTGTAACCCTAGCCTCTCCGGTGTCTATATAAACCGGAGGGCCTTAGTCCGTAGGACGAACATACATCTCAACAATCATACCATAGGCTAGCTTCTAGGGTTTAGCCTCCTTGATCTCGTGGTAGATCTACTCTTGTACTACCCATATCATCAATATTAATCAAGCAGGACGTAGGGTTTTACCTCCATCGAGAGGGCCCAACCAGGTAAAAACATTGTGTCCCTCGTCTCCTGTTACCATCCGCCTAGATGCACAGTTCGGGACCCCCTACCCGAGATCCGCCGGTTTTGACACCGACATTGGTGCTTTCATTGAGAGTTCCTCTGTGTCATCGCCAACAGAGCGGATGCCTCCACCCGTCTTCAAAGACGGCGTTTTCTCCGGAGGGGCCTTGGCCGCCGGCCAAACTATCCGGCTTGGTGGTTTTCTCATGACTGCCTGTCCGGCCGCTGCTTCGGCAATGACTTCTCAAGTCATCGGAAGCAATCTTCGCGTCATCCCTAAAGCTGCCGAACAATTAGATCCAATCGAGCTCTCGTCTATCAATGAGCTCTTGGATCGCATCGCCGCCTTGGGAGTCGCTACGGACTATAACTAGATTGGGCTTAAAACCGATCTGAGAGAGATCAACTCTCCCCAGGCCACCCACCACGTCTCTGTGGTGGAGGAACAATACGGCAACTCTTTGCCAATGTTGAAGACAATTCATGTCCGGATTCCCGAACCCTCCATTCCGGATCCTCGCGGAGGGACGGACGTCAATCGAGCATGGACTTTAAAATCATGCATCACCCCGGACTCGCTGGATTGCGTCCAGCAAGCCAAATTTCCGAATTTGGAAACTCCTTGGCCTTTGAGCCCCAAGATGGGCAGGAATCCGGATTTTGTTCCACCCACCCGCCCAGACATATGCGATCTATCTCTAATACGGCAAGAGCCCATCAAACAATACATCACTCTTGGGCGATTCCTCCCGGTCATGGGCGGGATAAAGGACTTCGAGAGGAAAACACAATATCAATCTTCGCAATAACTGCACGGACGGGGAATACTAAACGCCATTGATCGTCGCAAAATTACGCTTCACCGATCGGCATCCATTGTGCGAAAAATCTCTTGTGCGATGGAGAGTTTCCGAAGACCGAAAATCAATTTTGGGATAATCCGCCCCAAACCCGATCCATGATAAAAGGCGCCTACAATCAGGCCCCGGATGCAAAAACCAAAAACAAAAACCCAATAAGGGAAGCGGAACCGTCTTTGGAGGGATGGCTCAATGGACCTGTAAACTCCATAGTCTGAGAGGAGCCATCCCAACACATAGCCTTCGAGCATGTTGGATACTCGGCGGTGGCCAAAAGTGGCGAAGAGCTTCTAGCTCGGAAAACCACTCCAACAATACCAGAGCGGTATCGTCGGTCTTGAGACTTTCGCATCAAATAATATGCAGCGAACGATCCACGAACTTCGCCAAGTCTACCAAGTAGCAACAAAAAATCCATGGGTGACACAGCTATTACCTTCAATGCCAGCGACGAGCCCACGTCTCGAACAACGAGCCCGGCCGCCTTTGGTACCCAGTCCCATAGTGGGCGGCTTTACGTGACAAAAGTCCTCATCGATGGCGGCGCGGACTAAACCTCATCTACGAGGAAACTCTGCGAAAAATGGAAATCGATTGGAGCCGTATTGAGCGAAGCAAAGACAACCTTTAGAGGAATAATCCCTAGCGTGAAGCGCTGCACGAAAAAATCACACTCGATGTGGTGTTCGGCTCTCCGGACAATTACAGATCCGAAGAGGTCACGTTCCAGGTGGCCCCGTTCAGCAGTGGCTATCACGCCATATTAGGACGAGAGGCATTCACAATCTTTCAAGCAATACCCCATTACGGGTACATGAAGCTCAAAATGCCCGGGCCCAGCGGGGTAATCACTCTCGCTAGTGATCCGGACATAGCACTCCGCGCCGAAAATAAGACAGCCGCACTAGCCCTCGAGGCACTATCCGAAGCCTTAGCGGCAGAGGAACTCACCACGGCTGCGCTCTCGGTGAACGAGGGCGACGTGATACTTGATAAAAGATCCAAGTCCACTTCCTTCAAACCAGCAGATGAGATAATAAAATTTCAGGTCCACCCAACAGACCCAACAAAAACGGCCTCCATCGGGGCACAGTTGAACCCCGAAGTTGACGCCGCACTACGCGAATTCCTTCGGGAAAATTGGGATATCTTCGCCTGGCATCCCTCGGACATGCCGGAATCCCCGCAGTTGGCGAACACAGCCTAAACATCCTAAAAGTTTAAGCCGGTCAAACAGGCTCTTGACGATTTTCCGAGCCCAAACGACAGGCAATGGGAGAAGAGCTAGCCAAGTTATTGGAAGCGGATTCATTAGAGATATCAAACATCCGGATGGCTAGCAAATCTGGTGATGGTACCAAGAAGGATAAATCCTGGCGCCTCTGTGTCGACTTTAAAGACCTCAATAAGGCCTGCCCAAAGGATCCCTTCCCTCTCCCCCGCATCGATCAAATTATCGATGCCACAGCAGGGCACGATTCATTGTGCTTCCTGGACGCATACTCTGGCTATCATCAAATCAAGATGGCGAGCGAATCAAGCATAGCGGCATTCATCACTCCATATGGACCATTCTGCTTCAACACGATGCCCTTCGGACTCAAAAATGCCGGCGCAACATATCAGCGCATGATTCAAACATGTCTGGCCACCCAGATCGGCAAAACAGTCGAGGCATCGTGAGCGGCGTAGTCGTCAAAACAAAACTCGTCGAAACTTTAGTAGGCGATTTGAGGCTCACATTCGACAACCTCGGAGCATATGACATCAAGTTGAATCCGGAAAAATGCATTTTCGGCGCATCAGCCGGAAAGTCGCTGGCTTCATCGTATCCGGTAGAGGAATCGAAGCAAATCCGGCCAAAATCCGGGCTCACACAGTTGGATATTCAAAAACCTCAAGCAAATACAAAATTAACGGGATGCGTGGCAGCTTTAAGCGCTTCATCTCCGTTTAGGGAAAAGGCGTTGCCCTCTATCGCCTCCTAAGGCACACGAACACTTCGAGTGGGCGGATGCGCCCTTCGCCGGACTCGAAGAAATAAAGGCCATCTTGGCAACAAATCCGGTCTGGCTGTGCCCACCAAGCGAGCCAATGTTGTTATACATCGCAGCAACGCATCAAGTTGTTAGCGCGGTCCTCGTCGTCGAACGAGCGACAGAAGGGCATAAATTCCCTCTTCAAAAACCAGTGTATTATGTATCCACTGTGTTAACCCCCTGCAAATCCCGTTACCCGCACTATCAGAAGATAGCATATGCGGTGTTCATGGCGTCTCGGAAGCTTCGGCACTACTTTCAAGAGTGTTCGATTACAGTGGCCTCAGAAGTGCCACTCAATGACATTATAAATAACCGCGACGCAACGGGCAGGATCGCAAAATGGGCAATTGAGCTCTTACCATTCGACATCACTTACAAACCTCGACGAGCCATAAAGTCACAAGTTTTGGCTGACTTCGTCGCCGAATGGATGAAGCGAACTCCCTAAAAGTGCGGCGCATACTCAATTGGACTATGCGCTTCGACGGCTCCAAAATGTTGGCGGATGGGGGCTGGCGTCGTCTTGGCGTCCCCACCGAGATCAAATCGAAGATGTACTTCAAATAATGTACACGGACTCCAACAATGCAGCCGAATACGAGGCCCTATTACATGGTCTCCGGATGGCGGTCTCCATGGGCATCCAACGCCTAGAGGTGCGCGGGGACTCAAACCTCGCAATATCCCAAATAAACGGAGATTTCGACGCCAAGGATCCGAAAATGGCAGCATATCGTAACGCTGTCCTAAAAATGTCAGCTCGGTTTGAAGGACTCAAATTCCATCACATAGCCCGAGATAATAACCAAGCGGCCGACATCCTGGCACGCATCGGCGCGAAACGTGACGCGGTCCCTCCAAAAATCTTCCTGGAACGGCTTTTCAAGCCATCTGTACTATGGGAAGAAGAGCCCGGCAGCGACAAACCGGAGAAAACCGCACCAATCGGTGATTCGGCAGATAACATAACACCCTCCGCCCACGACATAATGGCAGTAATCGCCGCGTGGACAGAGCCTTTCCTAGCCTACTTACTTAGGCAGGAACTTCCCGAAGACCAAAATGAGGCCCGCTGCATAGTGCGGCGATCAAAGGCCTACAAGGTCCATGAAGGAGAACTTTATAAGGAAAGTACTACCGGAGTCCTTCAAAGGTGTATCTTCGAAGAAGAGGGGCGAAACCTCCTAGCTGAAATTCATGCCGGACTAGGCGGACACCACGCATGAGCCGGGCCCCGTAGGAAAGGCATTCCGTCTGATTTTATTGGCCGACGGCTCGAGGCGGACCTTACAGGACTTGGTCGGCGATCGTTGGTTGTCGACTCTTCGCTAATCGAGCCATATGCCACCCACGCCCTCAAAACCATACCCATTACCGCCGTTCGTGGTGCAGGGGCTTGACATGGTTGGACCCCTTAAAGGGGGAACCCACAAGAAAAAGTACCTATTGGTCATGGTGGATAAATTCACCAAATGGATAGAGGCCAAACCGGTCAAAACGGCAGAGTCCGGACCAGTGATAGACTTTATATCGAGGTGGTACACCGCCACGAGTCCCCACAGCATCATCACCGACAACGGCACGAATTTCACGGCCGACGAGGTTAAGTCATGGTGCAAAAATATGGGCATCAAGCTCGACTATGCGTCAGTCTATCACCCTCAAACCAACGGTCAAGTGGAAAGAGCAAATGGTCTAATAATGAGCGGCATTAAACCCAGACTAGTGAGGTCACTCACTAAATCCGACACCCAATGGGTCGAGGAGCTCGACTCCGTACTCTGGGGGCTGCGGACAACGCCTAACCGTACCACCGGATTCACACCATTCTTTATGGTATACGGCACAGAGGCAGTCTTGCCCTGCGACATTATTCATGACTCACCTCGAGTGCGCATGTATGAGGAAAGAGAGGCCGAGCTAGATCGGCAGGACAGCTTGGACACATTGGAGGAAGAACGTGACGTCGCGAAGGCTCGTTCCGCGTTCTATCAGCAGCAGGCCCAAAGATATCAAAGCAGAGAAGTACGGGCCAAGACTTACAACGTTGGCGAACTAGTTCTCGCCTGCCGGACAAGAAAAAGGACAAGCTCAAGCCGGATGGGAAGGCCCTTCATTATTGATCAAATCTTGACCGGCGGAGCATACCGTCTAAAAATCGTTGGACAACCGACTCGAGCGAACCCATGGAGCGCAGCCCGCTCCGACGATTCTATGCCTAGCGCCGACTAAGAGTTCGTCCCCTTCCCCCGTCCAACCTTTTATATTTCGGCTGTCTTTTGTTTCTCTTTTTATCCTTTTAACTTAAAAGCCCTTCGGGGCCTATTTTCGCATTCTTTGCATATGCATGATGTGCTATCCGCACTAATTATTCCTGGGGGCTTCTTTTACAGAAGCTTAATTATACGGGTCTCATACCCAACACATGTGTCAAGCTTCCACATGTACCTTTTACTCACCATTATATGCATCGATATGACTTAAGTTTTGGCCAAGCTGGGTTGCTCGCTCTGTGCTTACCCCTCGTTCCCGATTGTTCGTCTAGGAGGTAAAGGAGCACCTCTGCGATTATTCTTGCGGGTCACCGGATGTGTACCTCAGAGTGGGTGAAGCCGAAAGCTAGCGTTCTTAAGGGAATATTCGGTCGGTGATTTAAAAGATGACTTCATCCTATTTTTCCATCTGCCCCAGACGTTTCTGCTTTCTTTGCGGTCCGCAATGCACTTTAGGGCATGCCTCCCAAATGAAAGGAACCCTAAATGAAACTATTCTCCTGGAAGATGTTTCTTACTAACCATGTAATATAACATAACTAGTTGGGCACTTATGCGATAAAGCACTAATGACCCTCGCTTGGTCTCCATGCATACCACGGTTGTTTCTTAACCAAAAAGGTATTCGGACACACTCCGGACTCTAGGGTCCCGAGGTCGAAGCGAAAAGGTTGGCAAAGACAAACGATCTACAATCCGACTAGAAGGCATTTCCCATGTCATTTCAAAGGATAACATACATTGTCAAATTTATCGACTGTATTCCTCCTCAATCCCGTCTAACAGGCTGTCTAGTTTACAGTCCCGTTGGGAAAAGTTAGCAGCCAGTTCTACCTGGCTGTACACTAAACTCACAGGGATTTCCTTCCCATCGGGCCCCATCCGTCCAACTTCGGCCATATGGTTTGGATCCGCCTTCTTGTACCGCGTCTTCACCATGGCCCAAGCCTCCCTGGCACCTTGACGACAAGCCGAAATCTTCCACAAACGGAAGCGCTGCCGTACTCCTGCGGCTTCTCTGCAAGCTCCCGAGGCCCTCGGGCGGGGTGAGGATGGCCATAAAGCCCGTGTCTGGCGCCACTCATTACTGTCGAACTCGTTCGAGTAGCTGCAACAGTTCGGGAAGTTGATCACCCATTGATACGGGCATCTCCTCTGCAGGACGACCCGTGAGTATACCTACAAGACATAATATGTCAAATTGCTTCCTCGCCGAACTCTTCTTTCTTAAAAGAGTTCACTCAAGCACTTACTAGATATGCCACGACGAAGCCGTTGATTCTCCTTGACGGAGCCGGACAGCTCGGCATGTGCACCTTTCAGCTCTTCTCCGAGCTTGGCGTTGGCATCTTGGAGCTTGTTCCTTTCCTGCTGAACCCTATTCAGCACACTTTCGCCAGCCTTTAGCTGGCGCAGCAATCTTACTGTCCGGATCTTGTCCGTGGCACCTGCAATGTCATTATTAGACTCTCGCGCCGCCACACAGTAGCTTATATTAATTTATACAAATGTGTTACCGGGAGGGTCTTTCCGTCTCCTCCTCGCGGCGACAAATCTTGACCTCAAGTTGGGCCTTGCAATCTTGCGGCTCCGAGACAGTGGGCATTCTTCTCGTTGAGTGCCTGAAATTTCAAATGATCCTTAAATCAGTTAGAATAACTAATTTAAGTCTCGGGGGCTACTGGTATATACAACCATTAATTTTCCTTACCCGTATGTCTTTCACATCTTTGCTCCGTGGCTCTGGTAAAACCATTTTGAGCAGCACGGAGATCCGCGTCCCCTGCGTTAAAGGCATCCAATGCCTCGGGGAAAAGCACGCTTCTTGAAATCTCGTCCTCCGGCGCCTATGATTCATAGCGCTCTCCACCTCGAGACTTGGTGGTGGGCGATCATCGGTATCCTCCGTTGGAGCAGGATCCGGTTCGCGTCTTGCGCTTGCCTCCCCCTCCAGTCCAGGCGCTGGAGCCTGGCTGGTGTTGGTCGGATCGGCAATTCCTGCGCTCGCAGTTCGGCGAGCGCTCTTTCTCCTACAAAGATCACGAGCACTTAGACGTTTCCTCGGAACGTTGCTCTAAAAGTTCAAACACGAGCTATACCTCTGCGGCGACTATTCTGTCCGCACGGCGCTCCTTTTCCTCCTGCTACTTCGGACTGACCTCTGTAGGTCGGCCGCCGCAGGCTCGGCTTCCCGCCGTAATGGCGCTTCCTGCAAGATACCATCGTTCGCGAAAGTTAGAAATAGGAAAGGATAAGATGACGGTGTCCGGACTTCGGTTGTGGTCACCTGGGAAGCCGAACTTAGCCCGGGGTAGTCCGCCGTAATGGCGACCAAAGCATTGTCTATGCTGAGCTGGTGATACACCCCGTCGATCAGCTCCACCTCGATGTCGGATCCTCTTGGAGGCGGACCGAGATCGCCGGGATCCTCGGGTTGTGGGCGGGACTCACCATGTCCTCCACGATCCGGCATAGATCCCGCACGAAGACATAATGTAAGAAGCTTAAACTTGAAGCATAGGTGGAACCCTTGAGGTGTTAAACACCCATCCTCTAGGGTTGATCATGGAAAACCCATCCAAAGGGTTGGGCGAAGGAAGTCCTCCTTCTCCCCTTATACAGGCCGGACAGGATCTTCACGGATCCTCGGTCGAACCCGCCCTTCTTGGCCGTCTTAAAATAGCGTCGTCTTCCCCATTGAAATCCCACATGGGGTGGCCTCAGTATTGCAGTGGCTGCACCCCCGCTTGATGCACGTCGCCATGACTCCAATCATGGTCAGGCCGGAATGAGCCATCAATCTTATCCGGCCCATCAAGTAATGGACGCTCTTGTCTTCCTCCAAACGGGGGCTCCGCGGGCGCTAGCTGAGGCATTTCCTCAAGGGAGCAGCATAAAACTCCGGGAGGCCGATCCAGACTGGGTCGGGCAACGGAGCATCTACTATATAAAACCACTCCGAGGGCCAGTCTTCGGACGCCTTCTTAGGAGTACGGATAGGTATCCGGTCCGGCGATCGCCATATTTGGCGCCGCCCACTTGATATATGGACCCCTGGTGAAAACGGGGTACGAGGCAAAATAGCCTCTTCCACAATGCGAAATGGGGCTCTATGCCCAGGAATAGCTCGCAGAGAGCTACGTACCCCGCGATATGCAGCACAGAGGCGGGCGTGAGGTGGTGGAGCTGGAGTCCGTAGAACTTCAGGAGCCCGCGGAGGAACGGATGTATTGGAAATCCGAGCCCCCTTATCAGATAAGGGACGAAGCACACTCGCTCCCCCTTGTTAGGGCTAGGAGTGTCCTCCGCCTGCCTCCCACCTTGGTAAGTAACCAGTCCGGCTCGGACTGGGACCATGAAGGCCGGAGGAAGAAACCCCTCCGTTTGGAGCTTCACTAGCTCATTGTGCGAAATAGAGCACCTCCTCCAATTCCCTGGCGATGGGCTGGGAGCGCGTGAGGAAGGGCCGCGTTGACGATCCATGGTGGAATGGATTTCTAGGTCAGAGGCGCTTCGATGGAGTATACGCGGGAGGAAGGCGGTGTGGTTTGGATCTAGATCCTTGCCGCTTTTATAGGCGGATGACTCGCACAATTAGGGGGTAAAATGTAAAACACACCCTGGCTTTTCGCATTCGTGCGACGCGTGGAAGAGGGTCATAATTTGGCGTAGAAGCCGAGGAGCACGGCGTTCAAGATGAAGCCGGACACTATCCGACAGGTACATGGGATTTGAAGGGAGAACTCCCCTTGCAACGCCGAAGACTACAAAGCACGCTGGACTTATCGTCATTGAAGCCTGGTTAAGAGCTCTTGAGGAGTCTGGACTAGGGGTGTCCGGACAGCCGGACTGCCAATATCCGCCGACACCCGGACTACGAAGATGGAAGATTGAAGACTCGGCTCGTGTCCCAAGGTACTTTCCTTGGCGTGGAAGGCAAGCTTGGCGTCGGATATGAGGATCTCCTACCATTGTAACCGACTCTGTGTAACCCTAGCCTCTCGGTGTCTATATAAACCGGAGGGCCTTAGTCCGTGGGGCGAACATACATCTCAACAATCATACCATAGGCTAGCTTCTAGGATTTAGCCTCCTTGATCTCGTGGTAGATCTACTCTTGTACTACCCATATCATCAATATTAATCAAGCGGGGCGTGGGTTTTACCTCCATCGAGAGGGCCTGAACCTGGGTAAAAACATTGTGTCCCTCGTCTCCTGTTACCATCCGCCTAGACGCACAGTTCGGGACCCCCTACCCGAGATCCACCGGTTTTGACACCGACAACCACCCTTTGATGGTTTCCACGAAGGCACCCTCGAGCCAGGTGACGTTGCGCATCTTGCCCACCATGGCACGTCCGCACTCCGCTTGGCGGCCACCCACTACCTTTGGCTTGACATTAAAAGTCTTTAGCCATAAGCCGAAGTGGGGCTGGATGCAGAGGAAGGCCTCGCACACGATGATAAACGCCGGGATGTTGAGGATAAAATGTTGGGGAACGTAGTAATTTCAAAAAAATTCCTACGCACACGCAAGATCATGGTGATGGCATAGCAACGAGAGGGGATAGTATTGTCCACGTACCCTCGTAGACCGTAAGCGGAAGCATTAGCACAACGCGGTTGATGTAGTCGTACGTCTTCACGATACGACCGATCCAAGCACCGAACGTAAGGCACCTCCGAGTTCAGCACACGTTCAGCTCGATGACGATCCCCGGGCTCCGATCCAGCAAAGTTTCGGGGATGAGTTCCGTCAGCACGACGGCGTGGTGACGATGATGATGTTCCATCGGCGCAGGGCTTCGCCTAAACTCCGCGACGATATGACCGAGGTGGAATATGGTGGAGGGGGGCACCGCACACGGCTAAGGAACGATCCGTAGATCAACTTGTGTGTTCTAGGGTGCCCCCCCCTGTATATAAAGGAGCCAGGGGGAGGAGGAGGCCGGCCAAGGAGGGCGCGCCAAGGGGGGAGTCCTACTCCTCCCTTCTTTCCTAGTTGGAGTAGGAGAACGGGGAAGGAGGAGGAAGAGGGGAAGGAAAGGGGGGGGCGCCGCCCCCCTCTCCTTGTCCTATTCGGACTAGGGAGGGGAGGGGCGCGGCCCACCTCTTGCCTCCTCTCCTCTTCTCCCTTATGGCCCATGTAGGCCCAATAACCCCCGGGAGGGTTTCGGTAACCCCCCGGTACTCCGGTAAAATGCCGATTTCACCCGGAACACTTCCGATGTCCAAACATAGGCTTCCAATATATCAATCTTTATGTCTCGACCATTTCGAGACTCCTCGTCATGTCCGTGATCACATCCGGACTCGAACAAACTTGGTACATCAAAACTTATAAACTCATAATAAAGCCGTCATCGTAACATTAGCGTGCGGACCCTACGGGTTCGAGAACTATGTAGACATGACCTAGAACCATTCTCGGTCAATAACCAATAGCGGAACCTGGATGCCCATATTGGTTCCTACATATTCTCGAAGATCTTTATCGGTCAAACAGCATAACAACATCGTTGTTCCTTTGTCATCGGTATGTTACTTGCCCGAGATTCGATCGTCGGTATCCAATACCTAGTTCAATCTCGTTACCGCAAGTCTCTTTACTCGTTACGTAATGCATCATCCGTAACCAACTCATTGGTCACATTGCTTGCAAGGCTTATAGTTATGTGCATTACCGAGAGGGCCCAGAGATACCTCTCCGACAATCGGAGTGACAAAACCTAATCTCAAATACGCCAACTCAACATGTACCTTCGGAGACACCTGTAGTACTCCTTTATAATCACCCGATTCGTTGTGACGTTTGGTAGTACCAAAGTGTTCCTTCGGTAAACGGGAGTTGCATAATCTCATAGTTACAGGAACATGTATAAGTCATGAAGAAAGCAATAGCAATATACTAAACGATCAAGTGCTAGGCTAACGGAATGGGTCATGTCAATCACAACATTCTCCTAATGATGTGATCCCATTAATCAAATGACAACACATGTCTATGGTTAGGAAACACAACCATCTTTGATTAATGAGCTAGTCAAGTAGAGGCATACTAGTGACTATATGTTTGTCTATGTATTCACACATGTATCATGTTTCCGGTTAATACAATTCTAGCATGAATAATAAACATTTATCATGATATGAGGAAATAAATAATAACTTTATTATTGCCTCTAGGGCATATTTCCTTCAGTCTCCCACTTGCACTAGAGTGAATAATCTAGATTACATAGTAATGATTCTAACACCCATGGAGTCTTGGTGCTGATCATGTTTTGCTCGTGAGAGAGGCTTAGTCAATGCGTCTGCAACATTCAGATCCGTATGTATCTTGCAAATTTCTATGTCTCCCACTTGGACTTGGTCCCGGATGGAATTGAAGCATCTCTTGATGTGCTTGGTCCTCTTGTGAAATCTAGGTTCCTTTGCCAAGGCAATTGCACCAGTATTGTCACAGAAGATCTTCATTCGTCCTAATGCACTAGGTATGACACCTAGATCGGAATTGAACTCCTTCATCCAGACTCCTTCATTTGCTGCTTCCGAAGCAGCTATGTACTCCGCTTCACATGTAGATCCTCCACGACGCTTTGTTTAGAACTGCACCAACTTACAGCTCCAGCGTTTAATAAAAATACGTATCCGGTTTGCGATTTAGAATCGTCCGGATCAGTGTCAAAGCTTGCATCAACGTAACCATTTACGACTAGCTCTTTGTCACCGCCATATACAAGAAACATATCCTTAGTCCTTTTCAGGTATTTCAGGATGTTCTTGACCGCTGTCCAGTGATCCACTCCTGGATTACTTTGGTACCTTCCTGCCAAGCTTATTGCTAAGCATACATCGGTCAGTACACAGCATTGCATACATGATAGAGCCTATGGCTGAAGCATAGGAACATCTTTCATTTTCTCTCTATCTTCTGCGGTGGTCGGGCATTGAGTCGACTCAACTTCACACCTTGTAGCACGCAAGAACCCTTTCTTTGCACGATCCATTTTGAACTTTTTCAAAATTTTATCAAGGTATGTGCTTTATGAAAGTCCTATTAAGCGTCTTGATCTATCTCTATAAATCTTGATGCCCAATATGTAAGCAGCTTCACGAGGTCTTTCATTGAAAACTTTTATTCAAGTATCCCTTTATGCTATCCAGAAATTCTATATCATTTCCAATCAATAATATGTCATCTACATATAATATCGAAAATGCTCTGAGCTCCCACTCACTTTCTTGTAAATCTGAGCTTCACCAAAAGTCTCAGATAAAACCATATGCTTTGATCACACTATCAAAACGTTTATTCCAACTCGAGATGCTTGCACCAGTCCATAAATGGATCATTGGAGCTTGCACACTTTGTTAGCACCTTTTGGATCAACAAAACCTTCGGTTGCATCATATACAACTCTTCTTCCGTAAATCCATTCAAAATGCAGTTTTGACATCCATTTGCCGATTTCATAATCATGAAATGCAGCAATAGCTAACATGATTCGGACAGACTTAAGCATCGCTCTGGGTGAGAAAGTCTCATCGTAGTCAACCCCTTGAACTTGTCGAAAACCTTTCACAACAAGTCGAGCTTTATAGACGATTACATTACCATCAAGATCAGTCTTCTTCTTAAAGATCCATTTATTCTCAATGGCTTGCCGATCATCGGGCAAGTCAACCAAAGTCCATACTTTGTTCTCATACATGGATCCCATCTCAGATTTCATGGCCTCTAGCCATTTTGCGGAATCTGGGCTCATCATCGCTTCCTCATAGTTCATAGGTTCATCATGGTCAAGTAACATGACTTCTAGAATAGGATTACCGTACCACTCTGGTGCGGATCTTACTCTAGTAGACCTACGAGGTTCAGTAGAAACTTGATCTGAAGTTTCATGATCAATATCATTAGCTTCCTCACTAATTGGTGTAGTTGTCACAGGAACCGGTTCTTGTGATGAACTACTTTCCAACAAGGGAGCAGATACATTTATCTCATCAAGTTCTACTTTCCTCCCACTCATTTCTTTCAAGAGAAACTCCTTCTCTAGAAAGGATCCGATTTTAGCACCGAAAATCTTGCCCTCAGATATGTGATAGAAGGTGTACCCAATGGTCTCTTTTGGGTATCCTATGAAGACACATTTCTCTGATTTGGGTTCGAGCTT
Organism: Aegilops speltoides; assembly: GCA_021437245.1. Classification (NCBI taxonomy): domain Eukaryota; kingdom Viridiplantae; phylum Streptophyta; class Magnoliopsida; order Poales; family Poaceae; genus Aegilops; species Aegilops speltoides. Next base: position 400,517,366 of record CM038142.1, on the reverse strand, counting down.
ATCTGGTTGAAGTTTCTTCACATAAGCATCGCAGCCCCAAACTTTAAGAAACGACAACTTTGGTTTCTTGCCAAACCACAGTTCATAAGGCGTCGTCTCAACGGATTTTGATGGTGCCCTATTTAACGTGAATGCGGCCGTCTCTAAAGCATAACCCCAAAACGATAGCGTTAAATCAGTAAGAGACATCATAGATCGCACCATATATAGTAAAGTACGATTACGATGTTCGGACACACCATTTCGTTGTGGTGTTCCGGGTGGCGTGAGTTGCGAAACTATTCCGCATTGTTTCAAGTGTAGACCAAACTCGTAACTCAAATATTCTCCTCCACGATCAGATCGTAGAAATTTTATTTTCTTGTTACCATGATTTTCCACTTCACTCTGAAATTCTTTGAACTTTTAAAATGTTTCAGACTTGTGTTTCATCAAGTAGATATACCCATATCTGCTCAAGTCATCTGTGAAGGTGAGAAAATAAGGATACCCACCGCGAGCCTCAACATTCATTGGACCACAAACATCAGTATGTATGATTTCCAACAAATCAGTTGCTCGCTCCATAGTTCCGGAGAACGGCATTTTAGTCATCTTGCCCATAAGGCACGGTTCGCAAGTACCAAGTGATTCATAATCAAGTGATTCCAAAAGCCCATTAGTATGGAGTTTCTTCATGCGTTTTACACTAATATGACCTAAACGGCAGTGCCACAAATAAGTTGCACTATCATTATCAACTCTGCATCTTTTGGTTTCAACACTATGAATATGTGTATCACTACTATCGAGATTTAATAAAAATAGACCACTCTTCAAGGGTGCATGACCATAAAAGATATTACTAATATAAATAAAACAACCATTATTCTCTGATTTAAATGAATAATCGTCTCGCATCAAACAAGATCCAGATATAATGTTCATGCTTAATGCTGGCACCAAATAACAATTATTTAGGTCTGAAACTAATCCGATGGTAGATGTAGAGGTAGCGTGCCGACCGCGATCACATCGACTTTGGAACCATTTCCCACGCGCATTGTCACCTCGTCCTTAGCCAATCTTCGCTTAATCCGTAGTCCCTATTTCGAGTTGCAAACATTAGCAACAGAACCAGTATCAAATACCCAAGTGCTACTGCGAGCATTAGTAAGGTACACATCAATAACATGTATATCACATATACCTTCGTTCACTTTGCCATCCTTCTTATCCGCCAAATACTTAGGGCAGTTCCGCTTCGATGTCGATGCGCTTGCGGTAGAAGCACTCGATTTCAGGCTTAGGTCCGCACTTGGGTTTCTTCTCTTGAGCAAAGAACTTGTTTGCTGTTCTTCTTGAAGTTCCTTCTTCTTCCCTTTGCCCTTTCTCTTGAAACTTGTGGTCTTGTTAACCATCAACACTTGATGCTCCTTCTTGATTTCTACCTCCGCGGCTTTTAGCATTGCGAAGAGCTCGAGAATAGTCTTGTCCATCCCTTGCATATTATAGTTCATCACGAAGCTCTTGTAGCTTGGTGGCGATGATTGGAGAATTACATCAATGACACTATCATCGGGAAGATTAACTCCCGTTGAATCAAGTGATTATTATACCCAGACATTTTGAGTATGTGTTCACCGACGAACTATTCTCCTCCATCTTGCAGCTATAGAACTTATTGGAGACTTCATATCTCTCAATCCGGGCATTTGCTTGAAATATTAACTTCAACTCTGGAACATCTCATATGCTCCATGACATTCTAAATGTCATTGAAGACCAGTTCTAAGCCGTAAAGCATGGCACATTGAACTATCGAGTAGTCATCAACTTTGCTCTGCGGACGTTCTTAACGTCGTCGGTTAGCATCAAGCAGCAGGCACGGCACCCAGCGGTGCTTCGGGATGTAATTCTTACGCAGCAATGAGGATAATCCTCGAGTTACGGACCCGATCCGTGTAATTGCTACCACCATCTTTCAACTTTGCTTTCTCAAGGAACGCATTAAAATTCAACGGAACAACAGCATGAGTCATCTATCTACAACAAACATAGACAAGCAAAATACTATCAGGTACTAAATTTAAGTTCAATTAATCATATTACTTAAGAACTCCCACTTAGACAGACATCTCTCTAGTCATCTAAGTGATCACGTGATCCAAATCAACTAAACCATGTCCGATCATCACGTGAGATGGATTAGTTTCAATGGTGAACATCACTATGTTGTTCATATCTACTATATGATTCACGCTCGACCTTTCGGTCTCCGTGTTCCGAGGCCATATATGTATATACTAGGCTCGTCAAGTTTAACCCGAGTATTCCGCGTGTGCAACTGTTTTGCACCCATTGTATTTGAACGTAGAGCCTATCACACTCGATCATCACGTGGTGTCTCAGCACGAAGAACTTTCGCAACGGTGCATACTCAGGGAGAAAACTTCTTGATAATTAGTGAGAGATCATCTTAAAATGCTACCGTCAATCAAAGCAAGATAAGATGCATAAAGGATAAACATCACATGCAATCAATATAAGTGATATGATATGGCCATCATCATCTTGTGCTTGTGATCTCCATCTTCAAAGCACCGTCGTGATCACCATCGTCATCGGCGCGACACCTTGATCTCCATCGTAGCATCGTTGTCATTACGCCATCTATTGCTTCTACAACTATCGCTACCGCTTAGTGATAAAGTAAAGCAATTACAGGCGTTGCATTTCATACAATAAGCGACAACCATATGGCTCCTGCCGATTGCCGATAACCGGTTACAAAACATGATCATCTCATACAATAAAATATAGCATCACGTCTTGACCATATCACATCACAACATGCCCTTCAAAAACAAGTTAGACGTCCTCAACTTTGTTGTTGCAAATTTTACGTGGCTGCTACGGGCTTTAGCAAGAACCGTTCTTACCTACGCATCAAAACCACAACGATAGTTCGTCAAGTTGGTGCTGTTTTAACCTTCGCAAGGACCGGGCGTAGCCACACTCGATTCAGCTAAAGTGAGAGAGACAGACACCCGCCAGCCACCTATAAGCACGAGTGCTCGTAACGGTGAAACCAGTCTCGCGTAAGCGTACGCGTAATGTCGGTCCGGGCCGCTTTATCTCACAATACCATTGAACCAAAGTATGACATGCTGGTAAGCAGTATGACTTGTATCGCCCACAACTCACTTGTGTTCTACTCGTGCATATAACATCAACGCATAAAACCTAGGCTCGGATGCCATTGTTGGGGAACGTAGTAATTTCAAAAAAAATCCTATGCACACGCAAGATCATGGTGATGGCATAGCAACAAGAGGGGAGAGTATTGTCCACGTACCCTCGTAGACCATAAGCGGAAGCGTTAGCACAACGCGGTTGATGTAGTCGTACGTCTTCACGATCTGACCGATCCAAGCACCGAACGTACGTCACCTCCGAGTTCAGCACACGTTCAGCTCGATGGCGATCCCGGGCTCCGATCCAGCAAAGCTTCGGGATGAGTTCCACAAGACGACGGCGTGGTGGCGATGATGATGTTCTACGGTGCGAGGCTTCGCCTAAACTCCGCGACGATATGATCGAGGTGGAATATGGTGGAGGGGGGCACCGCACACGGCTAAGGAACGATCCGTAGATCAACTTGTGTGTTCTAGGGTGCCCCCGCCCCGTATATAAAGGAGCCAGGGGGGAGGAGGCGGCCGGCCAAGGAGGGCGCGCCAAGGGGGGAGTCCTACTCCCACCGGGAGTAGGACTCCCTTCTTTCCTAGTTGGAGTAGGAGAAGGGGGGAAGGAGGAGGAAGAGGGGGGGGCGCCGCCCCTCTCCTTGTCCTATTCGGACTAGGGAGGGGAGGGGGCGCGGCCCACCTCTTGCCTCCTCTCCTCTTCTCCCTTATGGCCCATGTAGGCCCAATAACCCCCGGGAGGGTTCCAGTAACCCCCCGGTACTCCGGTAAAATGCCGATTTCACCCGGAACACTTCCGATGTCCAAACATAGGCTTCCAATATATCAATCTTTATGTCTCGACCATTTCGAGACTCCTCGTCATGTCCGTGATCACATCCGGGACTCCGAACAAACTTCGGTACATCAAAACTTATAAACTCATAATAAAACTGTCATCGTAACGTTAAGCGTGCGGACCCTACGGGTTCGAGAACTATGTAGACATGACCTAGAACCATTCTCGGTCAATAACCAATAGCGGAACCTGGATGCTCATATTAGTTCCTACATATTCTACGAAGATCTTTATCGGTCAAACCGCATAACAACATACGTTGTTCCCTTTGTCATCGGTATGTTACTTGCCCGAGATTCGATCGTCGGTATCCAATACCTAGTTCAATCTCGTTACCGGCAAGTCTCTTTACTCGTTACATAATGCATCATCCGTAACCAACTCATTGGTCACATTGCTTGCAAGGCTTATAGTGATGTGCATTACCGAGAGGGCCCAGAGATACCTCTCCGACAATTGGAGTGACAAAACCTAATCTCAAATCGCCAAATCAACATGTACCTTCGGAGACACCGGTAGTACTCCTTTATAATTACCCGATTCGTTGTGACGTTTGGTAGTACCAAAGTGTTCCTCCGTAAACAGGAGTTGCATAATCTCATAGTTACGGAACATGTATCAGTCATGAAGAAAGCAATAGCAATATACTAAACGATCAAGTGCTAGGCTAACGGAATGGGTCATGTCAATCACATCATTCTCCTAATGATGTGATCCCATTAATCAAATGACAACACATGTCTATGGTTAGGAAACACAACCATCTTTGATTAATGAGCTAGTCAAGTAGAGGCATACTAGTGACTATATGTTTGTCTATGTATTCACACATGTATCATGTTTCCGGTTAATACAATTCTAGCATGAATAATAAACATTTATCATGATATGAGGAAATAAATAATAACTTTATTATTGCCTATAGGGAGTGTTTCCTTCATAAAATTTGGGGCCAGATCATGGAAATCCAGGCCATAGTAGAACATGAGCCCCCGGACAAAGGGGTGGAGTGGGAAGCCCAGTCCGCGGAGGAAATGGGGAAGGAACACTACCCTCTCATGGGGCCCGGGGGTGGGGATGAGCTGCCCCTCGTCGAGGAGCCGGTGCGCGATATCCTAGACAAGTATCCGGCCTTGCGCATCTTTTTGATGTGCCCCTCTGTGACGGAGGAGGCCATCCACTTGCCTCCCGCTCCAGACATGATTGGAGAAGGTCGAGGTGAGATGTGCGGACTTGGGCGTTGGAGCTCGAGTGCGCGGAGATGGATAAACAAAGGAGGAAGAAGGCGTAGGTGAAAAGGTGGATCCTTATCCCCTTATATATGGGCGGACGAAACTATGCGTCCCCACCAGCCTAGTAAAACTCGCTTATCTCCCAAGCGCCGCAATCAATGGCGCTGTTGGGTTACCCACATCCGTATTGATGAGAATCCCGGAATAAGGGGACACGATCTCTGCTTTGACAAGACGTGCCGAGGAAACCGCTTCACTAAACGCGCTGAGGTGGAACAATAAAAATGATTCGAGTAAAGGCTTGGCCGTGGTGTGACGTCATACCGCGAAATACGTCAGCAGATTGAACTTGTGTGAATATTATTCTCTCTACGGTGGTATGTGGAATTTATCTTGCAGAGCCAGACACTATCCTGGTGTTCAAAATCTTCTATGAATTATTTGGACGAGGAACCCGCCTTGCAATGTCGAAGACAATATGCGCACTGACTGCCGTCATTGAAGCCCGGTTCGGGGCTCTTGAGGAGTCTGGACTAGGGGTGTCCGGATAGCGAACTATCATCATTGGCGGACTCCAAGACTATGAAGATACAAGATTGAAGACTTCGTCCCGTGTCCGGATGGGACTTTCCTTGGCGTGGAAGGCAAGCTTGGCGATACGGATATGTAGATCTCCTACCATTGTAACCGACTCTGTGTAATCCTAGCCCTCTCCGGTGTCTATATAAACCGGAGGGTTTTAGTCCATATGACGAACAACAATCATACCATAGGCTAGCTTCTAGGGTTTAGCCTCCTTGATCTCGTGTTAGATCTACTCTTGTACTACCTATATCATCAATATTAATCAAGCAGGAGTAGGGTTTTACCTCCATCGAGAGGGCCCGAACCTGAGTAAAAACATCGTGCCCCTTGTCTCCTGTTACCATCCGCCTAGACGCACAGTTCGAGACCCCCTACCCGAGATCCGCCGGTTTTGACACCGATAGGAGGCAACAAAACGGGCCACCCTTTCAGCCCTCCGCCGCACTCACACGGGATGTCCAAGAGCTCATAGTGAGAGTAGTCTACATCTTGGCCACGCTCATTCTCGATGATCATGTTGTACATGATCACACAAGCGTGCATGATGTACCAAAGTATCTTTTGATCCCAAAATCTAGTCGGTCCTCTCACAATAGCAAATTGGGCTTGCAAAATCCCAAAATCTCTCTCCACATCTTTTCTAGCCACCGCCTGAGCATTGTGGAAAACAAGATTTTTGTTACCTTCCGGTTTTTTCAACGGCTTCAGAAATGTTTGCCACTTTGGGTAGATGCCATCCGCAAGATAGTATCCATACTTGTATGTACGACCATTTGCTACAAACTGCACCGGTGGCAGTTCACCATTTGCAATCTTATTCATCAGTGGTGACCGGTTAACAATGTTGATGTCATTCAAAGATCCAGGCATTCCAAAAAAAGCATGCCAAATCCAAGTCTCTTGATCGGCCACCGCTTCAAGGATTACAGTGGAACCCTTTTTTTGGCCGTGGAATTGCCCATGCCATGCCTTTGGACAATTCTTCCAATTCCAATGCATGCGATCTATTGAGCAAAGCGTACCTGGGAAGCCGTGAGCTTTGTTCATCTCCAATAGCCTTGCGGCGTCTTCAGCATTGGGAGATCTCAAGTACTCCTGGCCAAACACTTGTACAATTCCGACTGCAAAGCGCTTGACACACATGATGGCTTGACTCTCACCCATGGCCAAGTGATCATCAACTAGATCAGCGGGGATACCGTATGCCAACATACGCAAAGCGGTTGTCACCTTCTGAAAGGTGCTATGCCCGAGCTCTCCAGCGGCATTCCTCCTTTGCTGAAAAAACCGGCCATGGCTCGCTAGTTTCTCTGCAATGCGCCTGAAAAACTCGGTGGTTATCCTAAACCGCGACGAAAGTACGACTCGGGGTATGTGAGATTCTCCACAAAACAGTGCCTCATCAATCTGTTGTGGGCATCAATCCTATCCCTCCAAATTTTCTGCCGACCCATAAACGAACCATCGTGCTTCGGTTTTTTATCGATGTGCATAGCTAGGATCATTGCAAGATCCTCCTCCTCTTCCATATCAAATTCTTCTTCGGAAGAATCATACGACGAACTCATCTACAATGTTCAATATAAACTAGGCTATAAAAACTACAAACAACATGCACCAAATTCATGTAAGAAATGTGAAGTTGAAGCAATACATATCTTGCGGGCGTTTTGTCGAACACCTTGCGGGCGCCGAACGGCAGTGAGCGGCCGGGCGCTGTTCGTCGGAGGACTGCCGCGCGCGATGGACGGTGGTGACTAGAGGGAGACGGAAAAAGCCACGGCGGCGCGGGGATAGGCCGGGGGAGCGCCAGAACGGTCGCCGGAAGAAATGGGGTGGCGCGGGCGGTGGCGGCATCGGCGGCTGGATGGGGTAGGTGGAGTTGCGAGCGAGCGCTCGAGAGTCCAGCGCGCGGGAGCGGACGCAGCAAATAAGCGGCGCGCGATGGCGTTTCGGCCCGCACGCTGAACTAGATATGTCGCGCGTGCGGTTTTTGCGTCTCCGCTGGAGCGGCCGGAGCGGTAGTGTGCGCAAAAGGCACTAATTTTTCAGCGCGGCGCTTATATAGCGCGGCCGTTGGAGATGCTCTTAGCCAAAGCCTATCCCTAGTAGGAGTGCTTGATTAGATGATGCTAGAGCCTATCCCAGAGGCAGGCTTTAATTCCTTTTTTTATCAATATAAATATAACCATTGTGACAAATGAATGATTGTGAAGAAAAAAAAAACTGTATGCAATGCTCTCTGAGATTACATTACACACAAGCGAGATGACCTGCATTGTATCAGTTGCTTAGCGCACGCAATGGGCTATGGCAGGGCGACGTGCCGTGCTGCAGCTTGATGAGGTTGTAGTACATCCCCGCGCGGCCGAGGGCGACGAGGTCGCGGTGCGTCCCTCTCTCCGCCACCCTCCCGTCCTTGACCACGGCGATCATGTCCGAGTTCTGCACTGTGGAGAGCCTGTGCGCCACCACCACGCACGTCCTGGTCCCCTGCAGCATCCGGTCCACGGCGTCCTGCACCAGCCGCTCCGACACCGTGTCCAGCGCGCTCGTCGCCTCGTCCAGCAGCAGGATCCTCGCGTTCTTCAGCACCGCCCTCGCCAGCGCGATCCGCTGCCTCTGCCCGCCGGACAGCTGCGCCCCGCGCTCCCCGATCTGCGTGTCGTACCCGCTCTCCATCCCGCTGATGAACTCGTGGGCGTTGGCCAGCGCCGCCGCGCTCCTCACCTCCTCCTCCGTCGCCTGCTCGTCGCCGTACATGATGTTGTCGCGGATCGTGCCGGAGAAGAGCGTCGGCTCCTGGCTCACCAGCGCCACGTGCGACCGGAGGTGCGTCAGGCCGTACCCCCTGATGTCCCTGCCGTCGATCAGGATGGAGCCGCTCCGCACGTCGTAGAACCGCTCGATCAGCCCGATCACCGTGGACTTGCCGGACCCGCTCGGCCCCACCAGCGCCACCGTCTTGCCCGCGCCGATCTCGAGGCTCAGCCCGGCGAGCACCGTCACCTCCGGCCGCGTCGGGTAGCTGAAGTGCACGTCCCTGAACTCGATGGCTCCCTTGATCCCCTTCTGCAGCTTCTCCTTGTCGTCGTCGGACTCGCTGGCACCGTCGCTGGTGCCGGATTTGATCGCCGGTTCACGGTCCAGCGTGTCGAGGATGGACTGCACCGCGTCCCCGCCTTGCGCCAGGTCCGACGTCAAGCTCCCGGCGTCGGCGATGACCCTCCCCATGCTCATGAGGATGAAAAACACCTGGAACAGCTGCGTGGTGTTGATCTGCCGGCTGGCCATGAGCTTGCCTCCGTACCAGAGTGCGAGCGCCGTGCTCGCCGTGGCGTTGAACTGGCACAGGCACAGGCAGAAGCCCGAGAACCAGGACTGCGTTATGGTGTCCTTCCTCGGGCCCACCTGCGCGGCCTCGTACAGCTGGAGCATCCGCCGCTGCGACGAGAAGGCGGTGATCGTCCGGTGGTTCACCACGGCCTCGCTGGCGAGCTGGCTGCCCTGCACCTGCGCCTTCTTGGCCTTCCTGGAGCCGGCCGTCATGAGCACCTTCTTGAAGTAGAAGCTGGCGATCACCAGCGGCTGCAGGGCCATCATCACCGCCGCGAGGCGCCACGACACGTAGAGCGCCAGCGCGAATCCCAGGGACGCCGTGGCGCCCGCCTGCACCAGCAGGCACATCCGGTCCCCGACGAGGGACCGGACCTTGGTCGCCTGCGTCGCCAGCCGCGCGCACACGGCCGCGCTCGAGTTCTCGTCCTCGTCGAACCACCCGACCTCGAAGGAGAGGATCTTGGCCAGCATCTGGTCCCGGACGCGCTCCGTCAGGCGCTCGCCCATGACGGCGAAGTTATAGTGCTCCACGATGTTGGCGGCGATGCAGACTATGGCGATCGCGAGGAAGATGAGAGAGTAGGCCCTGGTCTTTGCACGGATGAGGTCGTGGTCGGTGAGGAAGTACACCGCCGGCAGCGAGCCCATGCTGTACGAGTAGAGCGGCAGCACCGCGCCGAATATGATCGCGCCAGCGCACCCGAGCAGAGCCTGCTTCCACTCCGGGCGGTTCATCTTGAGCAGGCGAAGATGCAACGACTTCTGGGGCTGCGCTGCGTGCGCGACGGGGACCGCGAGCTGGCTGATTTCCACGGTGGGCTCGACAGACCGGAACGACCGCACCGGGCTAGGTCGGAGCTCGCCGGCCGGCGACGCGATCTCCACGCTATGGAACTTCTCCTCCTCCTCTACCACGCGGGGCCCGTCCGCCCGCGCCGCGGACGAGCTCTGCAGGTGCACCATCTTGGCGTACACGCCGCCTTCGCCTCCGTCCATGGCGACGAGCTCGTCGTGCGTGCCGAACTCCACCACGCGGCCCTCGTCGAGCACGGCAATCGTGTCGGCCTTGCGGAGCGTGGAGAGGCGGTGCGCCACGATGACGGTGGTCCGGCCCACGGACGCCCGGTCCAGCGCGTCCTGCACCGTCCGCTCCGACTCGGAATCCAGCGCGCTCGTCGCCTCGTCCAGGAGCAGGATCTTGGGGTCCCGGATGAGCGCGCGGGCAATGGCGATCCGCTGCTTCTGGCCTCCCGACATCTGCGTCCCGAACTGCCCCACCTGCGGCATTTTCAGTTCAGTCATCAGTATACTGAAGCAATAAACAATATCTTAGCAATGAAGTGCAGCTAGCAAAATTGTTACAGTGACATACATGTGTGTCGTATCCGTTGGGCAATTTGGTGATGAACTCGTGAGCGTTAGCCATCTTGGCCGCGTCGATGATCTGCTCCGGCGAAGCCGTCTCGTTGCCGAACAGTATGTTCTCCCTGATGGACGTGGCGAACAGCACGGGCTCTTGGCTCACCAGGCCGATCTTGCTCCGGAGCCACTCCGCGTTGAGCGAGCCAATGTTGTCGCCGTCGAGCAGTATCTCCCCGCTGTCTGGGCGGTAGAACCTCTGCAGCAAGGCGATGACGGTGGACTTCCCGGACCCGCTGCCGCCGACGAGGCCGATGGTCGCGCCCTCGGACATGGTCAGGTTGACGCCGTTGAGCACCCGCGTGTCCGGCCTCGACGGGTACGTGAAGTGCACGTCCTTGAACACGATCTGGCCCCTCACGACGTCCTTGGTGGCGCCCTTCTTGCCGGCCTCCTTGAGAGGCGGGAGCTTCTCGATCATCCCCCGCATCCGGGCCGCCGCCGCCGAGGCGTCCACGAAGTAGCGTAGGTTCGGGAGCGCCGCCATGATGGAGCTGAAAAGGCAGAAATGCAAAATGACATGATCGATCGAGCTGTCGCTCCAAGGTCGAAAGGAAGGGGCTGGATTGTAGATTGGACGCTCACATTCCCGCCAAGACGATGCAGATGGCGGCGACGAAGACGTGGCCGCCCTGGGCGTGCTGGTGGATGACGAGGACGCTCGCGAGCCAGGACATGAAGGACCAGACGGCGTAGATGGCGCCCATGCTCCCTATGACGGCGCCTTTGATGAGCCCCTGCTTGATGCCCAGCGCCGTGCTCCGCGCCAGCGCGATCCTGAACCGCTCCAGCGTGTGGCGCTCCCCGTTGTAGGACGCCACCGTCCGGATGGAGGAGACGGCCTGGTCGGCGATGCCGCCCGCGGACTCGTACGCCGCGCGCGACTCCCCGGCCGCGGCGACCATGCGCTTGCCGAGGACCACGCTGGGCACGAAGAAGAGGAAGGTCAAGGGGAGGCCCGCCAGCGCGAGGCGCCACGCGAAGACGAAGCACACGGACATGGCGCCGAAGAAGAGCGTCACGTTGGCCAGCACCATGGGAAGCTGAAAACCAAGCATGTGAACAGAGTGAGGCTGCGTGGAGGCGTGCCGGCTGTGTCAAGGGAGTGGGGATTGGTGGCCGGACCTTCTCGCTGAGGAAGTCCTGGATGGTGTCGGCGTCGTCGGAGATGGTGGTGATGATCCCGAAGGTGGTGGACTGCGAGGAGGGGGCGGCGTCGAAGAAGTGCACCTCCTGCCGCAGCACGGCTTCCAGGTACAGCCTCCGCATCCTCGACGCCTGTCGCTCCGCCGTTCTGGTCCAGCACACCCCCTCTGCTCAGCCGACATGGGTCAGGAGAACCATTCAGTCCGACCGAGTAACAAAATCAGTTTGACCGTAACTACGTACTGTTGTGCTTACCTAGGAAAGAGCATGCGCCCACTGCAACCGCGAGATACAGCAACCGGAGCGCGAACTGAGACCACGACAAACAAACAAGAATAAGCTCGACACACTGCCACAGGAGACAGACTGACAGAACTACGTATATAGTACTACTGTAGCTGCTAGCCAATGGAGCAGTAGCAGTATGTTTTTAGCGCCAACCTTGTCGACGGCGCTGGAGCTGAAGGCGCTGCCGGCGCTCCCGGCGCTCCCGGCGGCGCCGTAGCTGTTGATGATGTCGCCGAGCACGAGCATGAGGAGCGGCTGCATCATGCCGTCGCCGAAGCTCCCCAGCACGCCCAGCATCATGAGGCTCAGGTCGTGCGCGTCCGCGTACCGGACCATCTCCAGGAACGACGCCTTCCCTGCCGCCGCATCCCCCATCGGCTGATCCCGATCGATTGATTCCTCAAGTGTTTTCGCTCGGGATGATGCTCGGTGAGCAGAGGGAGCTTAACCAGCTAGATCGATACTCGTTTCACTCAGGCTTCTGTCGTCCGATTATGGGGCGGGATGCAGCTACTTATCAGTAAACGAAAATGCTACACTTACGAAACTGCTGTCGTCAGTAAATCGTAGTCAGTAGTTGCTGTCCTCCAATCAGATGGCACAGCTGGGCCGTGGTTCTCGTCACGTAGCCGAGCGCCGGATGGAGGTTTTCCGAGCGAGGAATATGCTGGCCGGTGGTCGATCGGGGTTGGACATTTGGCGGCGCGTCGGACTGTTGTCCGTGGTCCGGAGAGATCGATGGGGCCAAATCGGGTTCACGGAAGCGCTGACGAGTGCGAACTTGTTCAATCGAGAGAACGTGCCTTGTTTACTCGGAGATGTCTGTGAATTTGAGTACAGGTGGTTGAGTCTGCTGATCCTGTGTTGGTACTTCTCAAGTGGATGTCAGCTTGGAGAAAGACAGCCTTTGCATGATTGAGTCCGTGCACGTATTTCCGTCCAAAATGAACGTAGGATACATGCATGTACTTTCGTCAGGTCTATCATGTACGTGTACTCTGCCGGCCTTTGCTTGTCTCTTTCTTTGTGTCCCGCATGTCCCTACCGACGATCCCGTGGAACAGGAAAACAGTGAATTGCATCATCGATGTCAATACACGCACACAATTTGAACCGGATTGTGAATCGCCGTTATCATATTCCGTGATGCTATCTTTGATTACGGACTTGGGATATCGAAAGATCTCGCCATTTTCTGTCCCGGGGCCTCTGGGCACAAGTGATTGGTTCCGCTGATCTTCTGTTGGTGTTTAACTTGTCAAGTGGAGGTCAGCTCAGAGAAAGACAGCGTTTGCATGATTGAGTTAGTACATTAATTTGTGTCTAAAAAGATTTAGTAGGCGTATCTATCATGCACACCGCCGGCCTTGTTCGTCCTTTTGCCGTGTCCGTAGCACATGGACAGAGACACATGCCCCCCTACCAAATTTTACAAAACAGACAGTTCGCAATCTGTCCGAAAGGCCACCAAAATTTCCACGCATAACCAGGACTCGGATGTTCATGTTTTGGATTTGCCAAATCTGCGAGAAACTATAGCAACCACTGCCTGGTACTAAAGGTTTGAACGGAGACAACTCACTAATGATGGGCAAGCACAAACGGCAGCCCAAACTCTTTTCGCGATGAAAAGCCTTACAGCGAACTATGTTATCGCATGTAGTCTGAAGGCGAAGGAACGATCAACGGCATGATGAAACCACGCCCAGGATATAGAAACTGAACGTGGACGCTGGATTTGATCAAGACAACTTAAATGGGTCGGTTGGTGATCCGCGATCACACTTGACATTTCATTGTCGTTGCAAACAAAATATTGAGTTCTTGTTATGATGCTTTCACAGCTGAAGCAACAGCAGTTAGATTTGGGCTGAAGTTGGCACGTATGGTGGGGTGCAGCAAGATTGAAGTGGCCTCAGAAGGGGCTGTCGATCTTAATGAAGATGGCTCGAATTCAGTAGCAAGTGCCATTATCGATGACTGTTTCTTTATGAAGTTAGATTTTAACCATGTCTTGTTTGAGCATTGTAATAGAAATTGTAATCAGGCTGCTCATGAACTAGCTAAATTAGCTAAGTACTCTACTCCTAGTGTCTGGATGGATTCACCACCAAATGAGTTGATCTCCTTCCTTGTAAGTGATACAATCACTTTGATGGAATAAAGGAAGAGATTAATTATAAAAAAAATGTCTTTGAGTTCTCATATTGAAGATTCACTTTCAGAAAGTACTGAGAAAACATGTGGTGGAGCGTATGGGTTATGTTTCTGGACTGGACTCAAATTCTAGTCAAAATATTTTCTAAACAAAAAAATAATATCTCCTACCCACTGAAATGTCCAAAGTTTGGAAAATTTGGTCCAGGTTTGAAACCTAGGTTGGTAAATCCATTGTTTGTGCAAACACCGAGGCACGTGATCAAATCCCAGCGCCTCATGCTTATCCGTTTCGAAAAAAAGAACACCGAGGCACGTCTTGTAGCAATTGCACTATCAATCCGAAATCAGGGGGAAATATCTCGTGTTACCGGTGAGATTCTTTTTTTTTGCCGAGAAAATTTCTACTCTATTCATCATCAATCATGATATTACAACAAATACTAGAAATTATAAAGTTTATATTCAGACCCGCAAAGCACCTAGTGACGATTATAAGCACTGATCAGTCAGCTAGTCAACCATCGACTTGAAAAAAATATGGCAAAAGAAAGAAATCGAAGAAGTTCATGAATTCAAAAATGTTTTCACGGATTTTTAAAAAAGTACACAAACTTCAAAAAAAGTTCATGAATTTGAGAAGAAGTTAATCGAATTTGGAAAAAAATCAAAGAAGTTCGTGAATTCATGAATACTTTTTCTGAATTTGCATTTCTTTCACTATTTTTTTGAATTCATGAATTTCATTCAAATTCATGGATTTCTTGTATGTTTGTGAACTTTTTTGAATTTCATGAATTTTTTCAAATGGTCGAGTCAACGACCAATGGGTCAAATCAACGGTTGATTCAGTGGTCAACATGGGCAAGTCAACAGATCAAACCCATGGTGAGACGACCCACCAGCTCGCGTTCGTGGGCCGGCCCATGTGATGTTGCAATCAGCGTCGGTTGTCTTCGGGGCGCTAAAGGCGTCAAATAGGGAGTCTCACTTGATCAGACCACCTTAACACCTCTCCTGTTGGGCTTCAGGTGGTTACAACATGACACATGTTTCAAACCAACTGATTCTGTCTTCCTACTCTCTCAAAAACGTTGATTCTATCACGTGTGGGGGTGGTTGTAGCATGACCATGTTTCACACCAGCTGAATTTATCGGCGCGCAAAAAAGAAATAGCGTTGCACGCCATCCGAGCAAACTCGGAATCAACAGACAACAGTCAACGTGCACCGAGTTATCGGCCGCTTTAAAGAGAAAGTCGTTTCCCTCAGTTACGCATTCGCCACATCCCGTGAACCACTGGACTCGTACCGGCCGCGAGCGAGCCTCCCAAACACACACCGGTATTCCGATAGCGGCAACTACATACCCTGGCCGCTATATGCTAAGTATTGTACATACTTTGAGCTGGTTGGTACTCCTACCTTTTTTTTTGAGTAACAGCGCTCTTTATTCATCAAAGAACAATGTTTTGAGAGATTCAAAGATCGGTTGGTACTCCTACCTCTATAGGCGCGTAGTTGTGGCGACATATGCCACAAGCCCACAAGAGCTCCTAAACAACACGTAGTACAACGCAAGTTACTAGCACGCTCGCGCGCACTGGGCCCAACTACACTGGTTGACAGGTGGACCTTTGATGGGTTGCCAGGTTGACCATTGGCTTAAAAATGTTATGGAAAGATCACAAAATTGAAGAACAAATCATGGACTTGAAAGCAGTTCATAAATTTCAAAAAAGTTCATCAATTTTGAAAAAAGTCACATATATGGAAAAAGTTCAAATTTTTTAAAAAATAGTGTGTGGATTTAAAAAAAAAAGTCCACACAATTTTTGGGCGGTATGGGTTGTTACATGCGGGTAGTTATGCATGTGCCGCTTCTCTCGCTCTCATCAGATGTCACTGTCAAAGCATCTTTCATTGAGTCTCCAACTTCTGTAAGATTCAACGGATTTACAAGAATGGCACCAAATCAATATTACTATCATCCTAGCTGATCACTTACCTCACTCAATATCAGAACTCCTTTTTTGATCCCTAGCATGCAACATATTCATAGCTTACAAGATTCATGCCATCCCTCAGTGATGATACAAGAGCCACATCTAAGCAAAACAGAGGAAATGCACGGCTCAAGCATGATAAAAGCACTAATATTTTGAACAAAAGAGTGCTAATAAAGTCCAACTTTCAATATCACGAGAGCTGCCAATGACTGGATAAAGAGCGCATAAGGCATGGAAATCAAGAGATCGATCCTGATCCTGCAAGGAGAAAATTATTTTAGATGAAACAAAATAGTTTGCCTAAGAGCCTTCCACACATGGAATCAAGGTCATAAGATAGCACAAAGATCTATTTAAAAGCTAAGCAGATGATGAATAGGAACAACGAACAATGTTCCAAATCGTTTATTTATGCACCCAACAATTTCGTGCCCTTGGCTTGTAAGCTTCTGATCCGCTCAAGAAACAAGGAAGTGTTATAAGAACTGCAACATCTATATTGCTTAAAACGAATGATATTTTAAAAGAGACAGCAAGCCGACAAATTGAAAACCATGTGTATGAACAATCATATGTCAAACATATGATGGCAAAAAAAAATACATAAATGCTCTTACAGCCAGGGACATCAGTTCTAGTTGGCACACCAATTTGAAGTAGAACCACTTTATCAATCCATTCAGGGTTTTCCTCAAGAAACTTTTCAAAGGCCAAAATCTTTGTGGAATTCCTTTGATCATGTCAAGTCGATCAACACCAAGCATTACCTATGACAACAATAGGGAAAAAATACTCTGTAAGACTACAAGAGACGTCGACAAATTATTGAATTTTCAATATAAAAAATATAGGTCAACTAAAAAAAGATGTCGATTGTGTGGTTTATAAGTTTGTAGCTCAAGATTTAATGTCCTACATTAGAATAACATGACAGAAATGGAATTGTGACTTTCAAGGTGGCATTTATGAGTTATAACCGCTAAAATATGACTGGTAGATCTGGAAATTACAAAAATACAATGGTAGCATCCTATCAGCCACAAGGAGAGGCCAAGTATGGTGAAAGTTGCCTTTGAGTAGTAATTTTCCACCTTATTAAGGTGTGTTACACTTGAACCTAAAATTGCATCTGAACAATATTTAAAAGTAAGCTTGGCATGCAGAAATTAATTGTTATGTAAACATCACAAAATTTGCAGGTAGTTTTTGTTATGAAACCAGTTTTCATACCAACTTACATCAAGGTAAAGACTCCATATGCATCTTTACATGTTGATAATGAATCTTGGTATATTTTTTGTCAGGTTACTCAGATGAAGTATCTGGGTTACTAATGTTGAATGATTAATATCATAATCGAGGAAAAGAAGTCGCATGTTTTTATATTATCTCGGAGCATGAAGTATCAATTGTTTTCTCACCTTCCGTCCCGCAAATTGGTCTGGCTATTCATTGACATGTCTTTTTGCTGCTGTAATGTCCAACGTTCTTTTGAAATGATCAGAGTCTATCCCAATTGGAAACTGAAGATTTCAGCCACGTGAGCAAAAAGAATCACCCGTTTTCCAAATAACAAATTGGATTTGTATAAATCGTCATAATGAGAGGTAGGAGTAGGTAAAATATTGAATTGCTTAACTAATGGTATTTCACATAATTTCTCTAGGGTAGGGGGCCATAGCCCCCTTGGCCCTAGAGAAGCACCACCACTGATCCCAAACATGTCAGATGAACAAACTAATGAACATAAAAGTTCTGATGTGTACTGTTGCAACCCGTGTCAACTTTCCCTGGTCCGCCACACCTTCATGGGTACCCTTGAGTCCATGTATTCTGGTACATGCACTCACGAAATGCCTTGAATAGTCGTATGTATGAAATCTAAAGAAGAAAATCAGTAAGAGCTAAGAACAACCATAGAACAACTTGTAAAGAAACCATTACTTATAAAAGCAAGATGCATGCTCACCCGACTAAATCAACGCAGAGCATGGAGCGAAGCACCTCCAAGCGTGATGGCAGCGTGCGGTAAATCTCTGAGGAACGGAACAGTGTGTGTGTAGGAACCACCTCATGTTGATGTCACGCTCACCGATGCACTTGGGCAGGAACATGATGTGGTAGTCATGGCACCAGATCACATCCCCTTCCTCGTAGTGCTCATACACGACATCCGCAAAAAAAGTTCACACAATTTCAAAAAAACGAAGAAGTTCGTGAATTCAAAAACGATTTTGAAAAAAATCACAAACTTCAAAAAAAGTTCACAAATTTGAAAAAATATCATCAATTTCCACCACGTGCTCCCCATCGTTCATTGTCATAATCATACTTGAGATCGGTCGCAGCTTCGCTTGATCGAATCTGCATCTTATGTGGTTTGTTTTGGAAAGGGATAAAAAAGAGAAAAAGGTATTAAAAAAGTGAGAGAAAAAGGTTAAAAAATGAGAGACAGAATAGAAGAAAAAAAGACAAAATTTGGATCTATCTAGACTTAGTCTCATACCTCAATTTGGTTAGAATATGTTTTGCACAGTGTTTAGAAAAACAATCATATCTTTCTTATACGAAGTCTGCTTTGGCTCCACAAGTACTAAAATTAAGCTATCGACGAGCCACATCTAAATAGTTGCAAAAGCAAGTTCAATATTTGGCACCTCAAAATCGGCTTCTAAATAGGACTTTTGCCCTTCGTAGTTCGCGAACACGGTTTATCACAATTTTAGATTTTTTTTGCCTCCTCATCCTAACTCGGACTTGAGTGATTATTTTTGCGTTGGAAAGCTTGAGCCAATAGCATTCTTAAGAAAAATTATGAGAAAATTGGCACAAAATTTTCAAGAGGAAAGTTGGAGGTAGAGTTTTTGGTATATCCTGTTTGGCGGTTGTTTCTCATCATTATCTTTACTGCCATTATGATCTTCACTTATATCTTGCTGTCTAGAGCTACTTCATATCCTTTGTTGCTGCTAGTTGTGCTACACCATGACCCCATTAGTGTTCTATGCTCGCGTCTCTACTCCGGTATAGCCTAGGACCAACACAGTACCATCGTTGAGCGTTTATTTAACACCATGTCTCTGAATTGATTATTCCTAATCTTTTACTACCATATATTTAAGCTTTTCAAGCTAAAAATGCCTCATAAAAAGAGGAAATACCCTACCTTTTTCCAACTTTGTAACCCAAACCCAACCCGATCGTCGTCTATGATTCCTTCTCGCGTACACCAACCTAGAAAGAGAGCGGCTGCGGTTGCGGCGGCGAGGGAGCCTTCCATCTAGTTTACGAAGAGAGCGATGCATTCAATGGGTGGTTAGATGGAGGCGGTGGAGAAGGAAATGTGTGACAAGCGGAGTGGGAGAAATGTGAGGCGGTGATGGAGGAGCAAAAGGCGAAGAAGAGGAGAAGGAGGAGGAGGAGGAGGAGGAGGAGGAGGAGGAGGAGGAGAAGAAGGCAAAGAAAACGATGATGATAAAGGCCACGATGGAATCTGTTGAAGTGGTGGAGAGGAAGATCTTGGAGAAAATGGGGGAACCCGAGGATTCCTGGGAACAGTTTCGTGGTTTCTGGATGAGGGTTTGGGGCGAAGACGGCCATTTTGGTGAATTCGAGGATGACAGTGAGTGGTGTAACCTCTCTGCCTACACACGCTTTGATTTCATTTATTATTTCCCTTCCCATCCGTCCTTACTAGCATTGTACATGTCACTCATGCAGCTACCATCTCCGCCATGCGTCTCACCTTGTGTGACTATGGCTCAACAATGAGCACACTGCAGTTCTTTTCAGTCAAAGTTGGAAAAATTGATGAGAGTTTACAGTAGCCGTTGGATGTGTATGGGTTCTTTGACGTACATGATGTGGTGGATCACAAACGCAACATGATCTTCTCCTGTGGCAGGGATAACTACCAAACCAGCATCCAAGAGGTTCATCACTATGTGCATCTATCTCTAGTCAATAAATGTGAAAATCATTCCTTTACACAGGCTTTTAAAAAAGAAGTAAGAATATAACACATCAAAGTGGTTATAACTACTTATAGTTATGCCAATTATAGATGCTTCTGAAAACAGTAATAATCTAGTTTAAAGTCTTTGTTTTTGTTACGCGATAATGAATCAATACCATAAAAATAAATAGGCAAGTTTGGTAGTAATCTCTTGTTTGTGTGAAATTTTAGTTACACATGCTTATGGCATCTCTTCATGAGGGAAAAATGAACTTCCAACATATAAGCAAAGGAATTCATTTCACATGACAGTTTCCAGTCAGTTAAACTTAGTTTTTCTAAATTTATTCAGTTCACCACAGCCACAACAAATAGTTTTTTTCACTTACCAAATTCTACAAGAGTAGAAGCAAAGAGAGAAGCTCCAAGTCAAGATCCTACCATGACAAAAGATCTTCTAGTCGTGATCGCAATTGCTACAATTGTGGAAGACCCGGACACTATTCCAATGAGTGTATGACTCCCTACAAAAGAAAAGAATACTCACCTAAAAGGAGAAGTAGAAGAGAAGAATCACCTCCAATAGAGAGAAGGAGTAGAGATGATCGTTATGAATGAATAACCTCTCGCAGAAGCAAGGATTCATAAAGGAAGGACAAGTCATCAAGGAGCTACACAATACAAAGACATCAAGCTCATGTTGGTGAATGGGTATCCGGTTCTGACTCCGACCACCACTCCGAGAGAAGTTATCACTCCGACTCCGAATATACTCAAGATGAAGGTTTTGCCGGTCTTGCACTTGTGTCAACCAACTCCTATGACATATTTGACTCACCAAATGAAGGAATTGGAAGATGCTTCATGGCTAAAGGCCCCAAGGTATCACACCTCAAGTATTGATTGCAATAGTGATGAAGATGATTTGCTAGGCGATGATGAGTTACTTGTTGACAATGCTATTGATGAAAACTATGATGAAATTGCTATTAATCATGCTAATCAAGATAAACGAATGACAATGATAAGAAGAAAATTGAGTGTCTAACTCAAGAACTAAACACTCTTAAGTTAGCTCATGAAACTACTTTAGAAATTCATCAAGAACTTTTGAAAACTCATGAGAAGCTACACTTCAAGAAGCTCAACCTAGAGCAAGAGCATGGGTTCTTAAAAGCAATCAATGATGATCTTCGGAAGAAAAGTTCTTCTTACATTGCCAAGCGATTACTCTTGTCTACTTACATGCCACAAGTAAAATCTAGCAACAAAAGTAAGAAAGATTCTTCTTCTAGTAGTAACAATAATCATGCCAAATCCAATATTGTTGCTTCTAGTATTTCTCTTGATTCCACTAATGATTCTCTTAGCCAAGTTACACTTGATCAAGAAAATAGCCTATTTAAGGGAATTATAGAAAAAGGTGTTTACAAGAGCCTTGCCGGAAGTAAGAAATTTGAGGAAATTGTACGCAAGCAAGGAAGGCACCGGAAGAATCAAGGTGTTGGGTTTGAACGGAAGTTCGATGCTAGTGGAGTTGAGTGGGAAGAAGATCAATACCCGAAGACGAAGTTTGTTCCTCAACAAGAGAAGTATGATCCTACTTCCTTCAAGGGAACACAAGCTCAAGATGATCTTCCATCACAAGACCACAAGCTAAAAGGCATGGACAAGCTTCAAGAGGAGATTGATGCATTTGAAGAAGCTCCAAAGGCCTTGGTCAAGTGGGTTCCCAAGACTACTTCAAGTTCTACTTCATCAAGTACATCTACAACCCCAAGGATTCCCATCAAGATGATGTTGATCCCGAAGAAGAAGAACTAGAGAGTTCTTGTGGGTGACTCCACCAACATGCTCCACTCATATTCATATTGGCAAGGACAAGTGCAATCAACTTCCACATCTTGCACTAGTTCAAGGAGTCAGAAACCCTCTTGTTAGTAAGCCAAGGTACAAGGTAACCTAATGATTTCATGGACATCATCACATGTGTACTTCACTCTATGTCTATGGATATCCTTGTTTGTTCCTTGTGGGACTAACCCATGTAGGTTTTGAAAGTGCAACTCACTCCAATGGATTGCTCCAAATGATCTACATCAGCATTGAGCATCCACATCTTCAACATCTACATGAAGTCATCATCGAAAAAACCCAAGGTTAGTTCATCCCTCTAAAGGGGGATATCACATCTAGGGGGAGCTTTACTCTAAGAATTGAGGTAAAGCAACTCTAATGGTGTAAACACAACAATGCTTTATGTAAAAGTGGTAACCCCACTTGTGCTTAAACAATGAGTATGACCTATGATCAAATGTTCTCATTTGACTCCTAAGTCAATATACTCATATATAGATGACCTAGTCATCGCCAATTGCTTGATAGATGCTAGAGTGTTTGTGCATGCTTTGCCACATATTTCATTTGCTATCTTATTGTGTGAGCATGTTGGTTGCATAGTTTTCTTTATTCGAGGACATCCATTTGTTGCTTTGATTGTTTGGCCTTTTATTTTTGCCAAATGGATGGACAAGAATGCCTAAGTACTCCCTCTAGCTATCTATGCTTTTCTCGTCTCAAACTCTATTCATGCTACATCACAAAGTTTGATCAAGTCATATTCGAACCCTCTGGGTGAGGAGCACTCGGAGCCACTGATTCGTCATAGACTTAAACTTCCAAAACCTCTTAATGCATTTGGTCTGACCGATTCATCTCATTCGGTCATACCGAGTTCATTGAGTTGATCTAGGTTTCAATCTCGATGCAACCGATTTAAACTCTTCGGTCTCACCGAGTTGCGGTAACTGCTTGCGATTCTGCATCTCGGTGCCATAAAGTTGTTCCACTCGGTCACACCGACAGGGTCTGGATATAAATACCCACGGGCCAAATTTTGAAAATTTCTCCAAACCTTTCGCCCGCGCCTGTCTAGCTCTGCCGGCTCGAGGTCTCCGGATCGTCTCTGTTGTCGCCAGCGACCTCCTAGCGCTGGTCTCCACCATCGTCAACGGGAATCTTCGCTGCCGTTGTCGCTATAGCGAGTTCACCACCGAGTTAGGGTATGAACTCGACCCCTTGTGCAACCTTTACTTCTGGTTCTTGCAGTAAGGTCAATGCCATGATTCTTGCCACGTTTGAGATACTTCTATCCAACCAATCCTCTAGATTAATTTTGATCCAAAAACTTAGGGTTACGTTTCCGCCGAACTCATCTCGGACCGACCGATTTGGAGAATTCGGTCTCACCGATTTGGCCCAGGCCATTGCACTTGTATTTTTCGGTCTGACCGAAACATACAAATCGGTGTTACCGAGTTCATTTCTCTGTGAAACCCTAGCAATCTCGATGTCACCGAACTGTGTCTCGGTCTGACCGATTTCACATGTTTAGACTCTAAAAGTTGCTTGAGTGTCACCGAGTTTGACATATCGGTAGCTCCAAAATGATTTCTGTAGAAAACTGAAACTAAGTTTTTGACTCATTTGTTTTGCAAAATGTCTCTATCTCAAGTTCTCAACACTATCTATTCACAGGGTCAGCTTTCAGTGTCAGCCATGTCAGACAACAGTGACAGTCAGAACAGATCTGAGGAGCAGGTACAACTAAGTGAGGGCACTAGTCCCTCTAACAATAGTTATGATGATGGGAGCAGAAGCACTCCTAGCAACCTGCCTAAGGCTGCAACCAGGCAGAAGAAGAAGAAAACCTCTGACTCAGAAGATCAAGACTTTGTGGTTGATGAGGAGGTCACCTCAAAGAAGAAAGTTGTCAAGAAAGAGTTTGGCACTGTAACTTCAACCAAGCCAGGTCTGAAGAAGAAGGCACCTTCCAGAAGGATCCCAATGTCCAAAGCCAGAGCCTCAACTCAGGAAGCAACTGATCTCACCCTTGAGCCAAAAGAAAAGGAGGCTGTTGAGGGCAAGAAGAGAAAGGAAAGGGTCAAGAAGACCATGGCCAGAGTGATTGCAAAGCCATCTATGATTAGGTCATCAGATGAACAGGAGGAAGAAGAGCTTGCTGCACCTCCTGTCAAGACCCATAAGCTGATGGGGGATGCCATCAAGCCAGGGGCTGCTCCATCCAAGCCAAAGACTGCCCCAAGGTTGTTGCTGCTGCACAAGCTTCTAAGCCAACAACACCTAAGAGATCAACAAGGAATATTCCAGCTGCTGAGAAGAACAAGGCCCCAGTGTATGAAGTGGAAGAAGAAGAAGATGCCCAAGTTCTCAGAAGCCTAAAACCCAAGATACCAGATCATGATGATACATATCCAGTTGCAGAGAATATGAAGCTGAGGAAAGAT
This sequence comes from Aegilops speltoides, assembly GCA_021437245.1. Taxonomy (NCBI): domain Eukaryota; kingdom Viridiplantae; phylum Streptophyta; class Magnoliopsida; order Poales; family Poaceae; genus Aegilops; species Aegilops speltoides. Next base: position 400,492,909 of record CM038142.1, on the reverse strand, counting down.
GCTGGTCCCAGGATATGGAGATAGACAGACCCATATGCCGCCAGGAGAAGGACTGATGTAGATTACAGATTCCACACCAAGGAGCAGCAGGACTCCTATGAGACAGTACTCTTGGACAAGAAGCCCATTGTCAGTGACATGAGATGGGTTAATTGGGAGTACATTGACAACAATGTTGATTATTTCCCAGGAGTTCATGACAGCTTCAGACTGACTAGAGTTGATAAATTTGTTGGTCAAAAACTCACCAAATGGAATGATGAGATGGTGATGTAGTTCTACTCCACTGCACATTTCTACACATATGGTAAAATTGTCTGGATGACTGAGGGTACAAGGTACCAATCTTCTGTTGCTGACTGGGCCCAGGTAATCAATGCCCCTGAAGAACAACAAGATGACACAGATGTCTATGCCAAGACCAGGAAAGGACACAAATCCATGGCACACATGTACAAGGAGATTCCTGATGCTGCCTTGGAGACTCACAAGTTTGGCTCAATATATTATATGCTGTCTGGGCTGCCCACCATCAGCACCATTCTGAGGCACACATTGTTGCCCAAGTCTGGAGATGACAGGATGATCAGAGGGCATTCAATTAACTTGCTGCATATGTTTGATGTGCCAGAGAAGTTCAAGGTGATGACTTTGATTGTTGAGACAATAAAGAGGACTGCTATTGATCAGATGAGATCTTGTGGATATGCTCCACACATTCAGATGCTCATCAACTCTAAGATGGGCAAAGGCATATATCTTTTGGACAAGGAGAACCTTCCCCTATTGCCTGAGTTTGAGGATAATGAGGTTGTCATGGATGTATCACATCCTACTTCAGTAGAGGCTCGGGAGAAGAGGGAAAAAGCAAAGGCAGATAAGGATGCACAATCTTCACAAGTTCCAGATGCTTCAGCTGTACACCTCAAGACCAAGCAGGATTATCTTAGCTATCTTCTTGAGGCCACTATGAGAATTGAGAAAGGATTGGCAACCCTAACTCAAAATCAAGAGAGTCTTGAGAGGATCATCGAGACAAAGTTTTATGATCTAGACTTGAAGGTCACAGAGATCCAGACTACAGTTGAGCAACTCCAGGAAGAATCTAAAGAGAGAAGAGGGAGAGCTACCACTGAAGTTTTTCAGAGAGTGCCAATGGCACAAAGGTCTATAGCTGTGCTAGCCAGCGACACTAGGGCTACTACTTCAACACCAGCAGCTACTGTCTCAGTTGTTCCTCCAGTTGCAACTCCACCAGCTCCACAGACCTCTTCAGATGCATTTGTTGCAGGACTCCTCTCCACACCACCTTTGCACACTGGAGCTCCCGGAGAACGTGCCTAGAGAGCCGCATAGCACTTTGCATTTTCGAGCTTTTTGGTAACTTGTTGCCAAAGGGGGAGAAAGTGTATAGATCATAGGCTTCGAGAGAGTGTGTGTTTTGCTTCATTTGCTTCTCTTGCTACTTGTTTACTTGCTTGTTTGGTTGATACTCTATTTGTTCTTGTGTGTGAGATACTCCTATGATCATGTGTATGATCATATAATGCTTTATTGTGTGCTTGAAGGATGATATTCTATCTCTTATATATGATCATTCATATCTTGCCTTGGTGATGAGTGCATATTTTATATTCTATCATTTTGAGCGCTCAACCAAGATGTATGTGACATGGAAGAGTAACCCATGATCCTAATTGATTGTGCATTTGCATTCAAAAGCAAATTTTAAATAATACACAAATTTAGGGGGAGCTCTTGCTTATCACATACTTCTCAAAGCGACAATGTACTTCAGTTATATTATCTTTTGTCGAAACTTTGATCTATATGTTGTCATCAATTACCAAAAAGGGGGAGATTGAAAGTGGAACTAATCCCCGGGTGGTTTTAGTAATTCATAACAACATATAGCTCATTGAACTAATATCCATTCTTTTAGAAAGTTCAATGATTGGTATGGCATGGACTAGAGATGTGGACCCCTCAAAATGCTAAGGACACACATTGGCAAAAGCTCAAGACTCTTCATTTTCATTTTAGTGATCCAAGATCACATTGAGTCCATAGGAAAAGCCAATACTATTAAAAGGGGATGAGGTGTTGCTTAATGGCTTGCTTGCTCAAAATTCTTAGTGATATGCTCCAAAAGCCCTCAACCACTTTCTCATTTCCACATATGTCCTAAACCTAAAGTCAAACTCTGCCCCACCGATTTGATCTATCCTGCGCCACCGAGTTCACTTGACATAGCCATAGCCAGAAACCCTAATCAGTACGGTCTCCCCGATAGGGATCTCGGTCTCACCGAGTTGGGATTGCAAACTCTTTGTTTCCTTTTCGTAACGTTTCGGTCTCACCGAGATGAGCGATCGGTCCCACCGAGTTCGCAATGCAAACTCCCTGTTTCCTTTTCGTAACGTTCGGTCTCACTGAAATGAGCGATCGGTCCCACCAAGTTTGTGTGACCAAGTCTTTGTTTGCTTATTACTGAAATCAGTCTCACCGAGTTCATGTGATTGGTCTCACCAAGATGAGGTTTTGCCCTAACCCTAGTGCATCGGTCCCACCAAGTTGATATTGTCGGTCCCACCAAAAACCCTAACGTTCACATTTTGAACCAGATCGGTCTGACCGAGTTTCACCATTCGGTCCCATCGAGTTTGGTAAATTGTGTGTAATGATTAGATTTTGTGTGGAGGCTATATATACCCCTCCACCCCCTTATCCATTTGTGAGAGAGCCATCAGAACGTTCCTACACTTCCACTACTCATTTTCTGAGAGAGAACCGCCTACTCATGTGTTGAGACCAAGACATTCCAATCCTACCACAAGAATCTTGATCTCTAGCCTTCCCCAAGTTGCTTTCCACTCAAATCTTCTTTCCACCATATCCAAATCTGTGTGAGAGAGTTGAGTGTTGGGGAGACTATCATTTGAAGCACAAGAGCAAGGAGTTCATCATCAACACAACATCTATTACCTTTTGGAGAGTGGTGTCTCCTAGATTGGTTAGGTGTCACTTAGGAGCCTCCGTGAAGATTGTGTAGTTGAACCAAGGAGTTTGTAAGGGCAAGGAGATCGCCTACTTCGTGGAGATCTACCCAAGTGAGGCAAGTACTTCGTGGGCGATGGCCATGGTGGGATAGACAAGGTTGCTTCTTCGTGGACCCTGCATGGGTGGAGCCCTCCATGGACTCGCGCAACCATTACCCTTCATGGGTTGAAGTCTCCATCAACGTGAATGTACAATAGCACCACCTATCGGAACCACGACAAAAATATCCATGTCTACATTGCGTTTGCTCCCTCCAAACTCCTCCCTTTTACCTTCATATGCAATGATTTACATTCTGCTACTATACTCTTAGAATTGCATGTGTAGGTTGATTTCTTGACTTGTGTTAAGTTGCTAAAATCTGCCAAGACTTAAAATTGGGAAGGCTATATTTTTATTTGGTCAAGTAGTCTAATCACCCCCTCTAGACATAGTTTCGATCCTACAGGAGACCAGATGGCAAGCCAGGAGACAACAAGGCAACAAGGCGCGCCCTGATGCCTTGTGGGCCCCTCGTGGCTCCGTCTGACCTAATTCCACCTCTATAAATTCTCTAATATTGGGAAACCAACAGGGAGCCATCCAAAACATTTTTTCCGCTGCCGCAAGTTCCAGTTCTTTCGTGATCCCATTTGGTGGCCTTTTCCGGTATCTGCCAAAGGGGGATCAATCATGGAGGGCTTCTACATCATCCTTGGTGCCTTCAGATGATGCGTGAGTAGTTCACCATAGACCTACGGGTCCATAGCTAGTAGCTGGATGGGTTCCTCTCTCTCTCTCTCTCTCTCTCTTTGATCTTCAATATAATGTTCACCTCGATGTTCTTGGAGTTCTATCCGATGTAATCTTGTTTTGCGGTGTGTTTGTTGGGGTCCAATGAATTTTGGATTTATGATCTGAATATTTGTGATAAGTAATGGAGTCTTTTCTGAACCTAATTATGCATGATTTTATAGCTTTGTATTTCTCTCTGATCTATCTGTTTGGTTTGGCCAACTAGATTGATTTCTCTTCAGTAGGAGAGGTGCTTTGTAATTGGTTCAATCTTGCAGTGCTCTATATCCTAGTAATAGTATGGGACAAGACACATATTTGTCTTGTTGACATTAAGGGTAAAATGACGGGGTTTATTCATATTGATTGGGTTTACTTTATCTACATCATGTCATCTTACTTATGGCGTTACTCTATTTTTCATGAACTTAATACCATAGATGCATGCTGGATAGCAGTCGATTGGTGGAGTAATAGTAGTAGGTGTAGGCAGGAGTCAGTCTACTTGTCTCAGACGTGATGCCTATATACATGATCATTGCCTTGAATATTGTTATAACTATGCGCTTTTCGATCAATTACCCAACAGTAATTTGTTCATCCACCATATGATATATGCTCGAGAGAGAATCCTCCAGTGAAATCTATGGCCCTGCTACCTCTTGAGCACTACGTTGGTTTTCCCTTGAAGAGGAAAGGGTGATGCAGTAAAGTAGCGTAAGTATTTCCCTTAGTTTTTGAGAACCAAGGTATCAATCTAGTAGGAGGCTCCACAGAAGTCCCTCGTACCTACACAAACAAACAAGAACCTCGCAACCAACGCGATAAAGGGGTTGTCAATCCCTTCACGGTAACTTGCGAAAGTGAGATCTCATAGAGATAATAAGATAAGATAAATATTTTTGGTATTTTTATGATGTAGATTGGAAAGTAAAGATGCAAATAAAAGATAGATTGGAAACTTATATGATAAAAGATAGACCCGGGGCCATAGGTTTCACTAGTGGCTTCTCTCAGGATAGCATAATTATTACGGTGGGTGAACAAATTACTGTCGAGCAATTGATAGAAAAGTGCATAGTTATGAGATTATCTAGGCATGATCATGTATATAGGCATCATGCCCGCAACAAGTAGATCGAAACGATTCTGCATCTACTACTATTACTCCACACATCGACCGACTCCTGCCTGCATGTAGAGTATTAAGTTCATAAGAATAGAGTAATGCATTAAGAAAGATGACATGATGTAGAGGGATAAACTCAAGCAATATGATATAAAACCCATCTTTTTATCCTCGATGGCAATAATACAATACGTGCCTTGCTGCCCCTGCTGTCACTGGGAAAGGACATCGCAAGATTGAACCCAAAGCTAAGCACTTCTCCCATTGCAAGAAAGATCAATCTAGTAGGCCAAAACAAACTGATAATTCGAAGAGACTTGCAAGGATAACCAATCACACATAAAAGAATTCAGAGGAAATTCAAATATTTCTCATAGATAAACTTGATCACAAACCCACAATTCATCGGATCTCGACAAACACACCGCAAAAAGAGTTACGTCGAATAGATCTCCAAGAAGATCGAGGAGAACTTTGTATTGAGATTCAAAGAGAGAGAAGAAGCCATCTAGCTAATAACTATGGACCCGAAGGTCTGTGGTAAACTACTCACAACTCATCGGAGAGGCCTTGGAGATGATGTAGAGGCCCTCCGTGGTCGATTTCCCTTCCGGCGGAGCACCGGTGAAGGCTCCAAGATGGGATCTCGCGGATACAGAAGGTTGTGGCGATGGAAAATAGTTTTTCGTGGTGCTCCTGGATGTTCTCGGGGTACGTGGATATATATAGGTGAAAGAGGTAGGTCAGGGGAGCTACGAGGGGCCCACGAGGGTGGGGGGCGCGCCTACCCCCCTAGGGCGCACCCTCCTGCCTCGTGGCCGCCTCGGCTGCTTCTTGACGTCCACTCAAAGTCTCCTGGATTGCGTTTGTTCCAAAAAGATCGCTCCCAAAGGTTTCATTTCGTTTGGACTCCGTTTGATATTCCTTTTCTTCGAAACACTGAAATAGGAAAAAAACAGCAATTCGGGCTGGGCCTCCGGTTAGTAGGTTAGTCCCAAAAATGATATAAAAGTGTAAAGTAAAGCCCATAAACATCCAAAACGGGTAATATAATAGCATGGAACAATAAAAAATTATAGATACATTGGAGACGTATCAAGCATCCCCAAGCTTAATTTCTGCTTGTCCTCGAGTAGGTAAATGATAAAAACAGAATTTTTGATGTGGAATGCTACCTAGCATATTTCTCAATGTAATTTTCTTTATTGTGGCATGACTGTTGAGATCCAAATGATTCAAAATAAAAGTTCATATTGACATAAGAAATAATAATACTTCAAGCATACTAACAAAGCAATCATGTCTTCTCAAAATAACATGGCTAAAGAAAGTTTATCCCTACAAAATCATATAGTTAGGCTATGCTTCATTTTCATGACACAAAATACTCCCATCAAGCACAACCCCGGTTTCAGCCAAGCAATTGGTTCATACTTTTTAACGCGCTTCAACCTTTTTCAACTCTCACGCAATACATGAGCGTGAGCCATGGATATAGCACTATGGGTGGAATAGAATATGATGATGGAGGTTGTGTGGAGAAGACAAAAAAGGAGAAAGTCTCACATTGACGAGGCTAATCAACGGGCTATGGAGATGCCCATCAATTGATGTCAACATGAGGAGTAGGGATTGCCATGCAACGGATGCACTAGAGCTATAAATGTATGAAAGCTCAACAAAAGAAACTAAGTGGGTGTGCATCCAACTTTCTTGCTCACGAAGACCTAGGGCATTTTGAGGAAGCCCATCATTGGAATATACAAGCCAAGTTCTATAATGAAAAATTCCCACTAGTATATGAAAGTGACAACATGAGACTCTCTATCATGAAGAACATGGTGCTACTTTGAAGCACAAGTGTGGAAAAAGATAGTAACATTGTCCACCTTTTTTTTTCTTTTTTGGGCCTTCCCTTTTTTTATTTGGCCATTCTCTTTTTTTTGGCCTTTCCTTTTTTATTTGGCCTTTCTTTTTTTTATTTGGGGACAATGCTCTAATAATGATGATAATCACACTTCTATTTATTTACAACTCATGAATTACAACCCGATACAAGAACAAGATATGACTCTATATGAATGCCTTCGGCGGTGTACCGGGATATGCAATGAATCAAGAGCGACATGTATGAAAAATTATGAAGGTGGCTTTGCCACAAATACGATGTCAACTACATGATCATGCAAAAAGCAATATGACAATGATGAAACGTGTCATGATGAACGGAATGGTGGAAAGTTGCATGGCAATATATCCCGGAATGGCTATGGAAATGCCATAATAGGTAGGTATGATGGCTGTTTTGAGGAAGATATAAAGAGGTTTATGTGTGATAGAGTGTATCGTATCACGGGGTTTGGATGCACCGGCAAAGTTTGCACCAACTCTCAAGGTGAGAAAGGGCAATGCACGGTACCGAAGAGGCTAGCAATGATGGAAAGGTAAGAGTGCGTATAATCCATGGACTCACATTAGTCATAAAGAACTCATATACTTATTGCAAAAGTTTTATTAGCCCTCGAAGCAAAGTACTACTATGCATGCTCCTAGGGGGGAGGTTGGTAGGAGTTAACCGTCGCGCGCCCCGGATCTCCACACATAATTAAGGAAGGCAATCAAAAGAGCACCCTATGCAACAAATTTGTTACACAACTTTTACTACCGTTCAAAAAATCTTCCGATTCAGCGATTAATCTTCCGATTTATCGCTAATCGGGGGGTGACCGATAATATTGTGCCTTATCTTCACCGTTTATCTTTTGGACCGATTTATCGCTCTGACAAGCGATTTATCAGGAATCTAACGATAAATCAGACCTATTCATAGCATTATGTTTGCAAAAACTATGTTTATTTATGTTTTGTGGAGCTTGTTATGCAATATGTAGTGTTGTCCTATTTTGTTTGTCATTATACAAGGATTCAAAGGCTAGGAATCGAGGTAACACTTCAATCAAATATTGTTTTGGTGTTGAATATATATCATATTTTGGTGTTGGGAACCTGAGATTTGCAAAATAATATCCGATTAATAGTCGACCGATAAAATTGATTAATCGGCTGATTTCCGATTAATCTCTAGTCCCTACCTGACAGAGACGATAACGATAAGCGATATCCTCAACATTGACTTTTACCATACGTGCATGCTACAGGACTTGCCAACTTCAACACAAGTATTCTTTAAATTCACGATTACTCAACTAGCATGACTCTAATATCACCACCTCTATATCTCAAAACAATTATCAAGCATCAAATTGATCATAGCATCCAATTCACTTTCTATGATAGTTTATATTATACCCAACTTGGATGCCCATCATTCTAGGACCAATTTTATAACCATAGCAAATACCATGCGTTCTAAAAGACTCTCAAAATAATATAAGTGAATCATGAGAGATCAATAATTCCTACGAAATCAAACCACCGCCGTGCTCTAAAAAGTATAAGTGAAGTACTAGAGCAAAAACTTTCTAGCTCAAAAGATATAAGTGAAGCACATAGAGTATTCTAATAAATTCCAAATCATGTGTGTCTCTCCCAAAAGGTGTGTACATCAAGTATGATTGTGGTAAACTAAAAAGCAAAGACTCATATCATACAAGATGCTCCAAGCAAAACACATATCATGTGGTGAATAAAAATATAGCTCCAAGTAAAGTTACCGATAGACGAAGACGAAAGAGGGGATGCCTTCCGGGGCATCCCCAAGCTTAGGATTTTGGTTGTCCTTGAATTATCTTGGGATGACATGGGCATCCCCAAGCTTAGGCTCTTTCCACTCCTTATTCCATAGTCCATCAAATCTTACCCAAAACTTGAAAACTTCACAACACAAAACTCAACAGGAAATCTCATAAGCTCCGTTAGTGCAAGAAAGAAAAACGACCACATAAGGTACTTTTAATGAACTCATTCTTTATTTATATTTGTGTTAAACATACTGTATTCCAACTTCTCCATGGTTCATACCCCGATACTAGCCATAGATGCATCAAAATAAGCAAACAACACACGAAAAACAGAATCTGTTAAAAACAGAACAGTCTGTAGCAATCTGTAACTTTTGAATACTTCTGAAACTCTAAAAATCCTACCAAAATAGGAAGTCCTGGAAATTTTTTATATTGATCTACTTAAAAAAGAATCAACTAAAAATCACGTTCCTGTGATTTATTAAAATTATTCTCGTGCGCGCAAAAGTTTTTGTTTTTCAGCAGAATCAAATTAACTATCACCCAAGATGATCCTATAGGTTCTACTTGGCACAAAGACTAATTGAAACATAAAAACACATCTAAACAGAAGCTATATGAATTATTTATTAAATAACAGCAAGGAAAAAATTGTGTTGTCTCCCAACAAGCGCTTTTTTTAAAGCCTTTGAGCTAGGCATTGATAATTTTAATGATGCTCACATGAAAGACAAGAATTGAAGCGCAAAGAGAGCATCATGAAACACGTGGCAAGCACATCTAAGTCTAACATACTTCCTATGCATAGGCATATTATAAGCAAAAAATTGCAAGGCAAGAAAAAACTTGCATATGCAAGGAAGAAGACAGAGACGATAGCAATCTCAACATGACGAGAGGTAATTTAGTAACATGAAAATTTCTACAACCATATTTTCCTCTCTCATAATAATTACATGTAGGATCATAAGCAAATTCAACAATATAGCTATCACAAAACATATTCTCAACAAGATCCACATGCATGCAAAGTTGACACTCTTCCAATATAGTGGGATCAACATTAACTAAAGTCATGACCTCTCCAAACCCACTTTTATCAAAAATATCATAAGATTGAACATACTCCAAATATGTGGGATCTAAAGTTGACACTCTTCTAAACCCACTTTCAATATTATTGCAAACACTATTATCAATCTCATATTCATCATGGGGCTTAAATAAATTTTCAAGATCATAAGAAGAATCACGCAATCATGATCATTGCAACAAGTAGTAGACATAGCAAAACTAGCATCCCCAAGCTTAGGGTTTTGCATATTATTAGCACAATTGACATCAAGGGAATTTATAGTAAAATCATTGCAATCATGCTTTTTATTCTAGGCGCCATCGTGAATCTCTTCATAAATTTCTTCATCACAATTTTCAGATTCATGAATTTCAAGCAAAACTTCATAAAGATAATCTAGTGCACAAAACCCACTAGCAATTGGTTCATCATAATTGGATCTCTTAAAAAGATTAGCAAGCGGATGAGGATCCATAGATCTTAGGTTCTCTGTTTGGCAATAAATAAACAACTACTCCAACCAAACGAGCAAAGAGCCAAGTAAGACATCAAAGCAAACGAAAAAGACGAACAGAAGAAGGGTGAATAAAATGGCAAGGGTGAACTGGGGGAGAGGAAAACGAGAGGCAAATGGCAAATAATGTAATGAGAGGGAGATGAGTTTGTGATGGGTACTTAGTATGTCTTGACTTGTGTGAAGACCTCCCTGGCAAGGGCGCCAGAAATCCTTCTTGCTACCTCTTGAGCACTGCGTTGGTTTTCCCTTGAAGCGGAAAGGGTGATGCAGTAAAGTAGCGTAAGTATTTCCCTTAGTTTTTGAGAACCAAGGTATCAATCCAGTAGGAGGCTCCAAAGAAGTCCCTCGTACCTGCACAAACAAACAAGAACTTCGCAACCAACACGATAAAGGGGTTGTCAATCCCTTCAAGGTAACTTGCAAGAGTGAGATCTGCTAGAGATAATAAGATAAGATAATTTTTTTGGTATATTTATGATGTAGATTGGAAAATAAAGATGCAAATAAAAGATAGATTGGAAACTTATATGATAAAAGATAGACCCGGAGGCCATAGGTTTCACTAGTGGCTTCTCTCAAGATAGCATAAGTATTACGGTGGGTGAACAAATTACTGTCGAGCAAGTGATAGAAAAGTGCATAGTTATGAGATTATCTAGGCATGATCATGTATATAGGCATCACATCCGCCAACAAAACGATTCTGCATCTACTACTATTACTCCACACATCGACCGATTCCTGCCTGCATCTAGAGTATTAAGTTCATAAGAACAGGGTAATGCATTAAGAAAGATGACATGATGTAGAGGGATAAACTCAAGCAATATGATATAAACCCCATCTTTTTATCCTCGATGGCAACAATACAATACGTAACTTGCTGCCCCTGCTGTCACTGGGAAAGGACACCACAAGATTGAACCCAAAGCTAAGCACTTCTCCCATTGCAAGAAAGATCAATCTAGTAGGCCAAACCAAACTGATAATTCGAAGAGACTTGCAAAGATAACCAATCACACATGAAATAATTCAGAGGAGATTCAAATATTTCTCATAGATAAACTTGATCATAAACCCACAATTCATTGGATCTCGACAAACACACCACAAAAAGAGTTACATCGAATAGATCTCCAAGTAGATCGAGGAGAACTTTGTATTGAGATTCAAAGAGAGAGAAGAAGCCATCTAGCTAATAACTATGGACCCGAAGGTCTGTGGTAAACTACTCACAACTCATCGGAGAAGCCTTGGAGATGATGTAGAGGCCCTCCGTGGTCGATTCCCCCTCCGGTAGAGCGCTGGCAAAGGCTCCAAGATGGGATCTCACGGATACAGAAGGTTGCGACGGTGGAAATAGTTTTTTGTGGTGCTCCTGGATGTTCTCGGGGTACGTGGATATATATAGGCAAAGGATGTAGGTCAGGGGAGCCACAAGGGGCCCACAAGGGTGGGGGGGGGGGGCGCGTACCCCCAAGGGCGCGCCCTCCTGCCTCGTGGCCGCCTTGGCTGCTTCTTGACGTCCACTCAAAGTCTCCTGGATTGCGTTTGTTCCAAAAAGATCGCTCCCGAAAGTTTCATTTCGTTTGGACTCCGTTTGATATTGCTTTTCTTTGAAACACTGAAATAGGCACAAAAAAACAGCAATGCGGGCTGGGCCTCCGATTAGTAGGTTAGTCCCAAAAATGATATAAAAGTGTAAAGTAAAGCCCATAAACATCCAAAACGGGTAATATAATAGCATGGAACAATAAAAAATTATAGATATGTTGGAGACGTATCAGGCCCCGGCTCTACTTTGATCAAATATAAAATCCAAAAATACCTTACTACAATTTTATTTCTTTTATTTTTTGTTTTGCAATTTATCCATCTACCTATACAAGATTTTATCCTTGCAAGTAACAAGTTCAAGGGGATTGACAACCCTCTTGTCCGTGTTGGGTGCAAGTATTGGCTTTTGTGTGTGTAGGTGCTGATCACGAGGCTTTGTGTGATTCTCCTACTGGATTGATACCTTGGTTCTCACTGAGGAAAATACTTATCTCTACTGTGCTGCATATCCTCTCCTCTTCAGGGGGAAATCCCAACGCAGCTCACAAGTAGCAGGAAGAATTTGTAGCGCTGTTGCCGGGGAGACATCATCAAAACCTATCAAGTGCATTTGCACAAACTATAATCTATTAGTTCTACAGTTTATTTGACTTTGCCTCTAGCTTTCATCTCTCCCACTTCTCATAAAAAAAACACAAAATATTTGCTTTGCTAGTTTGCTCACTTGCTTTGCCATTATGACTAGTTCTTCACTTGTTGCCTATACCCCTGAGAATGAAGTGCTTAATTTTGAACAAAGGGGAGGATAAATTCCAAAAGATGCTTGACATAGGATTTGCAATGCCCAAAATAGATCCACTCGTAAGCAATCCACTATCGTTCTTCACAATTTTTATTTGGGTGTTACTACTTGGTATAGGTTTGTGCTTGGGAATTTCTAGAGTAGCCACCTTATGGATGCTTTCAATGCTATGGGAAATTTAGTGTGATCACCACCTATTACTATTAATGAAACAACATTGACTTTGGAACATGTTATGAAAAGATTGGAAGCTATTGATAATTTGGGTTCCGCATTTTCTTCCGTTAAAACTATTGAGAGAACTCCTCCTAATAAGAATCTTAAGTTTATGTATGTTCCTAAGAATGGAGGTGACACATCTAGTAAAGGAGAAGATCTTAAAATGATTAGTGTGCACCCCAACTTCATGGAGTTGATAAAGGAACCTATTATTGAAAAAAATTCCTCAACTTTGTCCCTAGGAGTGTGATTATTAAAAACATGTATGCTAAACCCCCTAGGAAGTGTGGATGTGTAATTGAGGATTTGGAAACTAAGGATGATAATACTTGAAACAATGCCTTATGCCTAGCTAGGGGCGTAAAACAATAGCGCTTGTCGGGGGGCAACCCAATAGTTATCTTATTTTTCTTGTTTTCCTTTCTGTTTTTGACTGTTCACACAATTATGCTAGTGTTATGATTGTGTTTTTATGTTTTAGTTAGTGTTTGACCCAAGTAAAGCCTTTGGGATGATCTGGTTGATAGTTGACTTGATTCTATGAAAAAAAAACTTTTACGCCCAGAACTGGAATTTTCATAATTAACTAGAATATGATAAAATTACGATATTTTTACACATTATTGATATACAAATTTCCAATGTTGTCCTAATTTTTCAGACATTTTGGAGTTCAGAAATATAGTCTTTGTTCAAATAATTTCCGACTATTCTATTTTAGCCTGATTCTATTTTCGTTGCATAGTTTGCTTGTTTTAATGATGTTATGGATTATATCAGGGGGTATGAGTCATGGAGAAGTTAAAATATAGTAGGTATTATGCAAAAATAAAATATGAATGGGTTTATAATAGTACCTAAAGTTTATGATTTGCTTATTATACTAACAGATCTCACAAGGTTTCTGTTGAGTTTTGTGTACTGAAGTTTTCAAGTTTTGGGTGAGATCATGATGGATGAAGGAATAAGGAGCGACATACCCTAATCATTGGATGCCCAAAGCACCCCAAGGTAATATTCAAGGAGACCCAAGCATCTAAGCTTGGGGATGCCCCAGATGGCACTACAAAAAAAAGACACATCCGTGACATTTTGGGCCGAACGAATTTTTTTCCTGTCATACTTGTGACACTTCTATGACGATAATTGTGACAAAACCCGGTATCATCATAGATGTGGTGGGCTCCTACTTCTATGACAAAAATTCATGACAGAAAATGGGCTTTCCATCCTGGGCGGGCCGGAGACGCAGCTGCATGACATTCTTTGGGCCGTCCATGATGGAAAAACCATGGTAGAAGCGAGGGCGAGGAAAATATCGGGGAGTTCCTAGTTACGGTGGGTGGCCGGGGGCCGAGCAATGCATGTTTCTGTCATACACGTACGCGCGTGGGTGCGAGGCGTTGGGCTCTAACTGAACCCGAGCGAGGCGTTCGCCTACTGAACCCGAGCGATTGCACCGCAGGCTACGCATTACTGAACCCGAGCGATCGATCCATGGTCGTTAATCGAACCCGATCAGCGATTCGCCGCTCTCGCTGCTAATCAAGTCGATTGATGCCGCTGACGAACGAGCGATGGCGTTGTTGGGGGGTTTGGATGAACAGTTCCCGGTGGGGGGTTGGATGAACAGGACCCCATGGTGTTGCTGCTGGATGAACAGGATCCCGATCGATCAAGCCGGTTGGGGGGTGGATGAACAGGACCCCGTGGAGGGCTGGATGAATAGGACCCCGTGGAGGGTTGGTTGAACAGTAGCCGGTGGACGGCTGGATGAACAGTAGCCCGTGGAGGGGTGGTTGAACAGGTCCCCGTGGAGAGGGCTGGTTGAACAGTAGCCGGTGGAGGAGCGCGCGGTGGAGGCTGGATAAACAGGAGCCCATGGATGATTATTCGCAGGTGGAGGCTGGAGGAGGTCGATGGTGGATGAACAATAGCCCCGTGGAGGCTGGAGGAGGTTGACGGTGGAGATGAACAATATCCTGTGGAGTCCTGTTTTGCGATACGCCACACCCCTCCCGATGAACATGACCCCCGTTTTGACCGTAGCGCTCCAACACAAGTCCATTTCCTCTATTTTGCGGTATGCCACACCCCTCCCGATTAACATGAACCCGTTTCGACCATAGGAGGTCCAAGAGAAGTTTGTTTCCTTTGTTTCGCGGTACGCTAGACCCCTCCCGATGAACAGGATCCCGTTTCGACCGTGGCCGGTCGGACACAAGGCCGTTTCCTCTGTTCTACGGTACGCCTGGCCTCATGTCCATCGGCTGTTCCATCCAAGCCGGTTGGCACCCGATGAACACGACGATGCATTCCGTTTCGACCCAGCCGCTTGGCTCCCCATGAACAGGACGATGACGCAGTTTCTCCGTTCCGACCCAGCCATGTACACGAGCCTTGGTCGTACGTATGCGCAAGTAGGCGTTCGAGACCCCGCCTGTATGTACGTACATGGCCGTATTTACTTTCTTGCACCCTGGCCGCTGTACGTACATGTACATGCTACGTGCGCGCGTCTACTATGAAACGTGCGCGCCTCTACTATGACACGTGCGCGCCTCTACATCGACCAGTATGTACGTACACGTTCCCGACCAGAATGAGAACGCTACGTATGCTTCGACCAGGTGGGTCCCGACTGTCAGGCACTTCCTTGCGTGCGAAGATGTAGCGGGTGGGTCCCAGCAGTCAGGGGGCGAATCTTTTTTTCCGTAATATGGATGCACTTCCTTGCGTGCGAAGATGTAGCTGGTAGGTCCCAGCAGTCAGGGGGAGAAAACATTATTTTTCAGGGTAAAAAGGATGCAGTTGCATGCATGCGTCCATGGGCGTGGTGCGTCCCCACTGTGAGCCTCTCACGTACAGTCATCTTCCGATGACTCTCGTTTGTTAACCATGTTGACCACACCGTACCGAGCACACCAAGGCCGGTGGACGAAGCGAGGCCCCAGACTGGAACGACCCGGAGATGGGGAAGACGTGGCAGTGGAGTCACAGATGGAGAGGAGTGGGGAACTTGACTGGTTCGGGTGCGCGGTAGCATTGCCGCCCATGGGAGACAGGAGGAAGAATAGAGGTTGAAGAACGAGCATGGCTGTTGGATTAACATCCAACAGTCCAGCTGCTAGAATCATTTGTTGATTAAGTTGACAAAGCCGTGCGTACACGTCTGCTTAGTAGGCCCACAAGTCAGCCATCAAATCTGCCGGGTCCCAGCTTTCATCGGGAGGAATAGTTTTTTCGCATAACAAGGGGGCACTTCCGTACAAAGATACAGCCGGCGGGTCCAGCTGTCAGGGGGAGGAAACAGCTTAATAAGGAGGAATTTTCCTTGCGTGTGACCATGGACCTCATGGGTCCCAACCGTCAGGCTCTCACGTACAGTCCTTGTTGGGGATATTACCACTGGGCGTGAACCGGCCTACTTGGGCCGGGTTAACTTCATTAGTGATGTAAGCAGATGAAGGCCCAAGGCCTATAGTCGGTTTAGAAATGTAGCCGTAAACCGGCATGATATGCAAGCTTGTATTGTAAGTTAGGAATAGAGAGAGACCAACCGGGATACGAGTATGAACCGGTGTGGGACTCTGTGAACCGACGGGCGTTACCCGTGTATATAAGGGGACGACCCGGCGGCGGTTCAAGGACAGACAACAACAACTCAAGCCTAGGCGAAGCTTGTTTGCTCCCTAGCCATCGAGACCACATCAATTCCATCACAACTAGACGTAGGCTTTTACCTTCATCGAAGGGGCTGAACTAGTATAAACCCTCGTGTCTTTGTGTCCGCTTTAACCCCTTCAAGTTAACCCGTAGCGATGGCTCCACGACTAAGTCCTTTCACTAGGACATCTGCCATGACAAATCCACGACAGTTGGTGCCCACCGTGGGGCTATCGCACGATGGTTTGATGATCTTGGAGGGCAAGCTCAAAGGACTCGAAGGCTATGCTGTGGGCCGGATGACCAAGAGTCGTCGCGACAAGCTCTACATCGACGATTCAGATGGGGTCCCGGCCACTCGACGAGTACGGATACCGGGTCCCTTTGGTGGTATACACGCTTATCGGCAAGATCGGTGAGCTCGGCTGAGCCGACATCTGCACCGACCTCGCCGAGACGGCTCAGCGTCGAGATCTACCCAGTTAAACCGGCCGTGAAGCGTGCCTTCGCTTGAGTCATCCACGGAGGGGAGCATGAGGACGAAGTCAGATACGGTGGTGAGATCGCTGCCTATTCCGTGACGAGTCCTCAACCGGAGAGACCGAATCATTGTACCAGTTGCAAGATGACCAGATTAGGGGCTGTTCCGATGGCGGCAGATTCCGACCCCCAGATCAGATCAACCGGTTGAATATTCATGGCGGCACACAAAGCGGCGAATCACTCTTCGATCGCAGCAGCAGCAATGCTTTCGAGATCAGCGGCGCGATGGCGGCGCAGCGCAGGAGGCCTTGTCGCCCGCCGTTCAAGTTCTGTCGACTGTTTGACGCGCTTAGCTGCACTTATGGCGAAGCCAATCCGGCGGATCAGAGGCCCATGATGCGGAGATCGCCAAGGTGAGAGAGCAGATCGACAGCCAAAGCCGACTGGCAGCAGAGAAGGACAGATGGTCGCAGAGCGAGCCGCTGGACGCCCAGCCTATAAGCTCATGCTCGACGTAATGCATCGCAGAGGTCTTGAAGCGAAGCACAGTTACACGCGCCGTTAGGGTTCGACCCTCAAATCTCTTTCACACTCCGGGAGCTGGAACCAGTAATCCGCCGGGGCAGCAGGAGGTAAACCGGGTCGAGGCACCAGGGCCAGGAGCGACGGTCCAACCCCGCCTGATGGAACCTCCTCGACAGAACATTGTGATTCCTCCGCCGGTCCAAACACCTCCGGGTCATTATTCTAATCCTATGGACAATCTTGTTGCGGCTGCTACGCGATTAGAAGCTATCCCGGTGGAAGGAAACTCTCCGCAAGTGATAGAGACGCGCCGGGTTAAGGAGCTTCTCTGGACCGCTTTGATTCAACAGGTGGCATATTCATACAGCCGCGATCGGATTCACTCCACACCTCGTCCAAGCCGGAGCTATAGCAGGTGCCTGGATGAATCGGCAATATCAAGCAACGCGCGAGGCCGTGAAGCGGCCCGTGGAAATAACCCAGCAGGTGGTGTTCGCGATGCTCAGGATGTAGTGGACCGGGCCCGGGCACGAAGGGAGGCCGAGTTAGCAGCACAGAACGAGGCGGATCAGCTTACACCGGTTCGTCCTACCACCTATGCCGGGCCAGGGGTCGTATCTGCTTTGGGAGTACCCTGTTTAGTCCCCGCTTTATGCAATGTGCGCCTGCCCAAAGATTTCAAGGGTCCGCGCAAGGTGCCGAATTACACCACTGATTTATCTCCAGAAGCGTGGGTAGAGAGTTATGAGATGGCCATGGAGATGCTGGATGTGGATGAGACCGCGTGTGCAAAGTACTTCACCATGATGCTTGAAGGCACGACCGCATTTGGTTGAAGAGCCCGCCGCCTAATTTATCAGTTCATGGGCCCGATTGCGGGCCGGTTTATCCGCATTTCAAAGATACGTAAGCAGCCCAAGTCCATAGTAGACCGGCGGCTTGTGTTCGGAGGACGGAGAATCAACAACCCATTGGGTACGCCGCGTTTGAAGTCTTGCACTCGTCAGCGACAGATCAACGCCGACTCTGCGATCTTAACCACGAGGGCAATCGCCGTTTATGCCTTTAAAGTTGAAATTGGGGCGTATGAAGCGGTTCTGTAATGACATGGGAACTCTTATGGCTGCTTTAGTGAAGTATGCTGATTCTGATAGTACCAAGGATCCCGAAACTGACGATGACGAAGCAGGGAAGGGAAAGAAGAATAGCAACTCAAAGGGGCATCTGTACAAACCGGCGGGCCATGGAAACGGAGGCAAGCGCAAAGCGGATGGCAGCATGGACTTTGTGGCTAACACTAACGCACAAGACAAGGGTCAGCGGTGCAGAGGTAAAGCGGCAAATTGTAATGGGGCTCCAAATCCTAACCCGGATCGCTTGAATTATTTGTTGAATCAGCCTTGCCCAAAACATGGGACGAAGGAGGCGCCGGCTAACCACCTTTGGAAGGATTGTTACATTATGCAGGAGTTTAAAAACTCTAATGCCTTCCGGTATGACCGCGGGTCAGGTGGCGGTTCAGGATCCGGTTTCCATGGGCCAGGTCACGATGGAGCTTCCGGTTCAGGATTCAATCAGGGCGGCAATAATAATTAGAATAATCAGAACGGTCAAGGGGGTTACAACCAACGATGGCAACAATAAAGCGATCGGGTTATCGAGCCAGCCAAAACAGTTGAACAATGGCCAAGATATCGCTTTCACAACCAGCTTGGATAAGCGCGACCGAAGCTTCACAAGCGGCGGTGAACTCATTGAACCGGCTGTGCCACGTTATTTACGCTAGTCGGAGCAGCCTATCATGTGGGCAGGAGGATCACCCCGGATTGACAATCCGGCCGGTTAACATTAGTGGTGGACCCTCGTGGGAGGTTATAAATTCACCAAGGTACTCATGGATGGAGGGAGCAGATAACATCCTATACTATGAGACATTCCGCCGCATGGGGCTAACAGATAAAGATCTCAGACCGTCTAATACGGTGTTCCATGGTGTGGTGCCTGGCAAATCAGCATATCCCGTTGGCAAGATAGCCCTGGAGGTGGCTTTTGGGGACGAGCATGATTCCCGATCCAAAAAACTAACCTTTGAGGTGGTGAAGATCCGGAGCCCGTATCACGCCTTGTTCGGGCGGCCGGCTTATGCCAAATTCATGGCACGACCTTGTTATATCTACTTGCAGCTCAAGATGCCGGGGTACAAGGGGACAATAACGGTTCATGGGAGCCGTAAGGTTGCTTTGGAATGTGAGGAAGGTGATGCAGCCAATGCAGAGTCGGTTTGTGCCACGGAGGAGTTGAAATATTATAAGGACAATTTTGATCCAGCGGACATGACCCCTTTGAAGAAGCCAACCACGGAGCATGATTCAGATCTGAAGTTTGAATCGGCGGCTGAGACCAAGCTTGTTGACTTCATGCCCGGCGATTCGTCCAAGCAGTTCACTATCAGTGCCAACTTGGACCCTAAATAGGAAAGCGCTCATCGAGTTCATCCGTGAGAATCGACATTTTGCATGGAAGCCTTCGACATGCGGTGTACCGAGGAACTCGCCGAGCACACTCTTAATGTGGATCCTAAGTATAAACCGTAAAGCAATTTCTCCGCGGTTTAACGAAGAAAGGCGCAAAGCTATTGGAGAGGAAGTGGCGGGCTCTTAGCAGTGGGCTTATCATTGAGGTGTTCCATCCAGAGTGGCTTGCTAATCCGGTGCTGGTTCTTAAGAAAACGGCACTTGGCGATGTGTGTGGATTACACAGATCTTAACAGGCTTGTCCAATGATCCTTTGCCCTCCCGCATTGACCAGATTATTGATGCCACGGCGGGTTGTGAGCGTTTGAGTTTTTTGGATGCATATTCTGGATATCATCAGATCAAAATGGCGGTTAATGACCAGGAGAAGACAGCGTTTATTACTCCCTTTGGAGCCCTCTGCTATGTATCTATGCCTTTTGGGCTCAAGAGCGCCCAAGCCACTTATCAACGGTGTGTACAGAATTGCCTGCATAAACAGATCGTCCGCAATGTGCACGCCTATGTGGATGATATTGTAGTCAAGTCAAGGCAGAAGGAGACGCTGGTGGATGATTTGAAGGAAACCTTTGACAAGTTGCGAGTTTACAAGATGATGCTTAACCCGACCAAGTGTGTCTTTGGTGTTCTGGCAGGCAAGTTACTGGGTTTTCTTGTATCCAACAGAGGAATTGAGGCTAATCCGGAGAAGATTACGGCTATCACCTCCCTGGCTAAACCGAAGTGTATCAACGATGTTCAGCGTTTGGCGGGTCAAATCGCCGCACTGAGCCGGTTTATCAGCCGCCTCGGAGAGAAGGCTATCCTTTGTACCAATCTTTGAGAAAGACAGATCAATTCATCTCGAGTCCGACCGCCGATGAAGCGTTGAGGACTTGAAGCGGCAATTAGCCAATCCGCGTTCTTGCGGCTCCGGCCGACAAGGAGCCGTTATTGTTATATCGTGCGGCCAATGCCCGTGCAGTTAGCGTGGCTATCGTGGTGGAACGCAAGGAGGCAGGCAAGGAATATCCGGTTCAGCGGCCGGTTTATTATATCAGCGAGGTGCTTATTGAATCCAAGCAAAGGTATCCACATTGGCATAAGCTGGTATATGGAGTTTTCATGGCGCGGAAGTTGAAGCAGTATTTTCAAGGGCACCCCATCACAAGAGTCGATTCGGCTCCTTGGGCGATATCATACTGTAACCGGAGGCGATCGCCGGATTGCCAAGTGGGCTATAGAACTTGGGCCGCACGGATTGAAGTACGTGCCTCGGGCGGCGGTGAAGTCTCAAGCACTTGTTGATTTCATCAATGATTGGACGGAGTTGCAAGCACCGAGGAGAAGCCGGATCACACATATTGGACTATCCATTTTGATGGATCCGCATAATTGGAAGGCTCGGGGCTGAGTCGTATTAACTTCCCCACGAGGTGATAAGTTTTGTTATGTTCTCCGCTTAATGTTCCCTTGTACTAATAATGCAGCTGAGTACGAAGCTTTGCTCCATGGTCTCCGGATGGCTAAAGAGATGAACTTAAGCTGGGTTAAGTGCTTCGGTGACTCGGACCTTGTGGCTCAACAGGTGTCTGGCACTTTGGATTCTAAGGACCCGCTCATGGCTGCATATCGTCGTGAGGTGGATAATATTGCGGGTCACTTCAAGGGTTATCAGGTGGATCACGTGGACCGTCGAAAGAATGAAGCGGCGGACGCTTTAAGCCGGCTGGGTTCTCAGCGTAAACCGGTCCCGCCTAATGTCTTTCTTGATGTGTTGCACAACCCGTCAGTCAAGCTCCCGGGTGAAGCAGATTTGGCTATTCCTGATCCGGAGGCTCAATTGGTGGCAGCCCTGCATGTCATACCGGATTGGACCGTTCCTTATCTTGCGTACATGAACCGGGGAGAGTTGCCAGAGGATGAGATTTTAGCCAGGCAGATAGTCCGGCGATCCAAGTCTATGACTATTGTTAATGGCGAATTGCATCATTGCAGATATCGTAGGCGTTTCAACGCCGCGTCTCTCCGAGGAAGGCTGTGAAATCTTCGAGAAATCCATGAAGGGATTGTGGTCACCACGCCGGTTCAAAGTCTCTGGTGGCAAAGGCGTTTAAATCACGGGTTCTATCGGTTGACAAACAAGACCGATGCGGAGGACTTGGTTAAATGGTGTGATAGCTGTCAGAAATTTTCAAGGCGTGCTTATGTGCCGGCTCAAGAATTGAGGATGATTCCAATCACTTGGCCATTTGCAACTTGGGGGCTGGATATGGTCGGACCTTTTAAAAGATCCAAAGATAAGAAAACCCACCTTTTGGTGGCGGTTGACAAGTTTACCAAGTGGGTTGAAGCGGAGCTCACCGGCAAGTGTGATGCAGCAACAATGTGCGATTCATCAAAAGGTGATTTTCCGGTTTGGCTTTCCACACAAGATCATTCGACAATGGTACCAGTTTATCCAAGGGTGCTATGAAGGAGTTCGTGAACGTGAGCACATCGACTTGATGTATCATCGGTGGCTCATCCCCACAATGGGCAGCGTAACGGCTAATCAAGAGATTTTACGAGGCATCAAACCCCGGCTTATGGTTCCATTGCAAAGAACACCAGGATGTTGGGTTGAAGAACTACCATATGTGCTATGGAGTATCAATACTACACCCAACCGATCCACAGGACACACACCATTTTTCATGGTCTACGGAGCGGAGGCGGTTCTCCCTAGTGATATCCGGCACGATTCGCCTCGTGTGGCAGCTTATGTTGAAGCGGACAATGAGACAGCACGACAAGACGCTTTGGACCTATTGGACGAGGAGCGTGATATAGCGGTTGCCCGCTCGGCGATTTATCAACAAGATCTTCGTCGCTATCACAGCCGCCGGGTCAGAACCAAAACTTTTCAAGAAGGAGATTTGGTGCTTCGGCTCATCCAAGACCAGACGGATATGCACAAGTTATCCCCACCTTGGGAGGGACCTTTCGTGGTCAGCAAGAATCTGCACAACGGGTTGTACTATCTGATTGATATTCGAGAGCATAAAGACTCACACACATCGGAGGAGGAGACCAACAGCCGTGGAACATAGCTCATCTTCGCCTTACTACACCGAGCCATTGGCTCTATCTATGTACATATTATGACAAGTATATATTATCTTTGATATAATAAAACCAGAGCCTCGGCTAAAGCGGGTCTCTGTCTTTTCATATCATGCGTGGTTACATGGAGTGGTTCTGTTTTAAAGCGGCCTCCGGTTTACCCCTTGAAATTTGCTTTTTATATCACTTGGGGCCTTGGTCGTGTCCGAACCAACGCGACACCTTTTGATAGGCGAAAGCCACCAGATCACTTGGGGACATGGTCAAGTCTGAACCAGTCATGCCTCTTGATCAGCCTAAGGCCACAAAATCACTTGGGGGCTTGGTCGAACCCGAACCATTGCCACGCCTTTTGATTGGCATATATGCCATGGTTTCATTTGGGGACCTGGCTGACTTGAACCATTGTCACTCCTATTGGGGGCTTGGTCCTGTCCGATCATGGTAACACCATCTGATCAGCTCAGTATAGCATGTTTTTTGCAAACGGTTTTTAACATTGCCTTTGCTTCCATATTTCTTTTATGACTATTTCTTAATTTTTGTTGTGTTTAATTTAAACCAACAACGCTTTTTACCGGTTCAGTTGCCGGATTTGATTTATTGGTAATCCGGACAAGTATGCCCGGTTTACCTTTCCTGTTAACATCATGGAGTAACAGGGGGGCTCGTAATGACCCAGCACGGTTTACATGGGAGCTGTTTTCTCCCCTTTGACGGTAATGGTTTATACAACCTCCGCTTCAAGCCTAGCTAAGCCAACTTCATGCCCAGTGATGGCAAGTACTTTGTATCGCTTAAATTGGTTATATGTTTTAAATACATTGATGGCGTATATATCAAGATTATAAACCGGCTGGCGGTATAACCGCCACCGAAGTTCAAGATTTTCTGGTTGCAGGAAATATAAATTGAGGTTTTTCAAGCAAAAGCATCAGTACTTATGCACGAAGGCATATTCAAGGCAGAAGTATTAACTATCCTATTACAAGGCAACACAGTGCCCAAATAAGATCATTGTTATTTTGGCGGATCATCGTAAGGCAGCTATTTAAACCGGCTTCCGGTTCAAGCCTGCTCATCGTCCTGCGCCGCTTCAGCTTCCTTGTCTCTATCCGTTGGCTGGAAATCAATAGTGGTCCAGTGGATTCCCATTAAAGCTTGAAAGACAGCTTCTTCATGGATCAGAGAAGATGGTTCAATATCAGGAGCATAAGTATGCTTACGGATTGGAGGAATCAGATTCTCCGCTTCAAGAGTTGGTGCAGGCACTCGTTTTTTCTGATCGTTGTATTGGGCTTGATAATGCGACAAGTCTGCCTCTTCAGCCAATTGACAAGCCAGAGGGCACACTGCACGGTTTATCGCCCTCAAGTCATCTTCATTGAACTCGGAGCCATCTTCCTTCAGGCTGGGATAGCCTTGAGCTGCCTCAACAGGATCGAAATCCGGCACCCATGCTTTTGCCCGGATCAGGGCATTTATGGCTCCGGTTCGAGCAACAGATTTTTTCAGCTCTTCAATCCGGGCAGGAAGCATTGACAACCTATTAAGAGTGTCCTGGATTAAAGAGGGTGCTGGATTATTATGAGAGGCTGTGGTGATGATCCGCACATCTCCGTATACGCTTGTTCAACTAAAGTGTAGGCAGCCTTCAGCTTCTTCCGCACATCTGACCCTAAGTGCCCAATGCGTGTACCTGCAACAATACAAGGACGATCTCAAACCGGATCTATTATAAGCAGGCCAGAGTTGTCACAGAAACCAAAAAGAGCTTACCAAAGATAGCAGCGGTCATGGAGTGTATTTGCCGCTTCGGCGGTCACTCATCTACCACCGGTTTAAGGGTAGCCATTGTTTTCAGCTTTTTACTAAAGCGGCCTTCTCGGTGGCCCGCTTAGCCCGCTCCTTCTTGAAGCCCTCCTTCACTGTTCCGTGATGCTCAAGGCATCGGGTCAATTCCTCCCTTGCTTTGTCGGGCCGCTTGTTGGGTTTCAAAGTTTCTTGCAGATCAGTAATCCGGTCCTCTTTGACCCTCACTTCAGCCTACATACAGACAGTACTTGGCTTTAAACAAACGGTACAAGAATTTGAAGTACCAACCACATAACAAGTTATACGCTTGATACTTGGGGGCTAATGCACTTTCAATTTTCATCTATTACTAAATCGCAAAGTCCCAAGCTCAATACAGGTATTCAACTTGGCACTTGGGGGCTAATGGCTATTTGCTCAGTTATGTTCTGCTGTTGGAATCTTTATTGAAGTTCCGGTTTAACTATGCTATGTTGAACCGGCCCTTGGGGGATATATTGACGGATTTCAAAGTACTGAGGATTATACTCAAGTCCCGGTTTGAAGAATGTTACAAACCGGCCCTTGGGGGCTAGGAGGATTAATACAGTGCTTGTAAGTAAAGAAAGAAGAAGCACAAGGAAGTTACCTCGAATTTGTCCCTCATCATCTTCACCAAGCCAGCTTCACAGTCACGACTAGTATATAGCCGGTTCAAGTAACCAGAATGAAGATCTTGGGCACTCAGAGCGGCATATGTTTCCGGTTCAACATCCCATTTGCCTTTGTTCTTGGCAGAAAAATCTTCTTTCACTGTATGCTTGGTTAAAGCGACAGGATTCCCTGGTTCAAAGCAGCCTACGCCGGTAATTACAACGTCATCATCCTTCGACTCACCGGTTTGCGTTGGCGCGGTCGGTTTATCGCCAGGATCAGGATCTTTCAATCCGGACGGAGCTGGCGGTAAGGGTCAGCAGGACTCAAGTATTGATAGGGTTTTCTCGGAATAGCATCGTCTTGCAAAGGAGGATCATTGGGAATATCCTCATGAATGACGCTTCAAGATCTCGTGCTTTATCCTGCTTGGGGCGACATCTTCCTCAGCCGCTTTGTCCAGGCGGGCTTTCTTGCTCGGTTTAGGTTTGGCCCTGAAAGAGAAACAAAGAGTCAAGAAACAGCATAAGTTATAACACAGTATACCAGAAGCATATGTTCAGCCTAGCTTACCCAAGGACCGTTTTCAGTGGCGGCAGCTGAGTGGCTGATGATTCACCAGAGGAAGAATGAGAAGTAACCTGATAATCGGAGTCGGACGGATTAAGAGGTTGACGGAAGAAACCCGCTTTAGGATATAAATTAATAAAAAGGTCGGAGACCTCGGAGCGGTGCTTTCGAACCGGACTATTTGGTAAACCGGCGGAGGTAACTACCTGACCGCTGTGTCGGGTTATGCGGCGAGCTTCACGTTGCTGAGTCTTCATAAGAAATTTGGGATCCAAGTAAGCAAGAGGATGAGAAAATTTAACTTTCCGGTTTGCCTGGCAAAATTTTGGCAAAGGCAAAGGATCTGAATCGGAAGAGAGAATAGTTACCTCAGCGACATCAGCATTGCTGGCTTCAGCGTCGTCCTGACAAGTATCATCATCAATAAGGCGTGTAGAAAGTAAGCCTACTGAATTGAGTTCTACCTCAAGGTCCGAGTTACCCACATCATCATCAACAGCCGGATCAGATGAAGCAGTGGTTTTCCTCTTTTTAGCAGGCTTCTTCATGACCTTGGTCTTTGGCCGGGTTGGCCGTTCTGCTTTCTCCGTTTTGTCTTGTGGAAGCTTCTTGCTCCAAAACGGATTATCACCCTGGTTAGCGATGAATTGATGTCGATTTAAGATAGCAATGCTGAGTTCAATAAAAGAACAATCAAAATCTTACAGCTGGCGGTTTGTTGGTGGCGCAGAAAGGGAGCAGGCCGGTTTGAGCGCAGAGGTGCTTCGGTTCATTCAACATTTTCTTCACAGAATCTGTGACTTCATCATCAGAGAGCTGGATTTTAGTGTGTCGGAGTGGGTCATCGACGCTATCAGTATACTTGTACATCAAACTGGACCGCCGGCTGAGGGGCAGTACGCTCCATGATATCCAACAGCGTGGAAGATCTATTCCTGTTAAACCATTGGCCAAGAAGGCTCGGAGCTTGGACAGTTGCGGAGCATATTTGCTTCTCTCCTTGGCACTTAATCTTTGTGGAAAGGGGTGAGTGTTGCTGAGCCGCTCCGGACGAAAGCCAGGCAAGGGGTTCTCATTGTCAGGGGAGGTGTCTTTGCAATAGAACCATGTTGCATTCCACTCCTTGGGGTGACTGTGTAGTTTGACGTGGGGATAAGTGATCTCTTTCCTTTTCTGAATCGCCATACCACCCAATTCTGTGTTGGGGCTGTCAGTGAATTCAGTGCGGCGGTTTAAGTGGAAGCAGTCTCTGAACAACTCAACTGAAGGCTCCTCTTGAAGGTATACCTCAGAGAGCAATTGGAAATGACATAGGTTGGTAACAGAATTAGGGCCGATATCTTGCGGGCGGAGCTGAAAATTGGCTAACACATCCCGGGCGGTTTGAAGCCCCAGGCTAAATGATCTACAAAGATCACAACCTCTCCCTCTTGGGGTGTGGGAGGACATTCGTTGCCAGGGACCCTCTAGTGGATAGTATCCTTGCTGTCTAAAGCGCCGATCAAGACTAGATCATCCAGCTGAGTTTCTGTGACGCGAGAAGGAACCCAATTGCACTCATATACTTGTTTGGCCATGGTAAGATCTACAAGAAATAGGTGATTCCGGTTCAAGAATATGTTGGATAAAAGAAGGTGCCAGTCTGAACAATGTTAAACCGGAGGCAATACATTTAAACCGGATTTCTATAAGGTGGCATCATATGGTTAAAGAAAGTTCTGTCGGTTCAACAAGGGGACTAATGGTGTATACCAGTTTACTAACTTTTTCGATACTAAGTTAAACTGCCTGATCTAAACATTGAAGGCAATTGCGGATGGCTAAGTATGCAGAAACAGGTTTCGCAAAGTCTTATTGCAGCAGCGGATCTGAAGCAAGTTCAGAAAAACAGAATATATTCAAAAGGATAAGGCAGAACAGAAATAAACCAATGGGCAGATATGTAGATGAGATCTATGGACTTAAGCGGGAAACTGCAGACGGATGCTAAAAGGTTATTGCTAATCAGAACAGGGGTTCACAGATTTATACAGGAGTCCGAGTACGAGCATGAACAGGCGATGAACGCGGCAAGAACAAAAAACCCTAGAACAGATCTATATTAAGAAGAATAGAAGGTTTACCAGAGCTGAGGAAGACGCGGAAGGCTACCGTGGTACTCTGGTGCATTCAGGTTGATGCAGCGGCCCGAGCGATGCAGAGGATAACGGCGGCGGCAGAGCTCTGAGGCTGGCGACGCGAGGAAGACAAAGAAGAAGAGACGAAGGGGAGAAAAGGAAATGACCCTTCGGTCCTATTTATAAGGCAACAAACGTGGGTCAGGCGCGCGAATCCAGGAGCCAAAATTTCGGAAGTGGAGCTGATGACTTGGGTATCGCGGATCTACTAATAAAAGAAGGCGTCATAAATGTTAACTTCATGATGACGTCATGCCGGTTTACAGCAACCAGAAATGATGACGACATGGCGGTTTACCAATTATCAGAAGATGTCGAAGACAAAGATTTTGCGAAGGATTGACATGAACCAGTTCAAATCAATCTGGGGCCTAATGTTGGGGATATTACCACTGGGCGTGAACCGGCCTACTTGGGCCGGGTTAACTTCATTAGTGATGTAAGCAGATGAAGGCCCAAGGCCTGTAGTCGGTTTAGAACATGTAGCCGTAAACCGGCATGATATGTAAGCTTGTATTGTAAGTTAAGAATAGAGAGAGACCAACCGGGATACAGTATGAACCGTGTGGGACTCAGGAACCGACGGGCGCCACCCGTGTATATAAGGGACGACCGGCGGCGGTTCAAGGACGACAACAACAACTCGAGCCTAGGCGGCTTGTTTGCTCCTAGCCATCGAGACCACATCAATTCCATCACAACTAGACGTATGCTTTTACCTTCATCGAAGGGGCCGAACTAGTATAAACCCTCGTGTCTTTGTGTCCACTTTAACCCCTTCAAGTTAACCCGTAGCGATGGCTCCACGACTAAGTCCTTTCACTAGGACATCTGCCGTGACAAATCCACGACAGTCCTCTTCCGATGACTCTCGTTTGTTGACCACATCGCGCCTTAGCGCGGCGAGGCGGTGGACGACGGCGAGGCCTCAGACTGGAATGACCCGGAGATGGGGAAGACGCGACAGTGAAGTCGCAGATGGACAGGAGTGGGAAACTTGACTGGTTCGGGTGCGGGGCGGGCCTACACTCGACAGAGAATAAGAGGAGGTGCGGAGTAGGATTTTCTACAATAGCTTGCCAGAGAACTAGTTAAGGTTTTCAACGGTGTAAAAGTTCTCAAAAATCCTGAAAAAAATACTGAACCAACACACCTACAATATAACATGATCCAACGGATGGATTGAAAAAATATGACTGCATGTGTCCTGAACAAAAAGAACAAATGTTTCAATATATATTGATCCTGTAGTGAGCTGAAATGCTTGTTTTTCTCACTGAGGACACATAAATGCATATTTTCACAATCACACCGTTGGATCATCTTATTATATTAGAGTGAGGCTTCCCTATTTATTTCATATTTTTTACTTACTTTTAAACTGTTAAATGTTTAGCAAGCCTTTACTAGTTCTGTGGCAAGCTACGGTAGACACAGTTTTACCTATATATATATATAGACAAATGTTTCCTACAAGCAGTGGTAGTTACCACCACTTGCGTTTTGTATGTTGTATGTAGTATCTGTCGAAACCGAGAGTATTTACGTGTAGTATATAGTATATAACAATGATTAGGTAGTATATACCATGTTTTGAGTATGCTCTTTTTTACGTACAGATATGTACATATTTCATAAATATAAGAAAAACTATGGGCTCATATGCAATTTTTTTAATGTAAATTGCTTTAAAATATCTTAGATATAGCATATGAACATATTTAAAATGATAAAAAGTATATATATTCCACATGGTAGTATATGAAATATGTGGGGTAACTACCACAGTGGTATATATATATATATATATATATATATATATATATATATATATATATATATATATATATATATATATATATATATATATATATATATATATATATATATATATGCGCCTATTCTAACAACACCCCTTAAGACCTTATTCTGCTAACACCGAATCCTTATTCTGCTAACACCTCAGTTCACTTCTCTCGGGGCCGAACACAAACACCCACTACCCACCTCCCGCACCTTCTTCCCCATTACCTCCTTCCCCCGAGTACACGCCGCCCCCACACCCCACCTCTCCCTCGATCAAATCCCCACCTCCGCTCCTTTTACCGCCGGCTACCCCACCCTCGACCCCTCGGTCGCCCCACCCACCCCACCTTCTCTGGCGCCTTCCTCGCCCGGCCTCCCACGGCATCGCACTGCGATGCCGCCCCATTCCGGCCACGGCCGGCCTTGGTAGCCCCGGTCCTGCCCCGCAACAGCGTCCCACTCCGGCCGCGGCTACGGCCCCTCCCGCTATGCCGGCCTGCACGCCCCGGCCATCACCAGATCCCCTACCTCCAGCTTCCCCCCGCCCCCCACGATGACCCGCGACCGGATCCAAGCCGCAACAGCCACCCGCGACGCCCTGATGCCGGATCTGGGCCGCGGTGGCCCCCAGCGACACCTCGATGCCGGATCCGGGACCACACGCTTCCCCTCCATCTGCCTCAATAAGAGTGGTCGCTGCCTCCCATCGACGTGACGGCTATGAAGGGTTTGCCGGCGCTCTGTCACGCCACTCAACGCCGGTTCGATCCGGTGAGTCGTCATTGCCTCTTCTCCGGTGCACGCGGGTCCGGCGTGAGGTCGCCACCGGGCACCCCCATCCGCCTCGCACAAGTTGTTGCCGCTTGCGGTCCAGCGCCCTCGACTTGCGATGCGCTAGTTCGACGTCACGTGGCCGTGTAGTTGATGCCCCCGTGCCGTTCACTGCCATGGAGTACTGATTTTTCTGTTCCGTGTAGTTCCATTGCAGGTTGGGATCAGGCCTCGCTGCAACACACAAATGCCTGTGTGGGGAGCGCCGACATGCCTCAGAAGTTGATGGGCAGCTCGGATTCCCTCGCCGGCTCCAGCTCCCACAAAGGAGGGGTGCAGGAAGCCCCGAACACTTCCTGCAGCTCTATCCTGGCATTTGTGCAGCTCTGTTGTTCTCTATGTGCAGTGCAAAAAATTCGGTTGATGTGCAGCCCCTGATGATGGCTTCGGCTGTTATCTCCGCTGTGCAAAAGTCCATGAACCCGATTGCTTTTATGCTTTTCATTTTGAGGGCTGTTGTATTAAAAAAGGGCTATTTTGTATGGCTGGGTGTGCACATGCAGTTCGTCGGCGAGCCGCTACCGGTTGCAGCAGCACGGGCGAGCAGTTCGCTTTTTCATTTGTTTTGTCCTTTGAGGTGGTGGTGGTCGAGGACAGAGGGCCTTTTCTTTTCTACTACTTTTATAGTAGAAAAAATAGTGTTTTTTTTCTGTTGTGCAGTTTGCATGTCATGCTAGAGACGTTCATTGCACTGTTGATGGCAGTTTATACTTTGTAATTGAGAAGTGCCTACGTAAAATTTTAGTTTGTTGTGGCACCACCAGTATAAATTTCAGCTCAGATGTCCCCTGGATGTGTGGGATGCATCCCCTTGTGTTGAAGTTTTTTGCCCTCCAATGTGTGTTTTCTGTATTTTTGCATTGTACGTGCAGTGCACATGTGCCGCGCCCCTATACCGCACTAGTATTGTTCGTGCAGTGCACTAGTCATGTTCGTGCAGTGCAGAACATGCGCCAATTGAAAATATCTTGGACGAACGTATGCAGATAACTACTCTCGTCTTTGTAGTGTAGAACACACGATGGAAGAAAGAAAAAGAATAACTTCCCAACAAGTAATGCGGCTTACTTACCATTTGATGCAGTGCGGTTTTCCAACTGAAGCGGTGCGGTTGGTCGTCTGATGTTGTTCATCTTGTAAGTGCACGAAAAATTATTACCGAAACGACAAAAAATAGTAATGTGGTTCAATTCTCCATACTTTTGTGGTTCATTTACGCTCGATGTGAAGTCCGGTCCACCTCCTCACGTGAGAAAATTTACGTCTAAATAAAAGAAATCATGAAGTTCACTTGCTCGTCTGATGCAACGCAGTTTTTCGTCTGAAGCAGTGCGGTTTTCTATTTGATGCAGTACATGCGACAATTTTGGTGTCGCGAAAAAACAGAGTGTCCGCATTTCGGTTAAATAAATCTGCTCTTAAACCGCAAGGAATCGGAGAGAGTGTTCTACATGAAAAAGTTGTGCCTCATCGATACCTTTCTTACGGCCTATAAATTGAATCATTTCGACCAACGGTTTGTAAAAAATTCACAAAAACAGCCGCTGCCTCGCGTTGTCAGCCACACGATTTTCAAAATTAACTAAACACCGTAAGGAATCTCAAAAACATTTCAACATAAGTAAGTTGCGCCACATCCGTAGCTTTCCAATGGCATATCATACGCCTCGTTTTGACAAACGGTTCAAAAATTGGAGCGAAAACAGTACAAAAATTACAAAAAATTCGAAAAAACAGAATTCCGCTATTTACTAAATTTAAAACTGCTATTAAACCGTAACGAATTAGAGAAAATAATAGATATGAAAAAGATGCGGCTCAACGATATCTTTCCAACGCCTTATCGCTTGCTTCATTCCGATGTGTGATTTAGAGAAAAATAGGAAAATACGCTCGCTGCCCATCATGCGCGCACTATTTTTCAAACTGCTCTTAAACCGCGATGAATCATGAAAAGTGTTCAACATGACGAGACTGCACATTTTCCATAGCTATCCAACGATATATTATACGTCTCATTCCGACAAATAGTTTAGAAACTGGAGCAAAAACAATGACGAAAAAATGCATGCAGTTTTTTCTGGTGACATTGCAGTGCTCGTTTGATAGGGATGCAGTGCCCTCGCGTTGAGCGTGCAGTGCGGAAGTGTTATCAGAATAACTATTCTGCTAATATTAGCAGAATAAATTGGCTGTATATATATATATAGTTGATATATATATATATATATATATATATATATATATCAACTATATATATATCAACTATATATATATCAACTATAGCCCCCAACCTCCGAGTTTATCACCTTGTGATGACTTGGTGCTTGCTTTTTTAAATATAGCTTCCTATCGTTGAATCGGCTTTTCGGGCCTTTCTATGAATAGCTTGGAGGAGATAAACTTTTCAAATTTCTTCACTAAGAATATGATACTCGGTTTTCTCAAAACTGAGAACTTGAAGGTGTACCTCCCTTATATCCATATTACATGTAGCCCCCAAGTCTTAAGAGGGGAACGTAGTGATAGCTTAAGATTTGCTTCAATATAAATGCTGCAACTTTTGAGAAGTCTGGGTTGTTCATCTGAGTCACCAGTCAGAAATTGAATGTTTTGCATTTCACATGTGTAGGCCCCCAGGGCCAGCTCATCGGTACGTGATGGGTCAGGTCTTCAATTTGGACTATATGATCTATTTAAACAACTGGACGTTGTAGCCCCCAAGTGCCAGGTCGTGTGCCTGCAGCGACTTGGGACTTTTTAGGAAATTTGTATATCTTGAAACTGAGTAGTGTAGCCCCCAAGTGTTGGGTTGTTCGCTTGTAGCGACTCAGGACTTACATGTACTTTTCCTTTGGAAATAACATCATATGATGTATCCCCGAAGCTTCTGGTCACTATTGATATAGTGGATTAAGGCGTGTGGACTTTTGAATTTCGATAGGAGCAATTGTTAGCCCCCAAGGGCCGGCTTATCAGTATGTGATGGGTCGGGTCATTAATGAAACTAGTTAAAATGACCATGCTTTAGCCCCTAAGTGCTGTCTTGCATGCTTGCAGTGACATGGGACTTCACACCCATTGTAGCATAGATTTAAAGAGTGTGGCCGCCAAGAACCGGGTTGCCTGGCTACATAGTATACCATTTTCTATTATCAACTCGCCAAATAAATCCTTGTAACCCGGCAAGTGACAATCCAGCGGCAATTGAAGCAGAAGAACAAGCTAATGTTAACCTAGCAGATCCAGTTGTCGGGTCTCAACCATCAACAAGTCTGCAAGTTTGAATTTGCTCTGAATAACTTGATGGAAAATAACATAATCATGGCTTGTAACTGTTTTTGAGTTGAAACTCCATAGTTCGCTAATGCCATCCAGCACTTTAATATTTTCCCTGTTAATTGATGATGCTTATGCGCTGAAACAAATCTTCGGTCGTGGTTGTAGAGTAATCCGGCAAATATGTGTGAAAAAAAATCCATAAGTGATGTAGTCTTCTAGAAAGCACATGTTGAATAACCCAAAACCTGGTCAACTAAATGACCAGGTATTATATGTGACCTGGCTAGATCTGTAACCTGGGAATTCAGAAGAATTGATATCTCAATCGTTTAATAATGGTTATGATAAATCATGATGAAGACGCGGAACTCAATTGTAAGCCAGTTTTGTAGATGTAGTCAATATGTACCTACAATTGTTTCAAAGTTAGCTTTGATAGCCATGTTATTTGAAACTGGTTTTGATAAACCATATAATATCTGATCACTATCAAGGATTTGTTTGTTCCTCCATAGTTACAATGTAACCCGGTTCTGAAGATCGACTCTTGAAACATAGGAAACCAATATATATGCTTTGACAAGACAATGAATTGTCATTATCATTATTTAGGAAATTGGTAACTAGTAGTTGCTCGGTCGGCTTGGGAGTAGTGATTAATCAGTGAATCATCCAACTGGATTAATCGGTCGACCATTAATCGGTAGATTAAATAGGAATTGCCAACATATATCTAGTTTTTAATGTATTATATCATACTCTCATCCTCTCGGCTATGTAATATACGAGAATATGTTACTATTTGGTACAACCCTAGCTATTGAGAAGCAAGAGAGGATGGGAGGGGTTACGAGGCAAAATTTTGGGCTTTGTTTACCCACAAGTTAATGGGCCAGCAGGGATTAATAGGCCTAACAACCAATTAACTGATCCGACAGGCCAATTAATCAGCCTAACAAGTTAACACGATGAATAGGTGCTATTCGATTCGGCCACCCTACGAGTAGCGATTAACTGGCATGTTAACTGATTAATCGGAATTCTTGAACAGTGGTCATTATAACAAATCATATTATATATGAAATAAATATGAACCAAGTTTGAATAAACATGGAAAAACATGTCAGCTTTCGAGACCAGTTACTATTGCTTCATGTTGAAGCCGGCTTGATAGCCATTGGTATTATAACAAAGGCCATATAGGCGTCAGAGTAATTGACTAACAAATTTGTATAACAGCAAATGGTTAACCCGGCCAATAGACCGGTCCCTGCAACATAAACGAATATATACATATGCATTGTATGATGATGTATGTGTATGATAACAGAGTATAAAAATGCCGGCTTTCGAGGCTCGACATAAGACCGGCTTTCGAAGCTCGTGTCTTGGTTTCGCTTCTTGTGGAAGCAGGCCTTGTAGCCTCTTATGGTTTGTCCTAGCTATCTGAAAGCTGGCTCTCACATGACTTAAGCCGGTGTTTTAACTTTGATAAGTTATAATACCGAGCTGGGACTTTGTATATAATTCATTGATAATAACATCATATGATGTAATCTCCACCATGGGGCTTGAACCCACGTCCACAAGGTTAAGAGCTTTGTACTCTACCAACTGAGTAGTGGACCTTTCAATATAATGGATTAAGGCTTGTGTACCTTGAATTTTTGACAGGAGCAATTGGTAGCCCCCAAGGGCCAGCTCATTACAATGTGATGAGTCGGGTCTTCAATAAATTGAGCAAAAAGTGACTTTGCATTAGCGCACAAGTACCATGGTGCATGCTGGCAGTGACATGGGACTTGCATATTTGATGTAATCTCAACTTGAATAATGTAGTCCCCAAGTGTCGGGTCGTAAGCCTGCAGCGACTCGGGACTATTCCATCCAATGTAAAATAAATCATGTCCATTGATAAAATAACAGCCATTGGCCATTGCGTTGAAGCGACTTTGAAGACCTCCATCATGATATTGGTTATTGATAACCATAATAAAAATCCAGCCATGTTGGCTATTAAAGATTTGAATAATATAACCCGGTTTGAAAACCGGTTCCTGTGACATGTGGTTAAACTGCCAGCTTACCATATCAATGCAGTAAGGGTGATAACCCAAAACATAGAATACAATGCTTCCAAGTATTTAATATCATCATATACTGGCGACTTATCGTCCAAAGCCAGGTCGGGTTAACAGAGACCACGGGTATGTGAGAAATCAATGTCAGCAAATTGATTATGAAGCTGGCCTATTGACCCAGATTTTCTAGAAGAAGGAAATACCAAGGAGTTAAGGATGATCAAGTGCTGGCTTACAAGAGTTCTTAACCCGGAGCATAATCTGTCAAAATTGTTTTTGTGTTTGTTTTTACAGGATCAGTTTAACATGGATAAATCCAAAATAAACTGGGGGCTAATGTCGGGGATAAACCCCGCGGTGTGACCCGGCCGAAGGTATGACCCGGTTGGGACTTGGTGTTTCATTGGAGACCCGGCTGATTGTAAGCCGGCAGACAATTAAGCATTGTAAGCCAGCGGACAGTTAAGCAGGATAAGCCGGCGGACAGTTAAGCATGGTAAGCCGACCAACAGTTAAGCCAGATGGTAAGCCAGAAGGTAAGCCAGACAGTTAAGTCAGATTGGTAAGCCGGACAGTTAAGTCAGATTGGTAAGCCGGACAATTAAGTCAAATTGGTAAACTGGACAGTTAGGTCAGATTGGTAAGCGAGATTGTAAGTTAGATTGTAAGCCGGCAGATATTGGTAAGCCGGCTTATGTTAAGAAGCCCAAGATGTTAAGAAGCCCATGATAAGACGTCAGAATAGGTTAAGTCCTAATCCGAGTTTGACTCTACATGTAACCCGCCCCTTCAACTTATATAAGGAGGGGCGGGGCACCCCACTCTCCTCTAGTTGTGTCTAGCCTTAACGATTATTTTCCTGCTCTCCCCTCTTGGGGTGCCCCGCCCCTCCTTGTAAGTTGAAGGGGCGGGTTACATGTAGAGTCAAACTTGGATTAGGACTTAACCTATTCTGACGTCTTGTCATGGGCTTCTTAACATCTTGGGCTTCTTAACATAAGCCGGCTTACCAATATCTGTCGCCTTACAATCTGACTTACAATCTGGCTTACCAATCTGACTTAACTATCCGGCTTACAAATATGACTTAACTGTCCGGTTTACCAATCTGACTTAACTGTCTGGCTTACCATCTGGCTTACCATCTGGCTTAACTGTCGGCCGGCTTACCATGCTTAACTGTCCGCCGGCTTACCCTCCTTAACTGTCCGCCGGCTTACAATGCTTAACTGTCCGCCGGCTTACAATCAGCCCGGTCACCAATGAAACACCATGTCCCAACTGAAGGAAATATGCCCTAGAGGCAATAATAAAGTTATTATTTATTTCCTTATTATATGCCCTAGAGGCAGACGTTGGATAAAGAGTGATCAGGCACATTTTTTTCGCGAACACCCCCGCATTATATGCGTGGGGGCTGAAGCCAACGACTGCTATCTTTCGGACTATATATATATACGGCCGCACAGGGGACACAATCATATTTTCAGACACAAATTATAAATATAACCTTCTAATCAAAATGTTTTTACAATAATTTGAATCAACACTCGAAGAGGAGATTCTTCGGGCACTGCGCCTCTATCAGGCGGGCACCCTCCATGACCTGCGCCAAGTAGTGCCCGGCCAGATATTGACCCCCTACCGGATCCTGAGACGCTACCATAGTGGCATCCGTATCCGTCCAATACGCTTTAATGCGTGCAAGGGCCATCCGCGCACCCTCTATGCATGCTGACCTCCTCATGGCATCGATTCGGGACACGGCCCCAAGGAATTGTTGCACTAAACCAAAGTAGCTGTCCGGCTTAGGCTGCTTCGGCCAAAGATGATCTATTACAGACCGCATCGCAAGCCCGGACAACCTGTGCAGCTCCGCCACAGCAGCCATCTTATCACTTAACAACAGCGGGCGAGTGGGAGCATGGAACTGCGACCAAAAAAGCTTCTCCACCTCCTTTTCACCCTGATCTTTGAAGAA
Source organism: Aegilops speltoides (assembly GCA_021437245.1). Lineage (NCBI taxonomy): Eukaryota > Viridiplantae > Streptophyta > Magnoliopsida > Poales > Poaceae > Aegilops > Aegilops speltoides. The sequence continues at coordinate 400,454,604 of CM038142.1, read as the reverse complement.
CTCCATAGCATCACCGATTCTTCGCCAGTCCGCGTATCGTCCGTGAGCTCCAAATATCCATCAAGGGGCGTGATTGATCAAGAACTGTCCGCAACAAATAGGAGCCTCCAGCCGCGATTTCTCCGGCCTATTGAAGCTCCTCTCGTGCACCCCTGAGCTCGGTCTGTATTTCCTTGGTGGCATTCAGCGCCTTGCTCAGGTCAGCCGATTTATCTTCATGCTCCTTCTTCAGAGCTCATACCGTCAAGAAGATGTTTTAACTCGATAGCCATTTCGCTATCTTTTCCTCACTTCGGCGATGAGCAGCCTGTTCGCTTCAATTCCTCGGCCGCCTTTTAGGGCAGCCGCATTGCTCACCCGAGCTTGTTCCTTGGCTAGAGCAAGTTCAGCCCTCGTGGCCTCCATGGCAGCAGCACCATCTGCAATCCAACAAATTATATTAATACATGCCACCTTAATATTTTCCTATGCAATGGGAGACAGGGCACATACCTTGTGATGTATCCAGCCGCTCATTCATTAGAGTAATATCGGCATCAATCGACCCAATTTGCCTCGATAGTTCTAAGAACTTCAACGGACGGACGGGCGGCGGACCCATACTGCAGACACGCTCTAAAGACTATCATTGGTTTATGATCCCCGTTTGCGCCTAGGGCGGCAACCAGAGTCTCAGGGGCTGCTATCTATATGGAGCCCACCTAGCGCGTGCCTTACAACCAAAGAAATAGTGAGTTTTCCATTACATACCTCAAAACCTCTGAGCAGGCTTGTGAATGCTTCATTCAAATCGCTTGTAGCGGATGAAATCTTCTTGAGCACCGCGCTCATTAATGAGCGGTGCTCCTCCGAGAGCGCAGCTTGCTCCAGTAAGCCCGTCAGTACGTCCGGACTCAGGGCGGCTGACGCATTGGCTTCCGGCCTTGGCGGATCTGGGCTCCTCCGTGACGACACCTCGGTGTCGCCCGCGTCAAGAACCGGAGAGGCGGGTGGGGTCTCGCTCACCATCATCTCCGGAGGAAGGTCACCCGAAGACGATCCCTGTTGAGAAGAGCTGCCAACCGGACTGCAAAAAGTTGAGTCCTGATCATTGATCCAGGAGAAATACAGTACCTTTTAAGTTAATGATTGACTTACGACTCGTTGGAGGGCTGGCCCGTTGGAGGGCATGATGCGGTGAGGGTGCCTGTCGGGGCAAGGACCCCTGGGGATCCCTTTTTTCCCAATTTGGGCTTCTCTGCCTCCAAATCTTCGGAGGCGGCCCTCTTCTTCCCGCGTGGGGAGGCAGCCTCGACCTCTCCTCCCCGACTATCCCCGGTTTGGATGCGTAGTGTGTGGGGTTCGGATCTCTCATCCTTCCCCTTGTCTTTCCCTCACTGGCATTCTCACGAGTACCGATCGAGCATCTTGGCCATAGTAGGGGCGGGCGAGCCTTCGGGAAGTGGCACCGGACACCTGATTCTCTCCGCCTTGCTGAGCCATTCCTGGACGCGGATGATATTCAAACAATCTTGACAAATACAAAACAGGGTGTCCGGTATCAAGGCTACTTACTTGAGTATCTAGGCGATTGCAACTTAGGCCCGCATCATCGGTGGTATCCGGACACGTTACCTTCCGTCCGAAGAATAACTTGCACATCTCTTTGAGCTTTAAGCCGAAGAAGTGTTTCACCGTCCGCGGACCCTCCGGATTGAACTCCCACATCCGAAGAGGCCGGCGCTGGCACGACAACATCCGCCGGATTAACATCACTTGCATTACGCTGACAAGGTTGATATCTCCCTCAAGAAGCTCCCGGATGCGGTTCTGCAGTATTGGTACGTCGCCTGCGAGCCCCCAATTACGTCCTACGTCTGTCCAGGACGCCAACTGCGATGGGGGGCCCGAGCGGAACTCGGGGGCGGCCACCCACTTTGTGCCCCTTGGGGCTGTAGCATAAAACCACCTCCGCTGCCATACGTCAAATACTTCTGGGAAAGAACCCTCCGGCCATGGGGCGTTGGTGTTTCTTCTTATTACGCCACCTCCGCACTCCACGTGTCGCCCCTCGATCATCTTCGGCTTGACACTGAAGGTCTTGAGCCATAAGCCGAAGTGTGGCGTGACATGGAGAAAAGCCTCGCACACGATAATGAACGACGAGATATGAAGGATAGCATCTGGAGCCAGATCATGAAAATCCAGCCCATAATAGAACATGATCCCCCTCACGAAGGGATGGAGGGTGAAACCCAAAACCACGGAGGAAATGTGGGACAAAAACAACACACTCATTGGGCTCCGGCGTGGGGATAACTTGCCCTGGAACAGGAAGCCTGTGCTGGATATCTGCGGTTAGGTATCCAACCTCCCTAAGCTTCACAATGTCCTTCCCCTCGATCGAGGAGGCGACCCACCAGCCTTGAGGATCAGATCCGGACATACTGGCGGATTCCGGAGGGGTGGAGCTTAGGTTTTGGGTGTTAGAACTCGAGGTGCGAGATGGCGCGATGAAGGTGAAGAAAGAGGTATAGGTCTCGACCCCTTTATAAAGAGGGTGAATATCAAGAGTCCCTGGTGTGACCGTTTGAGGTTTATCTAAAAACACACGGGGTAATACCAACAGCCGTCGTGGGGTCACGCATGCTCATATTGATGGAAAATCCCGTAATAAAAGGGACACGATCTCTGCCTCGACGGGACGTGCCAACAAAACTGCCTCGTAACGCGAGTCGTTGTAGGGTAGGAGACGTCGGTTCACATTGGACCGAGCCATGATACAAGGGCACGACACATGAAGATTGCCAGCAAATTAGATCTATACCATACGGAGATCATCCTGCGGATCCGGACACGGTCTACGTGTTCGATAACCATTTTGGAGTATTCGGAGGAGGAACCCGCCTTGCAATGCCGAAGACAATACTGCACGCCGGACTCATCGTCATTGAAGCCTGGTTCAGGGGTTACTGAGGGAGTCCTGGATTAGGGGGTATCCGGACAGCCAGACTGTGTACAACGTCCGGACTATTGAATCGTGAAGATACAAGACTCAAGACTTAGGGTCGTGTCCGGATGGGACTTTCCTTGGCGTGGAAGGCAAGCTTGGCAATCCGAATATTATATTTCCTTCCTTGTAACCGACTCCATGTAAACCCTAGCCCTCTCCGGTGTCTATATAAACCGGAGAGGTTGGTCCTTAGAAGGGCAATCACAATTACATTCATACCATCATAGGCTAGCTCCTAGGGTTTAGCCTCTACGATCTCGTGGTAGATCTACTCTTGTATTACCCATATCATCAATTAATCAAGTAGGAAGTAGGGTTTTACCTCCATCGAGAGGTCCCGAACCTGGGTAAACATCTGTGTCCCTTATTTCTTGTTACCATCAGCCTTGACGCACAGATCGGGACCCCCTACCCGAGATCCGCCAATTTTGCCACCGACAGGGGGTGCACCCGCCTTTCCTTCTCTTCTTTCCCTCTCCTTCCTTCCCCCTTCCCTCTTCCTAGTTAGACTAGGAAAGGGGAGTCCTACTCCTACTAGGAGGAGGACTCCCCCTCCTTGGTGCTCCCCAAGGGACTGGCCAGCCTCCCCCCTTGCTCCTTTATATACGGGTGCAGGGGGCACCTCTAGACCCAACAACAATTGATCTGTTTGATCTTTTAGCCGTGTGTGGTGCCCCCCTCCACCATAGTCCTCCTCGATAATATTGTAGTGGTGCTTAGGAAAAGCCCTGCGACGGTAGAACATCAAGATCGTCAGCACGCCGTCGTGCTGATGGAACTCTCCTCGACACTCGGCTGGATCGGAGTTCGAGGGACGTCATCGAGCTGAACGTGTGCTAGAACTCGGAGGTGCGGTAGTTTTGGTGCTTGATCGGTCAGGCCGTGAAGACGTACGACTACATCAACCGTGTTGTGCTAACGCTTCCGCTTTCGGTCTACGAGGGTACATGGATAACACTCTCCCCTCTCGTTGCTATGCATCACCATGATCTTGCGTGTGCGTAGGAATTTTTTTGAAATTACTACGTTCCCCAACAGTGGCATCCGAGTCTGGTTTTATGCGTAGATGTCATATGGACGAGTAGAACACAAGTGAATTGTGGGCGATACAAGCCATACTGCTTACCAGCATGTCATACTTTGGTTCAACGGTATTGTGAGATGAAGCGTCCCAGACCGACATTACGCGTACGCTTACACGAGACTGGTTTCACCATTACGAGCACTCGTGCTTAAAGGTGACTGGCGGGTGTCTGTCTCTCTCACTTTAGTTGAACCGAGTGTCGCTACGCCCGGTCCTTGCGAAGGTTAAAACAGCACTAACTTGACGAACTATTGTTGTGGTTTTGATGCGTAGGTAAGAACGGTTCTTGCTCAGCCCGTAGCAGCCACGTAAAATTTGCAACAACAAAGTAGAGGATGTCTAACTTGTTTTTGCAGGGCATGTTCTGATGTGATATGGTCAAGACATGATGCTATATTTTATTGTATGAGATGATCATGTTTTGTAACCGAAGTTATCGGCAATCGGCAGAGCCATATGGTTGTCGCTTTATTGTATGAAATGCAAATGCCCTATAATTGCTTTACTTTATCACTAAGCGGTAGCGATAGTCATAGAAGCAATAGATGGCGTAAAGGACAATGATGCTACGATGGAGATCAAGGTGTCGCGCCGATGATGATGGTGATCACGACGGTGCTTTGGAGATGGAGATCACAAGCACAAGATGATGATGGCCATATCATATCACTTATATTGATTGCATGTGATGTTTATCCTTTATGCATCTTATTTTGCTTTGATTGATGGTAGCATTTTAAGATGATCTCTCACTAATTATCAAGAAGTGTTCTCCCTGAGTATGCACCGTTGTGAAAGTTCTTCGTGCTGAGGCACCACATGATGATCGGGTGTGATAGACTCTACGTTCAAATACAACGGGTGCAAAACAGTTGCACACGCGGAATACTCAGGTTAAACTTGACAAGCCTAGCATATACAGATATGGCCTTGGAACACGAAGACCTAAAGGTCGAACGTGAATCATATAATAGATATGATCAACATAGTGATGTTCACCATTGAAAACTACTCCATCTCACGTGATGATCGGACATGGTTTAGTTGATTTGGATCATGTGATCACTTAGATGACTAGAGAGATGTCTGTCTAAGTGGGAGTTCTTAGGTAATATGATTAATTGAACTTAAATTTATCATGAACTTAGTCTTGGTAGTATTTTGTAAATTATGTTGTAGATCAATAGCTCGCGTTGTTGCTTTCATATGTTTATTTTGATATGTTCCTAGAGAAAACTGTGTTGTAAGATGTTAGTAGCAATGATGGGATTGGATCCATGATCTGAGGTTTATCCTCATTCCTGCATAGAAGAATTATGTCCTTGATGCACCGCTAGGTGACAAACCTATTGCAGGAGCAGATGCAGACATTATGAACGTTTGGCTAGCTCAAAATGGTGACTACTTGATAGTTTAGTGCACCATGCTTAAACGGCTTAGAATCGGGACTTCAAAGACGTTTTGAACATCATGGACCATATGAGATGTTCCAGGAGTTGAAGTTAATATTTCCAGCAAATACCCGAGTTGAGAGATATGAAGTCTCCAACAAGTTCTATAGCTAAAAGATGGAGGAGAATCGCTCAACTAGTGAGCATGTGCTCAGATTGTCTCGGTACTTCAATCGCTTGAATCAAGTGGGAGTAAATCTTCTAGATAAGATAGTGATTGACAGAATTCTCTAGTCACCATCAGTAAGTTACTAGAACTTCGTGATGAACTATAGTATGCAAGGGATGACGAAAATGATTCCCGAGCTCTTCGTGATGTTGAAATCGACGAAGGTAGAAATCAAGAATGAGCATCAAGTGTTGATGATTGACAAGACCACTAGTTTCAAGAAAAAGGCAAAGGGAAAGAAAGGGAAACTTCAAGCAGAATGGCAAACAAGTTGTCACTCCCGTGAAGAAGACCAAAGCTGGACCAAAGTCTGAAACTGAGTACTTACACTGCAACGGAAATGGTCACTAGAAGCGGAAATGCCCTGAATATTTGGTGGATAAGAAGGATGGCAAAGTGAACAAGGATATATTTGGTATACAGGTTATTGATGTGTGCCTTACTAGTGTTTATAGTATCCCCTGAGTATTTTATACTTGTTCGGTTGCTAAGATTAGTAACTCAAACAGAGTTACGTAATAAACGAGGACTAGTTGAAGGGAAGTGACGATGAGTGTTGGAAGTAGTTCCAAGATTGATATGATCATCATCGCACACTCCCTATACTTTCGGGATTAGTGTTAAACCTAAATAAATGTTATTTGGCGTTTGCATTGAGCATGAATATGATTTGATCATGTTTATTGCAATACGGTTATTCATTTAAAGTCGAGAATAATTGTTGTTCGCTTACATGAATAAAACCTTCAAATGGTCATACACCCAATGAAAATAGTTTGTTGGATCTCGATCATAGTGATACACATATTCATAATATTGATGCCAAAAGATGCAAAGTTAATAATGATAGTGCAACTTATTTGTGGCACAGCCGTTTGGGTCATATCGGTGTAAAGCGCATGAAGAAACTCCATAAAGATGGTGAGGGAGTCCCGGACTAGGGGGTGTCCGGATAGCCGAACTGTCATCATCGGCCGGACTCCAAGACTATGAAGATACAAGATTGAAGACTTCGTCCCGTGTCCGGATGGGACTTTCCTTGGCGTGGAGGGCAAGCTTGGCGATACGGATATGTAGATCTCCTACCATTGTAACCGACTCTGTGTAACCCTAGCCCTCTCCGGTGTCTATATAAACTGGAGGGTTTTAGTACGTAGGACACAACAACAATCATACCATAGGCTAGCTTCTAGGGTTTAGCCTCCTTGATCTCGTGGTAGATCCACTCTTATACTACCCATATCATCAATATCAATCAAGCAGGAGTAGGGTTTTACCTCCATCGAGAGGGCCCAACCTGGTAAAACATCGTGTCCCTTGTCTCTGTTACCATCCGCCTAGACACACAGCTTCGGGACCCCTACCCGAGATCCGCCGGTTTTGACACCGACATTGGTGCTTTCCCTGAGAGTTCCTCTGTGCCGTCACAATCAGGAAGGATGCCTCTTCCCGTCTTTAAAGACGGTACCATTGCCAAAGGAGCTTTGGCCGCCGGCCAAACTATCCGGCTAGGTGGTTTTCTTATGACCGCCTGTTCGGTCGCCGCTTCGACGATGACCTCTCGGGTCATCAAAAGCGATCTTCACGTCAACTCGGAATTCACCGAGCAGCTGGATCCGATGGAGCTCTCTTCCGTAAACGAGCTCTTGGATCGCATCGCCGCCCTGGGAGTCGCTATAGACTATGATCAGATTGGGCTTAAAACCGATCTGAGAGAGATTAACTCTCCCCAGGTTACCCACCACGTTGCGGTGGTAGAGGAACAACGCGGCAACTCTTCTTCTATATTAAAGACCAGTTATGTCCGGACTCCTGATCCCTCCATGCCGGATTCCCGCGGAGGGACGGACGTCAATCAAGTACTAAACCTAAAGTCAGGCAAAGGACCAGATTTGTTGGGCGACATCCAAAGAATCCATGCTTCCAAATTCGAAACTTTTCGCCCCCGAGCCTCAAGTTGGGCAGGGTTCCGGACTTAATTCCACCCGCCCACCCAAACATAAGCGATCTATCTCAAATCCGCAAGAGCCCACGGAGACAGACATCATTATCGGGCCGATTCCTCCGGTTATGGATAGGATAAAGGACTGCCGTGAGGAAAGTGCAATTTCAATTTTCTCGCAACAATTGCATGGACAAGGAATCACGAACGCCATAAGTCGCCGCGAAATTACACGCCGCCAACTCAAGGCCCATAGTACTGAAGTATCTTGGCGATGGAGAGTACAGAAGACCAAACTAAGTTTTGGGACAATCCGCTCAACACAACCCTAGTCCAAACAAAAGGGTGCATCATGCTCAGCCCCCGACAAAAACCAAAAACAAAAACCCCATAAAGGGCACGGAACCGCATCAAGGATGGCTCACGCCCTCGTAAAATCCATAGTACAGAGGGCGCCACTCCAACACATAGCCTTCGAGCATGTTGGATACTACGGCAGTGGCCAAAAGCGGCGAAGAGCTTCTAGCCCCGAGAACCAGCCCAACAGTACCAAAGACGGTATTAATAGTCTTCGAGACTTTCGCATCAAATAATATGCGAAACGAACAACCGTAGCCTCACCAAGTATACCAAGTAGCAACAACAAATCCATGGAGCGACACGACTATCACCTTCAACGCCAGCGATTTAACCTAAATTCCAAACAGCCCGAGCACCACCAGCATTGGTCCTCATCCAATAGTGGACGGCTTTCGCCTTACCAAGGTACTCATGGATGGCGGCAAAGGATTAAACCTCATCTACGAGGAAACCCTTCAAAAATGGAAATAGATCGGAGCCGCATTGAGCGAAGCAAAGACAACCTTTAGAGGAATAATCCCTAGTCGGGAAGCACGCTGCACAGAAAAATTACACTAGATGTGGTTTTCGCTCACGGACAACTACAGGTCCGAGGAGGTCACGCCCAAGTGGCCCCATTCAGCAGCGGATATCACGCTTTATTAGGGCGAAAGGCATTCACAATTTTTCAAGCTATACCCCATTATGGGTACATGAAGCTTAAAATGCCCGGCCCAATGGAATCATCACTCTTGTCGATGATCCGGACATAGCACTCGTGCCAAAATAAGACACCAAGACTAGCCCTAGAGGCACTATCCAAGCCTTAGCGGCAGAGGAACTCATCAAGCTAGCGCCCATGGTGAACAGGACGATGTGATACTCGATAAGAGATCCAAGTCCACCTCTTTTAAACCAGCGGACGAAATAGTCAAATTCCAAGTCCATCCAACGGACCCCACAAAGACGCCTCCATTGGGGCACAATTAAACCCTGATGTAGACGCCACTTTTACGAGAACTCCTTCGGAAAATTGGGACATCTTTGCCCGCACCCTTCAGATATGCCAGAATCCCATGCAGGTTGGCAGAACACAGCCTAAACATCCTAAAAGGATTCAAGCCAGTCAAACAGGCTCTTCGGTGATTTTCTGAACCCAAAAGATAGGCAATGGGAGAGAAGCTAGCCAAACTATTAGAAGCCGGATTCATCAGAGACATCAAACATCCGGACTGGCTAGCAAACCTGGTAATGGTACCAAAAAAGGACAAATCCTGGCGCTTGTGTGTCGATTTTAAAGACCTTAACAAGGCTTGTCCAAAGGATCCTTTCCCCCTTCCCCGCATCGATCAAATCATCAATGCTACCGCAGGGCACGATTCATTGTTCTTCCTTGACGCATACTCCGGCTACCATCAAATAAAGATGGCGGAGACAGACCAAGCTGCAACGGCATTCATTACTCCATACGGTCCATTCTGCTTCAACACAATGCCCTTCGGACTCAAAAAACGCCGCAACAATATATCAGCATGATTTAGACATGTCCGCTACCCAGATCGGCAAAACAATGGAGGCGTCGTGACGCGATGTGGTCGTCAAGACCAAACACGCCGAAACTCTAGTAGACGATTTGAGGCTCACATTCGACAACCTCCGAGCATATGACATTAAGCTCAACCCGGAAAAATGCGTTTTTGTGTACCACCGGAAAGCTCTTGGGCTTCATTGTATCCGTAGAGGAATTGAAGCAAACCCAGCCAAGATCCGAGCTCACACGCTTGGATATCCCAAAAGACCTCACACAAATACAAAATTGATCGATGCGGGCGGCTCTAAGCCACTTCATCTCCCGCTTGGGAGAAAAGGCATTGCCCTCTATCGCCTCCTCAGCGCACCAACACTTCAATGGACCGGGTGCTGCCACGGCGGACTCGAAGAAATAAAGGCCATATTGGCAACAAATCCGTCTCTGGCGCGCCAACTTGGGCGAACCAATGTTGTTATATATCGCGGCAACACGTCAAGTTGTAAGCGCGGTGCTCGTCGTCGAACGAGAAGCAGAAGGGCACAAATTCCCTCTTCAAAAACCAGTGTACTATGTATCCACTGTCTTAACTCCATGCAAGTCCCGGTACCCACATTATCAAAAGATAGCGTACGCGGTGTTCATGGCATCCCGGAAGCTGTGACACTACTTTCAAGAGTGTTCGATAACAGTGGCCTCCGAAGTACCTCTCAACGACATCATAAACAACTGTGATGCGATGGGCAGGATTGCAAAATGGGCCATTGAGCTCTTACCATTCGACATAACCTACAAACCACGGCGAGCTATAAAGTCGCAAGTCATGGCTGACTTCATTGCTGAATGGACTGAATCCAAACTCCCTAAAGAGTACAGCGCATACTCCAATTGGATCATGCACTTCGACGGCTCTAAAATGTTGGCCGGCGTGGGGGCTGGCGTCGTTTTGACGTCCCCAACCGGAGACACAGTCCAATACGTACTTCAAATAATGTACACGGACTCCAACAACGCAGCCGAATACGAGGCCCTTCTACATGGTCTCCGGATGGCAATCTCCATGGGCATTCAACGCCTAGAGGTCTGCGGGGATTCAAACCTCGCAATATCCCAAGTAAATGGAGACTTTGATGCCAAGGATCCGAAAATGGCAGCCTATGGTAACGCCGTCTTAAAAATGTCAGCTCGGTTCGAAGGACTCGAATTCGACCACGTAGCCCGGGATAATAACCAGGCGGCCGACGTGTTGGCGCGCATCGGCGCAAAGCGCGACGCTGTCCCTCCAAACATCTTCCTGGAGCGGCTCTTTAAGCCATCCGTAGTATGGGAAGAAGAGTTCGGAAACAACAATCCGGAACCAACCGCACCGCCCAACACCAAACATTCTGACACAATCGGCGGCTCAGCCAATGAAATAACACCTTCAGCCCATGAAATAATGGCAGTCATTGCCCCGTGGACGGAACCATTCCTAGCCTACTTAATTAGGCAGGAACTCCCCAAAGACCAAAATGAGGCCCGCTGCATAGTACGGCGATCTAAAGCCTACAAAGTCCATGAGGGAGAGCTTTATAAGAAAAGCACAACCGGAGTCCTTCAAAGGTGCATCTCCGAAGAGGAAGGGCGAAATCTGCTGGCTGAAATTCACGCTGGACTCGGTGGGCACCACGCCGCAGCCCGTGCCCTTGTAGGCAAGGCCTTTCGTACAGGATTTTATTGGCCGACGACCCGGGCGGATGCTCAGGACTTAGTCCAAAGATGCGTCGGGTGCCAGCTTTTTGCTAATCAAAGCCATATTCCACCCACCGCCCTCAAAACTATACCCATCACCTAGCCGTTTGCGGTCTGGGGGCTTGACATGGTTGGACCCCTTAAAGGGGGAACCCACAAGCAAAAATACCTATTGGTCATGGTGGACAAAATCACCAAATGGATAGAGGCCAAGCCAGTTAAAACGGCCGAATCCGGACCTGTGATAGACTTCATATCCGGGGTAGTACACCGTTATGGCGTCCCCACGGCATCATTACCGATAACGGCACGAACTTCACGGCCGACGAGGTTAAACTCTGGTGCAAAAATATGGGCATCAAGCTCGACTACGCTTCAGTCTATCACCCTCAATCTAACGGTCAAGTCGAACGAGAAAATGGTCTAATCATGAGCGGCATCAAATCCAGGTTAGTGCGGTCCCTCACGGAATCTAACTCGCACTGGGTAGAGGAGCTCGACTCCGTACTCTGGGGGTTGCGGACCACGCCAAACCGTACTACCGGATTCACACCATTTTTTATGGTATACAGAGCAGAGGCAGTTTTGCCATGCGATATAATTCATGACTCACCTCGCGTGCGCATGTACGAGGAAAGAGAGGCCGAGTTGGATCGGCAAGACAGTTTGGACGCCCTAGAAGAGGAGCGCGACGTGGCGAAAGCTCATTCCGCATTCTATCAGCAGCAGGCTCGAAGATATCAAAGCAGAGAAGTACGGGCCAAAACTTACAATGTTGGCGAACTAGTTCTACGCCTGCCGGACAAGAAAAAGGACAAACTCAAGCCCAAATGGGAAGGTCCCTTCATCATCGACCAAGTCCTGACCGGCGGAGCATACCGTCTGCGAAACGCATCGGACAACCGACTCGAGCCGAATCCATGGAACGCAGCCCGCCTCCGAAGATTCTACGCCTAGCGCCGGACTCAGAGTTCGTCTCCTTCCTCCGTCCACATTTTATACTTCAGTTATTGAGGGAGTCCTGGACTAGGGGGTGTCCGGATAGCCGGACTATCGATATCCGCCGGACTCCCAGACTACGAAGATAGAAGATTGAAGACTCCGGCTTGTGTCCGGAAGGTACTTTACTTGGCGTGGAAGGCAAGCTTGGCAATACGGATATGTAGATCTCCTACCATTGTAACCGACTCTGTGTAACCCTAGCCTCTCCGGTGTCTATATAAACCGGAGGGCCATAGTCCGTAGGACACAACATTACATCTCAACAATCATACCATAGGCTAGCTTCTAGGGTTTAGCCTCATTGATCTCGTGGTAGATCTACTCTTGTACTACCCATATCATCAATATTAATCAAGCAGGGCGTGAGGGTATTACCTCCATCGAGAGGGCCTGAACACAGGTAAAAACATTGTGTCCCTCGTCTCCTGTTACCATCCGCCTAGACGCACGCCTGGGACCCCCACCCGAGATCCGCGGTTTGACACGACATTGGTGCTTTCATTGAGAGTTCCTGCAATGTCGTCACCAATAGGCTCGATGGCATCTTCAATCTTTGACGCTGTCGAGTATGAGACTTTCCTCCCCGGACAGATCTTCATATTCGGCGGCTTTGCACTGCGGGCCAACTCTCTTGGCCATCTGGAGCAGATCGAAAGCTACGCCCCTGGCCGTCAGGTCAGATTTGGAAGCCTAAACTTCACGGCCGATGACCGCGGAGACTTGATCTTCGACGGACTCGAGCCACAGCCAAGCGCGCCGCACTGTGACGATGGGCATGATCTAGCTCTGTCGCCGCACAGCGGTTTGGTGGCCGCACTTGAATCTGCCCCGGCTACTTGCCCGGAGCCGACCGCCCATGACGAGGGTCGGTGGATAGACGCCGCCTCGGGGGCTTCAACATCTACGGCGATGGAGCCAAATACCAATCTTGTCCCCCGCGAAATTCGTGGTCCCGAGGCATCGGACTCCTTGCCGGACTCTGAGCCTCCTGCACCCCTGCTAATTAAACCAGATTGGGCGCCGGTTATGGAATTCACCGCCGCGGACATCTTTCAACACTCGCCTTTTGGCGATATCTTGAATTCTCTGAAGCATCTCTCGCTATCGGAGAATCTGGCGGACTATGGCCAGGGCGGTTGGAGATCTGACGACGAAGAAATTGAGCCCACCCACCACCCACTTTGTAGCCACCGCCGAGGACCTAACCGACATGCTAGACTACGACTCGACGACATCGGCGCTATATGCGATGATGCCGAGGCGATCAGACCAGCGCCCACAGACACTAGAAGGCCACCTCATCATCTGACGTCTACATGCTGGACACCCCGAAAGAAGGGGATGGCGAAAAAGCAGCGGAGGAGGATTCTTTGAAGAAGCAGCCTAAACGCCGGCGTCAGCGGCGCCGCTCTAAATCCCGCCACAACAAGAATGGAGAATCCGGCATGGGAGACAATAATACTCGAAGAGTGCGAAGACGACCTCCCCGCAAGATTTAGCGCAGAGGGCGCAAGCAAGCCCTCACGATGGGGCGGCGAGCGAAGGGGTTGAGGGCGATAACTATATGCCTCCCTCCGAAGGCGAGGCGAGCCTCAATGATGACGAATTCGTCATACCCGAGGATCCCGTCGAACAAGAGCGCTTCAGCGCAGGCTCATAGCCACACAAATAGCTTAAAGAAAAAGCAGCAATGACTTCAAGCTGATCAAGATCTGCTAGCCGATCGATGGACCGAAGTCCTCGCGTCAAGAGTATAAACTTCGAACTCCTCCAAAGTTACCCAAGGCGCAAGCTGCTCCCCGATTAGAGGAGGAAGCTTACGCACCTTTATCACCAGCGCCGCGACATGGCTGACCGACCACCCGTGGTCGCGACGAGAAGCATTCAAGGCCCCAGCCAAGACCGTAACCGACATCGATCCGAGTCTGAAGCCAAAGGGAACGCTACGGACTTGCGAGACATCTTGGAGGACAAAGCAAGGCAATCCAGATCCATTTATGGATCACGTGGGCGCCCTCGAGCCACGACGAATACCGTCGCGCGGACATAACGCCGCCGAGCGAACCTGATGAACAGCGCTCCCTCGAGCTGCGTCGCGATATTACTTAATCATCAGCGCCGCACACCCGTTATGCTTCACCGATGAAGTGATGGACCACCAGATCCCGAAGGGTTCAAACCCGTGAACATCGAATCTTATGATGGCACGACAAACCCGCGTGTGGATCGAAGATTATCTTCTCCACATCCATATGGCCCGCGTGACGACCTACACGCCATCAAATATCTCCCTCAAGCTTAAAGGACCAGCTCGGCATTGGCTTAACAGCCTGCCCGCAGAGTCAATTGGGTGTTGGGAAGACCTAGAGGCGCGTTCCTTGATAACTTCCAAGGTACATACGTGCGACCTCCGGGCGCCGACGACCTAAGCCACATTATTCAGCAACGAGCATTTAATCGGCCGATAGACAGTTACGGACACGGTTCTTGACGAAGAAAAATCAAATCGTCATTGTCCGGATCACGGAGGCCCTTGCAGCCTTCAAACACAACATCCGGGGCGAATGGCTAGCCCGCACACAGGGGCGGGAAGCGAAATCCATGGCAGCCCTCACATCATTGATGACCGGCTTTGCGCGGAGAGGATAGCTGGCTAGCCCGTAGCAACAATCTCCGCAAAAATTCTGGCAGTCCGGATTCTAAGGACAACTCTGGCAGGTCACGACGAATCAAAAACAAGCGCCGTACTAACGGCGACGCAAAGAGGATCTGGCGGTCAATGCTGGATTCCGCGGTTCCAAACCGGTCAGCGGAAGAAGCCATTTAAAGAACAACCCGGGCCCGTCAATCTGGATAGAATACTCGACCGCTCATGCGGATACATGGCACCCAGAAAAACCAGCTAATCACACCAATAGAGATTGTTGGGTGTTCAGGCAGGCGGCAAGTCAATTGCGAACACAAAGTGACAAGGGCTAAATAGTGACGACGAGGAAGAGACCCGCCGCCCGAACAACGAGAGGACGAAGGGTTTCCCCCCGCAAGTGCGAACGGTGAATATGATCTACGCGACCCACATACCCAAGAGGGAGAGGAAGCGCGCACTACGGGACGTCTATGCGATGGAGCCAGTCGCCCCGAAATTCAATCCATGGTCCTCCTGTCCGATCACTTTCGATCGACGAGACCACCCGACTAGCATACGCCATGGCGGATTCGCCGCGTTGGTCTTAGACCCAATCGTCGATGGATTTCACCTCACAAGAGTCCTGATGGACGGCGGCAGCAGCCTGAACCTGCTTTATCAGGACACAGTGCGCAAAATGGGCATAGACCCATCAAGGATCAAACCTACTAAGACAACCTTTAAAGGTGTCATCCCAGGAGTGGAAGCCAACTGTACAGGCTCTGTCACACTGGAAGTGGTCTTCGGATCCCCGGATAATTTCCGAAGCGAAGAGTTAATCTTCGATATAGTCCCGTTCCATAGCGGCTATCATGCCCTGCTCGGACGTACAACATTCGCAAAATTCAACGCGGTGCCACATTATGCATACCTAAAGCTCAAAATGCCGGGCCCTCGTGGAGTCATTACGGTCAATGGGAATACGGAACGCTCCTCCGTCGAAGGAACATCTGGCGGCTCTCGATGTAATCTGAGCAGCCTTCTACGGCAATTCTCTAGTCCGGCAACTAAAAAGCCGGACACATTAAAGCGCGCCCGGAGCAGCACCAACCAAGACCACCGGTAGCGATCGAGCATCGCCAGATCTGACCCCCACCCTCGCCCGCGTATTATCACAAGAATAACACTCAGCGTACATCATTACGCTTTGGAGATACCATGGGCGTAGGGGAGGGGCTTCACCTCAAGGATGGAAAAGTGCGGCTCGACCGCACCAGGGGCTCATGTTAGCGCCCCCCTTGGTGTTATTTTTTATCTTTTCTTTTTATATGCAGGACTCCACCAAATAGAAGCCCTGCCCATCGGCGAACTTGCCGAACTCACGATACAACAGTCAGGGATTAAAGAAGGCGGCGACGACACTGAGGTGGTCTCCATTACGAGGATTAAATTCAATTACATACACCAAGTCTGCGGCTTATCCCTGAAGGGGGACACGCTAATTTAGTCCGAATCCCTTGCTTGCCGCACTATTTGTATCAGTTAAACTTTATTAGCGTAACTTCGTCATAAATAACGCAGCACTTACTTTTTTGCAAGTTTATTACCTTTTCACGGCAATCGCGTTATCTTTTACAAATGTTCACCATGTGACATATTGCACCCGTACACTTTGGTACGGTCGAATACACCAGGGGCTTCTGTTCCCCATATTACGGTGTGATTAAGTCCGAACACTTCCACAAAGTGCGGCACCCCAAACTTATAGCATTATATGAATCAGCTCCGAATCATGTCTTGGGTCAATAGTTGGGTTTGCCCGGCTCCTATGTTTTGGTGCCTTACGTTCCGTTCCGTCGGCTAAGGTAGCACTAGGAGAACCACTGCGATTGCGTCCGGTTCGGCGGGTTAACGCCTCGAGAAAGCTAAAACGACCGGCATGATAAGGCGAGAGATGGTCGCTGTTCGAGAGGTCTTTTGGGTCCCTAAAGACTCATGCCGCTTGAGCGAAGTTCGGATTATGTCCGACGAAGGCGTGGATAGCGCCCGATTCGGTCTTCGAATACCGAGGGCTTCACCAAATTTAAAATTATAGAATTCTATGGCTAAGTGAGAGTGTTCAAGCACTATAAGTCCGGTCGCTTTGTTAAATGGTGTTGAGTGCCTCCTAGATGGACCCAAAGATGGGAACAAGAGTGCTCAAGTTTATCACCGAACACCCCAAAGACTGTGGCTCGGGGCTGAAGCCAAAGACTTGCCATCTCTCGGATTTAACAAGCGGCCGCCTGAGAAGGTAATATTTTAAATTAAACAAAGCGTTGCTCATAAGCGCATATAAACTTAGTTTTCGCGCACGCAGGATAAACATACTGGCGAGTTCACTCAAGGATTACATTAAGGGACACTCATCCGCGATATCGCGGGCTCCCTTCAGACTACTTTATAATATCGCTCTGGCGTCACGGTGCTCCTTGCCCGGCGGCGGCGATCCATGAAAGCTTCTCCGCATCCAGCTTGCCCCATTGCACCTTTATGCGGGCAAGGGCTCGACGAAGCGCCTTCAACGCAGCGGGCGCTGATCACATCCAGCCTAGGGCATGCATCCGCTAGCCGCCGACTAGGCCAAAGTAGCTGCCGTGCATGGCTCGACCAGCCACAGGACTATGAGGCACTTCATAGCCTCTTGACTACCTTGTGGAGTTCGACCAGCTGCTTCACCGGGTCGCTTGGGGGCACGGATGGCGGCCTCGTCTTGAGACCGAAGACCTTCTCCGTTGAGCTCCCTCCTCGCCACGATAGAACGCAGTGGCATCGACGCACTATGCGGCAGATCTGCAAATGCCCCCGAGAGCTCGAACTGGGTAAGTATCCGTAATTTACATTAACATGCTTGCTCTGCATGAAAAACGCCTTACCGCTGCTATCTTCCTCATGTCCTCTACCTCCTCACGGGCCCTCTGGGCCTCGGCCTTAGCGGATTGGCGCTTTGAGCCGAGGCAAGCTCGGACTCTCGAGTCTTGAGTCACGCTCCAAACTCTCATGCTTTTCATGAGAGCCCGAGCTCTTGCCGAACCTCCGCCACCAGCGCCGCTTGCTTTTCTCGCTCAGTCCGTTCCGTGGCGCATTATGCTCAGCCACGGACACGGCATCTCTCGGCTGCCACCTCGTTCGTGGCCCCGTGCATTGCACATTTTATCCTTGTTAGTCTTGTTTGCAACCAAAACCCTTTTACATAAGGTACATATTTAAAGTGGTGTTCTTCACCTTCTTTTTCCTTGAGCTGCCTCTTGGCATGGCGAGCTCTTGCTCCGACCGCTCAAGGTCCTTCTTCAGCGCCTCGACCTCCGGCACGCGGCAGAAGTCAACAATGCAGACCTGCAAACCCATATTTTAGAAACCTGTGTATATCTTGTTAAAGATCCTCGGTCCGGCTTTTCTTTCCAACACGGACTAAGCATCGAGACTCTTGTCTATACGGTGTTATATCGCTTAATTTTAAAACTTTTTACCTCAAAGCCTCTTAGAAGGCTGTTGCAGGCTTCGGTCAGCCCGCCCTTGGCGAGCTGGACCTTCTCAATCACCGCACCCATGAGAGTGCGGTGTTCTTCCTCAATGGAGGCGCCTTCGAGCGCCTCCAGCAGGTTGTCCGGTGCCTCCGGTTGGACGGAGGCCGCCGGCGTCACGGTCCTGCCCCTCCTTCGAGGGGGCTGCTTGCCGGACTCCGGAACCGTTGCGGGTTCCGGAGTCGAGTCCGGCGCAAAGTCCGGGAGGCTGCCTGACGGCGCCTCCGGAGCCTCCTCCTGGCGCGTCCCCCTATGGGATTCCGCCTCGTCGTCTTCGGCGCGTGGGGTAGAGGCAGTCGGGATAGAATTTACATCCGACGGCGCCAACGACCCGCTCATCGAGTCGGGAAAGTCGTCACCGGCCGGACTAAAGAAATAGTGCGGCGTTAGAAGGACACTGTGTGACATACTATAATACGGCATATGAATGATCCGGCAACTTACGATCTTGCCGGACGCCGAGCCCTTGGAGGCCACTCCTCCTCGCCAACGCTGATGTTGGCGAAACTGTCCGGGGGGATAGTTCTCCCCCTCTTGGACCCTTCGGCCGCCCCGATTGGGGAGGCCTTCCTCTTCTTCTCCCCCTCCTCTGGGAGAGAGTACTCCTCCTCCTCTTCCTCGTCTTCGGGGGAGGAATCCTCGTCGTCGTCAGACGCTTGATTCTGAGGAACTCTTTGAGTCCCGTGGCCACCTTCTGGCCTTCTTCTCGGCACCACGTGCGGTGCGGAACCAGCAGCCTTGCTAATTGGGCGTTCATCGTTCTTTCCGCATGGGAGCCGGATCGATAATCAGCTCGGCCTTCTCCATCCATTCCTGTCAAAGGAAAGAGGCAGATTAAAAACCTCGCTAGAGTTAATCTAAATTACTGCAAGTGTCCCGTAATGGGGTCGAATCACTTACCCCATCAGTCGGAGACCGCAAGCTGAAACCGCGGTCTTCGGTCACGGATACGGGCGCGTCAGCGCTCTTGAATAGCACCCTCCAGGCACCTTCATATGTTGTATCGAAGAGCCCGCTCAGCGTTTGGTGCTGTTCCGGATTAAACTCCCACAGAGTAAAAGCCCTTTCTTGGCATGGGAGAATCCGCCGGAGGAGCATGACCTGGACTACGTCGACGAGCCGGAGCCCATTGCTCACCAGCTTTTTGATGCAGGTTCGAAGTCCCGTCACCTCCACCGGGTTACCCCACTTCAAGCCCTTCTCTTTCCAGGAGGTGAGCTGAGTGGGGATTCCAGATCTGAATTCGGGGGCCGCCGCCCATGTCGGCTCGCGCGGCTCGGTGATATAGAACCATCCCGATTGCCACCCCTTAAAGGAATCTACGAAGGTCCCTTCTAGCCAAGGGACGTTGGGCAGCTGCCCAAAGATAAGCGCCTCCGCATTCGCTTATGCCCCTTCACGATCTTGACAGCGTTGAAGGTCTTGAGCCACAGGCGAAGTGGGGCCGGATGCAGAGAAAAGCCTCGCACACGACGATAAACGCCGAGATGTTGAGGACAAAGTTCGGCGCTAGATCGTGGAAATCCAGGCCATAGTAAAACATGAGCCCCCGGACGAATGAATGGAGCGGAAAGCCCAGTCCACGGAGGAAGTGGGGAAGGAAGACGACCCTCTCGTGAGGTCTGGGGTAAGGAGCAAGCTGCCCGTCGGGGCGGCCGATCGCAATATTTCGGGAGAGGTATCCGCGTCGTGCAGTTTGGTGATGTCCTCCTCCTTGGCGGTGCAGGTCATCCACTTGCCTCCCCCTCGGACATGTTCGGAGAAGGGTCGAGGTGGAATCGCGAGCTTGAGCGTTGGAGCTTGGGTTCGCAGGGACGGATGAGCAAAGGAGGAAGAAGGCGTGGTGAGAAGGTAAATCCTTATCCCTTATATATAGGCGGACAAAACTATCGTCCCTCACCGCCTGGTAAAACTCGCTTAATCCCCAAGCGCCACCATCAATGGCGCGGTTGGGTTACCCACGCGTATTGATGAGAATCCGGAAAGAGGGGAACACGATCTACCTTTCGACGGGGCGTGCCAAGGAAGCCGCTTCGCTAAGCGTCTTTGAGGTGGAATAGTAAAAACAATTAAAATGAAGGCTTGTCTGCGGTGTGATGTCATGCCGCATAATACGTCGCCAGATTGGATCGGTGTATGTGTTTTATTCTCTCTACGTTGGAGTGTGGAAATTATTTTGCGAGCGGACACTATCACGGTGTTCATTATCTTCTCTGGATTATTCAAGGGAGGAACCCGCCTTGCAATGCCGAACATTATGCACGCCGGACTTATCGTCATTGAAGACCGGTTCGAGGCTCTTGAGGAGTCTGGACTAGGGGTGTCCGGATAGCCGGACTATCGATATCCGCCGGACTCCCGGACTCACGAAGATAGAAGATTGAAGACTCGGCTCGTGTCCGAAGGTACTTTACTTGGCGTGGAAGGCAAGCTTGGCAATCTGGATATGTAGATCTCCTACCATTGTAACCGACTACTGTGTAACCCTAGCCTCTCCGGTGTCTATATAAACCGGAGGGCCGTAGTCCGTGGGACACAACATTACATCTCAACAATCATACCATAGGCTAGCTTCTAGGGTTTAGCCTCATTGATCTCGTGGTAGATCTACTCTTGTACTACCCATATCATCAATATTAATCAAGCGGTATGAGGGTATTACCTCCATCGAGAGGGCCTGAACCTGGGTAAAAACATTGTGTCCCTCGTCTCCTGTTACCATCCGCCTAGACGCACAGTTCGGACCCCCTACCCGAGATCCACCGGTTTTGACACTGACAGTTATCTTTTGTTTCTCTCTTTTCTCCTCCCTTTTTCATAGAGCCTTTGAGGGCCGATCTGCGCATTGTTCGCACACACTTGACATGCTACTCGCACTCATTATACCTGGGGGCTTCTTTAACAGAAGCTTATTTATACGGGCTTTTTGCCCAACACATGTGTCAAACTTCCGCATGTCCCTTTTATTCACCATTATATGCATCGATATGACTTAAGTTTTGGCCAAGCTGGGTTGCTCGGCTCTGTGCTTACCCCTCGTTCCCGATTGTTCGGCTAGGAGGTAAAGGAGCACCTCTGCGATTATTCTTGCCGGTCAGCGGATGTGTACCTCGGTGGGTGAAGCCGAAAGCTAGCGTTCTTAAGGGAATATTCGATCGGTGACTTGAAAGATGATTTTACCTATCTATTTATACGCCCCGGATCCTTTTACGCTCTTTTCATGATCCGAACATGCACTTTAGGGCATGCCTCCTGAGAAAGGAACCCCTAACGGAACTATTCTCCTGGAAGATGTTTCTTACTAACCATGTAATATAACATAACTAGTTGGGCACTTATGCGATAAAGCACTAATGACCCCTCGCCGGTCTCCATGCATGCCCGGTTTTTTGCATAACCGCGAGGGTATTCGGACACACTCCGACTATTGGGTCGAGGTTGAACGAAAAGGTCATAAAGACAAATGATCTACAATCCGGCTAGAAGGCATTATACATGTCATTTTAAAATACATCGTCAAATTGACTGATTGTACTCCTCTTCAATCCCATCTAACAAGCTGTCTAATTTACAGTCCCGTTGGGAATACTTAGCGGCAAACTCTACTTGGCCGTACATTAAGCTCACAGGGATCTCCTTCCCATCGGGCCCCATAGGTCCGACCTCGGCCATGTGGTTCGGATCCGCCTTCGTGTACCGCGTCTTCACCATGGCCCAGGCCTCCCTAGCGCCTTGACGGCAGGCCGATATCTTCCATAGATGGAAGCGCTGCCGTGCTCCCTGAAGCTTCTCCGCAAGCCCTCCAAGACCCTCGGGTAGGGAGACGGACGGCCATAAGGCCTGGGCGACGCCACTCATCGCCTGCCGAACACGTTCCTGCAGTTGTAGCAGCTCGGGAAGTTGGTCACCCGTTGAACCGGGCATTTCCTCTGCAGGGCGACCTGTGAGCACACCTACAGACACATTTCTGTCAATCGACTTCCTCGCTGAACTCTTCTTTTCAAAAGAGTTTGCTCAAGCACTTACTATAGATGCCGCGACGAAGCCGCCGATTCTCCTTTACGGAGTCAGACAGCTGGACCCGAACATCTTTTAGTTCTTCGCCCAGCTGGGTGTTGGCATCTTGGAGTTTGTTCCTCTCCTGCTGCACCCTCATCAGCACCTTCTCGCTGGCCTTTAGCTGGCATAGCAGATGTTGCTTGTCCGGATCTAGTCCGGCGCCCTCTGCAATATTATTGTTAGACTTACACACAAACCGCACTTCATAAACTACTTATCTTTTTCGAAGTATGTATTAGCAGAGGGGGTCTCCGTGGCTCCCCCTTAGGCGGCTAGTGCGGCCTCAAGTTGGGCCTTGCACTCTTGAAGCTCCTGGGACAGGTGGGTATTCTTCTCCGTAAGATCCTGCATGACAAATGATCCTTAAATCAGTTATTCTAACTATTTTAAGTCTCGGGGGCTACTGGCATATATAACTATTAAAATTTCTCACCCATATGTCTTTAACGTACTGCTCCGTGGCTCTGGTTAGACCATCTTGAGCGGCACAGAGGTGCGCGTCCCCCGCATTAAAGGCATTCAACGCCTCCCGGGAGAAACACGCGTCATGCAGAACTATCCGGCGGCGCCTATGATTCATGGCGCTCTCCACCTCAGACCTGGTGGCGGACAGCCTGTCGGCATCCTCCGTTGGAGGAGCATCCGGCTCACGCCTTGTGTTCGCCTCCCCCTCCGGACCAGGCGTTGGAGCCTGGCTGGCGGAGGCTTGATTGGCAACCTCTCCGGGCACAGTCCGGCGAGCGCTCTTTCTCCTAGAAGAATCAGGAGTGTAAAACATACCTCCCAGGAATCTTTCCCTGAAATACGGTGGTGCTCCATACCGTTGCAGCGACGTTTCGATTCGCGCCGCACTCCTCTTCCGCCTGCTGGGCCGAACTGACCCTTGCTGGTCAGCCGTTGCGGATCCGGCTTCCCAACCTAAAGGTACCTCCTGCGGGACACCGTTGGTATACAGTGTTCGGAAATAAGCATGGATGAGTAATAATGACAAGACCTCGGTCGCAGTTACCTGGGAAGCCGGAGTTAAACCGGGGTAGTCGGCTGTAATGGCGACTAAAGCATTGTCCACGCTGAGTTGGTGGAACACCCCATCGATCAGCTCCACCTCTATGTCCGGATCCTCCTCGGAAGCCGGATCAAGGGATCGTCCCGGATCCTCGGGTTGTGGAGTTGGTATGTGTATGCCCTCTACGTCCCAGCACAGCTCCTGCGTTGAAATCACGAAGTGAGACACTTAACTGTGGGAATATGGATCGGATAAATAAACGTCCGCTTACCCAGCTCCGAGGGTTATTCATGGAGAATCCATTCAATGGACTCGTGCGGAGGAAGTCCTCCTTCTCCCCCTTGTACAAGCCGGACATGATCTTCACCAGATCGGCGGCCGATCCCGGCCCCTTGCGGCCATGATGGGTGGCGTCATTCTCCCCGTTGAAATCCCACATGGGGTGGCCCCTATATTGGAGCGGCTACGCCCCTCGCATAATGCACGTGGCCATGACTCCAATCATGGTCAATCCGGAATGGGCCAGTAACCTTATCCGGCCCATCAGATATTGGACGCTCCTATCATCTTCCCGCTGAGGGCTCCGCGGGCGCCAACTCAGGCCTTTCTTCAGAGGAGCGCTACTAAACACCGGGAGGCCGATCCGAACTGGGTCCGGCAAAGGGGTGTCTTCCATATAAAACCATTCCGAAGGCCAGTCTTCAGACACCTTCTTCGGGGTTCCGGATAGATATCCGGTCCCGGCAATGCGCCAAATTTTGGCTCCGCCCACTTGATATATTGACCCCTCGTGAGAACGGGGTACGAGGCAAAACAATCTCTTCCACAGCGCAAAATGGGGCTCGATGCCCAAGAACAGCTCGCAAAGAGCTACAAAACCCGCAACGTGCAAAATGGAGGCGGGTGTAAGGTGATGAAGCTGGAGCCCGTAGAACTCCAGGAGCTCCCGGAGAAACGGATGTATGGGAAATCCGAGCCCCCTTATTAGATAAGGGACGAAGCACACCCGCTCTCCTTTGGAGGGATTGGGAGTGTTCTCCGCTTGCTTTCCGCCTTTGTAGGTGGCCAGTCCGGCTCGAACCGGGACCCTGAAGGCCGGAGGAAGGTATCCCTCCGCTTGGAGCGTCACTAGCTCGCTGTGCGGAACTGAACATCTCCTCCAATCTCCTGGCTGAGGGCTGGGAACGCGAGAGGATGAGCCGTGTCGACTGTCCATGATGGAGTGGATTTTTGTCAAAGGCGCTCCGATGAGTACTCGCGGAAGGAGGATGGTGTGATTTGGATTTAGATCCTTGCCTCTCTTATAGGCAGCTTATTCGTGCAGCTTGGGGGTAAAACCTAAAAATACCCTGGCTTTTCGCATTCATATGACACGTGGAAGAGGGCCATTATTGGACGTGGAAGCCGAGGAGCGCAGCATTTATAAGGAGGCCGGACACTATTCGGCAAGCACATGGAATTTGGAGGAGAACCCGCCTTGCAGCGCCAAGAAAATATCTGGCGCTAGACTCGTCGTCATTGAAGCCCGGTTAAAGACTCTTGAGGAGTCCGGACTAGGGGTGTCCGGATAGCGAACTATCATCATCGGCGGACTCCAAGACTATGAAGATACAAGATTGAAGACTTCGTCCCGTGTCCGGATGGGACTTTCCTTGGCGTGGAGGGCAAGCTTGGCGTCGGATATGTAGATCTCCTACCATTGTAACCGACTCTGTGTAACCCTAGCCCTCTCCGGTGTCTATATAAACCGGAGGGTTTTAGTCCGTAGGACACAACAACAATCATACCATAGGCTAGCTTCTAGGGTTTAGCCTCCTTGATCTCGTGGTAGATCCACTCTTGTACTACCCATATCATCAATATCAATCAAGCAGGAGTAGGGTTTTACCTCCATCGAGAGGGCCCGAACCTGGGTAAAAACATCGTGTCCCTTGTCTCCTGTTACCATCCGCCTAGACGCACAGTTCGGGACCCCCTACCCGAGATCCGCCGGTTTTTGACACCGACAGATGGATTTTCAGAATGACTTGGTTATGAATCATTTGATGCTTGCGAACCGTGCTTTTTGGGCAAGATGACTAAAACTCCGTTCCCGGAACAATGGAACGAGCTACTGACTTATTGGAAATAATACATACCGATGTATGCGATCCGATGAGTGTTAAGGCTTGCGGCGTGTATCGTTATTTTCTGACCTTCACAGATGATTTGAGCAGATATGGGTATATCTACTTGATAAAACATAAGTCTGAAACATTTGAAAAGTTCAAAGAATTTCAGAGTGAAGTGGAAAATCATCGTAACAAGAAAAATAAAGTTTCTACGATCTGATCGTGGAGACGAATATTTGAGTTACGAGTTTGGTCTTTATTTGAAACAATGTGAAATAGATTCGCAACTCACGCCACCTGGAACACCACAATGTAATGGTGTGTCCAAACGTCGCAATCGTACTTTACTAGATATGGTACGATCTATGATGTATCTTATCGGTTTACCACTATCGTTTTGGGGTTATGCATCATAGACAGCTGCATTCACGTTTAATAGGGCACCATCTAAATCTGTTGAGACGACATCGTATGAACTATGGTTTAGCAGTAAACCTAAGTTGTCGTTTCTTAAAGTTTGGAGTTGCGATGCTTATATGAAAAAGGTTTTCAACCTGATAAGCTCGAACCCAAATCGGAGAAGTGCGTCTTCGTAGAATACCCAAAGGAAATTGTTGGGTACACCTTCTATCACAAATCTGAAGGCAAAACATTTGTTGCTAAGAATGGTTCCTTTCTAGAGAAGGAGTTTCTCTCGAAAGAAGTGAGTGGGAGGAAAGTAGAGCTTGATAAGGTAATTTGTACCTTCTCCCGAATTGAAAGTACTCCCTCCGGTCCTTTTTACTCTGCATATTAGGTTTGTCTGAAGTCAATCTCATCCAACTTTGACCAGGTTTATATAAAAAATGATTGACATTTACATAACAACACAAACATCATTAGATTCACCTCGGAATATATTTTCATATTATATTTATTAGATATTATAGATGCTAATAATTTCTAATATAAATTTGGTCAAACTTAGCTAAGTTTGACTTTCGCAAATCAATGTGCGAGTAAAAGGACCGGAGGAGTAGTTCATCACGTAAATCAGTTCGATGATTCCTCTGACAATTAGTCAGGAAGCTAATGATGATGATCATGAAACTTCAGATCAAGTTACTACAAAACCTTGCAGGTCTTCCAAAGTACAGTCCGCACCAGAGTGCTACGGTAATCCTATTCTAGAAGTCATGTTACTAGACCATGATGAACCTACGAACTATGAGGAAGCGATGATGAGCCCAGATTCCGTGAAATGGCTTGAGGCCATGAAATCTGAGATGGCATCCATGTATGAGAACAAAGTGTGGACTTTGGTGGAGTTGCCCGATGATCGGCAAGCCATATTGTATAAATGGATCCTCAAGAGGAAGACAGATGCCGATAGTAGTGTTACTATCTACAAAGCTCGACTTGTCGCAAAAAGGTTTTCGACAAGTTCAAGGTGTTGACTACAATGAGATTTTCTCAACTGTAGCAATGCTTAAGTCTGTCCGAATCATGTTAGCAATTGCCACATTTAATGAAATCTGGCAAATGGATGTCAAAACTGCATTCCTTAATGGTTTTCTTAAAGAAGAGTTGTATATGATGCAACCAGAAGGTTTTGTCAATCCTAAAGGTGCTAACAAAATGTGCAAGCTCCAGCGATCCATCTACGGACTGGTGCAAGCATCTCAGAGTTGTAATATACGCTTTGATAAGTTGATCAAAGCATATAGTTTTATACAGACTTGCGGTGAAGCCTGTATTTACAATAAAAAGAGTGGGAGAACTACCGCCTTTCTGATAAATATATGTGAGTAACATATTGTTGATCAGAAATGATGTAGAATTTTTCTGGAAAGCATAAAGGAGTATTTGAAAGGAGTTCTTTAAAAGAAAGACCTCGGTAAAGCTACTTACATATTGAGCATCAAAATCTATTGAGATAGATCAAGATGCTTGATAAGTTTTTCAATAAGTACATACCTTGTCAAGATTTTGAAGTAGTTCAAAATGGAACAGTCAAAGAAAGAGTTCTTGCCTGTTTGCAAAGGTGTGAAATTGAGTAAGACTCAAATCCCGACCATGGCAGAAAATAGAAAAGAGAATGAAAGTCATTCCCTATGCCTCAATCATAGGTTCTATAAAGTATGCTATGCTATGTACCAGACCTATTGTATACCTTGCTCTGTATTTGGCAAGGGAGTACAATAGTGATCTAGGAGTAGATCACTGGACATTGGTTAAGAATATCATTAGTAAGGACTAAGGAAATATTTCTCGATTATGGAGGTGATAAAAGAGCCCGTCGTAAAGAGTTACATAGGTGCAAGCTTTTACACCGATCCAGATGACTCTAAGTCTCAATCTGGATACATATTGAAAGTGGGAGCAATTAGCTAGAGTAGCTCCGTGCAGAGCGTTGTAGACATAGAATATTTGCAAAATACATACGGCTCTGAATGTGACATACCCGTTGACTAAGCTTCTCTCACGAGCAAAACATGATCACACCTTAGTACTCTTTGGGTGTAAATCACATAGCGATGTGAACTAGATTATTGACTCTAGTAAACCCTTTGGGTGTTGGTCACATGACGATGTGAACTATGGGTGTTAATCATATACAGATATGAATATTGGTGTTAAATCACATGGCGATGTGAACTAGATTATTGACTCTAGTGCAAGTGGGAGACTGAAGGAAATATGCGCTAGAGGCAATAATAAAGTTATTATTTATTTCCTTATTTCATGATAAATGTTTATTATTCATGCTAGAATTGTATTAACCGGAAATATAATACATGTGTGAATACATAGACAAACATAGGGTCACTAGTATGCCTCTACTTGACTAGCTCGTTAATCAAAGATGGTTAAGTTTCCTAACCATAGACATGAGTTATCATTTGATTAACGAGATCACATCATTAGGAGAATGATGTGATTGACTTGACCCATTCTGTTAGCTTAGCACTTGATCGTATAGTATGTTGCTATTGCTTTCTTCATGACTTATACATGTTCCTCTGACTATGAGATTATGCAACTCCCATTTACCAGAGGAACACTTTGTGTGCTACCAAACGTCACAACATAACTGGGTGATATAAAGGATCTCTACAGGTGTCTCCAAAGGTACATGTTGAGTTGGCGTATTTCGAGATTAGGATTTGTCACTCTGATTGTCGGAGAGGTATCTCTGGGCCCTCTCGGTAATGCACATCACTATAAGCCTTGCAAGCAATGTAGCTAATGAGTTAGTTACGGAATGATGCATTACATAACAAGTAAAGAGACTTGCCGGTAACGAGATTGAACTAGGTATTGAGATACCGACGATCGAATCTCGGGCAAGTAACATACCGATGACAAAGGGAACAACGTATGTTGTCATGCGGTTTGACCGATAAAGATCTTCGTAGAATATGTAGGAGCCAATATGAGCATCCAGGTTCCGCTATTGGTTATTGACCGGAAACGTGTCCCGGTCATGTCTACATAGTTCTCGAACCCATAGGGTCCGCATGCTTAAGGTTTCGATGACAGTTTTATTATGAGTTTATGAGTTTTGATGTACCGAAGGAGTTCGGAGTTCAGATGATATTGGGGACATGACGAGGAGTCTTGGAATGGTCGAGACGTAAAGATTGATAGATTGGATGACTATATTCGGACACCGGAAGTCTTCCGGGTAGTTTCGGAGAAAACCGGAGTGCCAGAGGGGTTATCGGAACCCCCCGAGGGAGTATTGGGCCTTAGTGGGCTTTAGGGAAGAGAGAGGGCAGCAGCCCAAGAGGTGGTGTGCCCCCTCCCATGAGGGATCCGAATTGGACTAGGGGAGGGGGCGCACCCCCCCTTTCCTTCTCTTCTTTCCCTCTCCTTCCTTCCCCCTTCCCTCTTCCTAGTTGGACTAGGAAAGGGGAGTCCTACTCCTACTAGGAGGAGGACTCCCCCCTCCTTGGTGCGCCCCAAGGGGCTGGCCGGCCTCCCTCCCATGCTCCTTTATATACGGGGGCAGGGGGGCACCTCTAGACACAACAACAATTGATATGTTTGATCTTTTAGCCGTGTGCGGTGCCCCCCTCCACCATAGTCCTCCTCGATAATATTGTAGCGGTGCTTAGGCAAAGCTTTGCAACGGTAGAACATCAAGATTGTCACCACGCCGTCGTGCTGACGGAACTCTCCCTCGACACTCGGTTGGATCGGAGTTCGAGGGACGTCATCGAACTGAACGTGTGCTAGAACTCGGAGGTGCCGTAGTGTCAGTGCTTGATCGGTCGGGCCGTGAAGACGTACGACTACATCAACCGCATTGTGCTAACGCTTTCGATTTTGGTCTATGAGGGTACATGGACAACACTCTCCCCTCTCGTTGCTATGCATCACCATGATCCTGCATGTGCCTAGGAATTTTTTTGAAATTACTACGTTCCCCAACACCAACCGGGTCATATCTTCGGCCGGGTCACACCACGGGGTATATCCCTGACAGTCCTCTTTGGCAACCTTTTGGCTCAAATATATTGAGATGAAATGATAGACCGCAAGATTAACTCAAGGTACAACTTTCTTTTATTGATGAAAGAAAAATAAATATGAATTGTAAGTATGAAAGCAACTTAGCTTTTAGTGATGTGGCATAAGCCAGCGAGGTCGCCCACACATAGGTAGATGCTCCCGTATGAGTCAGAAATTGACAACCTGACTAAAAGCTCAAGCTAGCGGCAAAGGCCGAATTTTGACGGTGCTGCTGCTAGAAAATGTTGAATCTGAGGCGACACAGTGTGAGCTGGCACAGCGAGCGGCGATCTGTCATGTTGATGTAGATTGGACTGCGGGTGCGGCGGCTTGCGTGTGTGTCCGTCCAGTACTGCAGCATGGACGGACGCTAGCGCATGATGATGTTGGCGTGATCTTCGTATTTGCGATATAACGCCACCTTTGTAATGCATAATTGTCCTGTGTATAGAAGTACCGTAGGGAAGAGTAGTTGTTCTCGAAGGAATCAACATGTTGTTATAAAATACATAGGATGGATAACACCTGATATTTTTTGCTCCGTTGTTTGTTGGAGTAGACCGGACCGTATGGGTGGCGACCTATGCGCGTCCCTTGACCAGCTGGTGCGGACGACTGCGGCCCTAGTGTGTTGATGTAGACCTGGGAGTTGGCCGCGGCGTTTGAAGCCGGCTTGGATGCGCGAGTTGACGACGACGTTAGAAAACGGCACAGATCCAAGAGATGGTCGTGGCACTGGAAGGCGCCACAGACACGTGAGTCGGCCGCGACGTTTGGAAGCCGGCGCAGACGCATGAGTCGGTCGCGGCATTGCAAACCGGCGCGGACACGAGAGTCGGCTGTGGCGTTGGAAACCGGCACGAACACGTGAGTCAACCATGGTGTTGGAAACGTGACGTTGGAAACCGGCGCGGATGCACGAGTCGGTTGTGATGTTGGAAGGTGGCGCGGACGCGCGAGTCGGTCGTCTCGTGTTATGTAGATCGGACTATGGGGGCGGTGGCTTTCTGAGAGCTCGATTTTTTTCTGAGAGAGCCGGAACTTTTCTGTAACTCGGCCGAAACTTTTTCCTAACCCGGTCAGAACATTTCTATAGCTCGACTGAAACTTTTTCGTAACCCGGTCAGAAGTTTTCTGTAGCTCGGACGAAACTTTCTCGTAACCCGGTTGGAACTTTTTCGTTAGCCCGTGAGCTTCTCGATCCTTGGGATAGCACCCTCTAGGAACTCAACACCACCGTGCAGAGGTCCTACGATGGGTGCTGACATTCTTTGGCGAGGTAGCATCCAAGTTCCATCCATATCCATATCAATCTCGTAAAAGAGTTTGTTCACCTCGTTTTCGATGGCACATGCACGAGCTCTTGTCATCGGTCCACATGGTGCTTGATGAGTTGGTGTAGTGTCCGTGGTGATGACCGATGGATGCTCCGCATCACATAGTCCATTGTCCATCTGTCCCTCAATTCTGTTTGGGACTATCGTTCTCTTTGGTATCTCTTTATGTAAGTAGTTTCTTGCCTTTTCCATTTTGCTTGAAAGATCTTTTAGCACAATATGCAAGGAATTAGCAAACAAATAACTTTGAATAAGACATGCTTAGTGTGAGCATACGTGCAACTAAAAAAAGTACTAGTATATGTTTCTGTCGTTTACTTGAGCACTAAGCGGATATATTTTTCCCGTCATTAGTGTAATGTACCTCACACCCTTTATGCTTTGCATTTTCAATTCAGTGTACAATTTTGTGAATTTTGTTTCTATTATGTTGTTCAATGTTTACCCTGGCATTTGGGGCTTACTTTTTGTTTAGACTGGTTTGTTTAATTTGGAGGGTTTCCAAGATATAAAGTTGCTAACCAGCCAAACTGAAACCATGGGCTCTTGCCTCTTACATATTTTGATCATCATAACCTTCCTCGCAGTTGTCTCTTTATGATTTCGAACACATGTCAGATTGTCACCATAATTAAGTTTCACCTGTCCTTTTACCAACGGAGAACACATTAATTTGGTTATGTTCAGCTTGAGTCTTATTCCTAATGAACTTAACATAATGAATTAATTGTTTGATGCAGGATCCCCATCTAGCGTTGACAGGTCCAGTCCGTGCTATTGTGGTGTCATCAGATCCTTCGTACTTTGTGATTATGCTATAAGTGAACGGCACTGCTGGATAGGAGGATAAAGATTTATGTCGTCTAGTTATGACATATAGGACATGTTTTGAAGGTAGAAATTTCACCAGTGAGCTTGGCACTTTGGAGATGTCATTCCAAGAGATTGTCTGATCTATGGAGGCCACAATCAGTGTAAAAGTCGTTGATGGATGATGGTCAGATGGATTTTGTGGTGTATTTTGTGCCATCATCGACAACATAGCTGACTTGAAAGTCAAGTTGCTGGAATGTGGAGATGATAGATTGCCTCTTCATGCTGATGGCGAGATCAAGCTTAGATGCGAGGCCATTTCTATTGGACTTGAGGGATTGCTGAGGATTTCTATCATGGCACGTTGTATTAATGGGGATCGGGTTGTTGAGAATGAGTGCAGAGAAGATCTTAAGAGTCATGAAGTAGTGTTTGAACCCAAGAAATCAGGTACAAGCTCCAATATTGAGCTTAAAGTTGGCTCTTGCGGAATGAAAGTTACTGTAAGCTGGTCCCTTTTCTCTTATGAGTTGAATTTACCTGGGAAGGGTGTTGCTATTGGAGCCCATCTGCTTTAAGCAACAAGCAAGTGCTATTTTGTGTCATAGTACTAAACAAAGTACGTACTCCCCCGTCCCATAATAAAAGATGTTATTACAACCGATATACACACATATATTGGTTGTAATAACATCTTATATTACGCGATAGATGGAATATTTCTTATTGTTGCCTGTATGGATGAAGTTAGATTTTCATTGGTGCTGTGTTGGCTTAATTCTAAGTTCTAACAGTATCTATGTATGCTAGCAGTTTATCTTACAGCGTTGAGTATCTTGATTATTAGGAAAGACGAGATAGATTAGAATTTGTTGTGGCTTGTCTTGTACTCCAAGTAGATCATTGTACTCATATATATATATATATATATATATATATATATATATATATATATATATATATATATATATATATATATATATATATATATATATATATATATATACGAGGCTCAAGCAATACATCAACTATTCCACCAAATCTCTCTCTCTTCCAACATGGTATCGGTTTCGGGTTCTAAACCCTAGCATGCCATCGCTTCGCGCCCTTGCCGTCCTGAGGCGGTCGACCTCCCTGACCGCCGCCGGGGGCCGCGCCGCCCGTACCTACGGTTCGTCCACCGGTCGTGTTGACCGGCTGCCCTAAAGAGTCTTTTTCCCGAACCCTTGGGGTTTTCTCTCTCCCGTCGGTCATCTTGATCGGCAGTTTCTTTTTGGTTTTCCAATCAAATCTTGATCGGTTTGCGTCGCCCACCACCGCTGTCGACCCCGTGCGCCTCTACTCCAGCCCCGCGCGTCGTCCGCGCGTCTGCCCGCCGGTGGCCCCGACCCGCCGGCCTCGTGCATCGTCCACGCGTCTGCCCACCGGTCGCCCCGACCCGGCGACCTCGCGTCATGCGGTGGCCCTTCACCGCCACCGTTCGCGCGCCGGCCCGCTTGTCGATCTACGCTGGCCATCACCACCCTACTCCGACCGGGACTCCTGCATCACCCCGACCCGGCGGCCAATCATAGCCGCCTTGTCGTCGGCTTCATCTCGGACTCCGCCGCCACCCCTTCTCCACCGAGCGGCGTCCCCGACCTCGCGCGGGATCAGATTGATCACCCGCCCGCCGCCTTGATCCGCCTCATCTACGCTGTGCGACCGACCTGGCCCATTGGTGGCGTGCGCCTCCGCAGGCCTCGTGAAGACCGTCCCGAGTTCAGCGCGCCCCTCTACCGATCGAGCAACGGGTTGCCGCTGCGTCGCCCCATCGGGCCGCAGTGCCGCCGCCCCGTGATTCTTCTCCCGGCTGCACCGAGTGTACAACGTAACTGGGTGATTATAAAGGTGCTCTACGGGTGTCTCCGAAGGTACTTGTTGGGTTGGCGTATTTCGAGATTAGGATTTGTCACTCCGATTGTCGGAGCGGTATCTCAGGGCCCACTCGGTAATGCACATCACTATAAGCCTTGCAAGCATTGCAACTAATAAGTTAGTTGCGGGATGGTGTATTACGAAACGAGTAAATAGACTTGCCGGTAACGAGATTGAACTAGGTATTGAGATACCGACGATTGAATCTCGGGCAAGTAACATACCGATGACTAAGGGAACACCGTATGTTGTTATGCGGTTTGACCGATAAAGATCTTCGTAGAATATGTAGGAGCCAATATGGGCATCCAGGTTCCGCTATTGGTTATTGACCAGAGAGGTGTCTCGGTCATGTCTACATTGTTCTCGAACCCGTAGAGTCTGCACGCTTAACGTTCGTTGACGATATAGTATTATATGAGTTATGTATGTTGGTAACCGAATGTTGTTCGGAGTCCCAAATGAGATCACGGACATGAGAGGAACTCCGGAATGGTCCGGAGATAAAGTTTGATATATGGGATAATAGTGTTTGATCTTCGGAAGGGTTCCGAAATTCACTGGAAGGGGTTCTGGATGTTTCCCGAAATGTTTGGGTACGAGAACACGCTATTTGGGCCAAAGGGGAAAGCCCACAAGGTTTTCGGAAAGCACAAAAGGAAGTTTTATGAGTCAGGGGCGACGCCAGGTCCTCAGGCGTCTGGGTCCAGACGTCGGGAACCCTGGCATCTGGCCCTGGAGTCCGAGAAGGACTCTTGCCTTTCGGGTGAAACCGACTTTGTGGAGGTTTTTACTCCAAATTTCGACCCCAAGGCTCAACATATAAATAGAGGGGCAGGGCTAGCACCAAAGACACATCAAGAAACACCAAGCCGTGTGCCGGCAACCCCGTCCCGTCTATTTTATCCTCCATCATAGTTTCCTAGTGCTTAGGCGAAGCCCTGTGGAGATTGTTCTTCACCAACACCGTCACCACGCCGTCGTGCTGCCGGAACTCATCTACTACTTCACCCGTCTTGCTGGATCGAGAAGGCGGGGACGTCATCGAGCTGAACATGTGCAGAACTCGGAGGTGCCGTGCGTTCGTTACTTGGATCGATCGGATCGTGAAGACGTACGATTACATCAACCGTGTTGATAAACGCTTCCACTTAGAGATCTTCAAGGGTATGAAGATACACTCCCCCTCTCGTTGCTATGCATCACCATGATCTTACGTGTGCGTAGGATTTTTTTTGAAATTACTACGTTCCCCAACAGCTATCTACTCGGCCAATCCAATTTAGCTCGCCGCAAGCGAGGGGCACGAGCGATACACGTATCAAAGACGGAAAAACAACGCCATGGCTTCTCGCGTGGGACTGTCCTGTTTAGTGGGTTGACTCTTTAAATAGTTTTAGGAAGGTTCTCTAGACTGGTTTGGACCAATTAAGAGCCCTTCTACTGATTCTGTTGTGTGTTTTGACTATTTTTTTCAGGTTTTTTTTTCTTCTCTCTTCATGTTTTCATAGTCAGCTTTCTGTGTTTCTTAACTGATCTGTTTTCTGTTTTAAGTTCTATTTCCTTTCTATTGTTCATGAACACATTTTTTGAAACATGTTAATATTTTCTGAATTTTCATGTACACTATTTTCAGTGATACAAAACATTTTTTTAAGTTACTCAAACAATTTTTTACAAGATATAAACATTTCTGTAAATATCATGTACAATTTTCTGAAATGTGGGAACATTTTTTCTATTTCGATAAGTAAGGCAAACTTTTTTAAAATGCATGATGAACATTTTTTAAAAAATTTACTGAACATTTTCTCCACTTCATAAATGTAAGTAAAAATGATAAAAAAAATGCGGTAAAGACCCAGCGCTCCTCCCGCTATGGCCAGCCCAGACCAGCGTCTTCATCTCGCTCCCCTCCCCTGAAGTTTTTGCTTCCTTGCTTAGGTATTGGGCCGACCTGTTTAATTTTTTTCCATTCGCTAGCCGCTAAAAAAAAGCTCGTGTTTTGATCAAAGAAGCTCATTATCTGTAGTATTGTCACTCAAAAAAAAACTGTAATATTTCGTTGGTTTTCCGTGCGTATTTTTTGGTTCTTCCTATTTGTTTTTGTCTATGTTTTTCTTCAGCATTTCTTATTTTCTTTCGGTTTTCTTTGTTTCTTTTTCATTTCCACTATTTTCACTCTTTATGCATTGGTTTTCTTTGCATGTTTTCATATTTTCTTTGTTTATTTGTCGGTGTTCTCCTGTATTCTTTGGCTTTTTCGTGGGTTTCTCTGATTTTCTTTTTTTCTTTGTTTCTTTTCCTTTTTACCTAAGTTTTTCTTTGGTTTTCTTAGGTTTTTAAAACTTATTTTCTCTCCTTTCTGTTTTTTAGCACAGGTATACATTTTTGTACAGTTTTTGCATAGGTCAAGAATATTTTTTATACTTGTTTAACAATTTTTAAGTCAATGAATACCATTTTTTTCAAATATATGTTTCGATGTTTTTTGTTTTCAACTTTTCATACACATTGCACAGTTTTGGTATACATCCAAGAAAATTATACAAATTTCGCATTTTTTATACACCACATGATGAACATCTTTTAAATATAGGTATTGATGTCTACTGTTTTTGTAAATATCGTTATTTTTTTATAAATCCAAAAACATTTTTCTATACACGTTTACCATTTTTTTCAAATACACGATTAACATTTCCCAAATATATGTTTTGATGTCTATTATTTTTATACACATTCGTACCATTTTTATGTACATCTATACATTTTTTAAACATGGTTAACTTTTTCATATACATGATTAATATTTTCAAATATATTTTTTGATGTCTGCTTTTTTCGTGCATAACATACATTTGTCTTATACGTCTGAAATGTTTTAATACAGTTTTAACTTCTTAGAGTTGCAGGAATATTTTTGTACATTGTATAAACCTATTTTTTTTTCAAAATTCCAAGTAAATGTTTCTAAAACGAGTAACATTTTCTAAATGTCACAAACATTATTTTTAAAGCTGTCAACATTTTTCTAAGTTACGCTAACAAAAAAATTACATTTTGTTAACACTTTTCAAATTCTAGATTTTTAATTTTTTGAAGTAAATTAAAATTTTGAGTATATGTATTTAATATATATTCGAATATATAAACAAAAGTAACTAACCGAAAAGTTGTGTCGGGCCATTACGTGCGACTGGGAATACCGGGCCGGCTCATCGGCGCTTTCGTGACGCGAGCATATACTCTTCTGGTCCCGAGCTCATATATGTATTTGACAAATGTTGTGAGTGCCTTAAAATTTTCAACATGAAACGACGTTTGTAGAATTCGTGGGAAAAAAAATCATCACTCCAAACTGCTTTTGAAATGAAAATTTTGGTAAAAATCTAATTTTTGGAGCATTGATTCTATTATTTTATTTATTTCCTCACTGCTTCTACGAATGTCATTTCACGATGAAACTTTGTAAGCATTGACAACATTTATTAGAAAAAATTCAAAATTTGTTTGATTTTTTTACAATTTTATTGTCCCCCTAAGCTCATATGAGCTCGAGCTAAGAAACTCCAGGAATTTGTCGATCAAACCACACTCCTTCGTAGACGCCACGTGTCTACTGATGAAAAGGGGCTGGAGAAAGCTTAAACCCAAGTCCTACAGTGATGGATATAAGCACAACTGAAATTCCTGGGGAGTTATACATTTGTACTGTTAAATAGAGCACCTACCCTGTATAGATTAGGCATAGATGCCTTTCAACCCACTTTAGTAGAGGGTCATGCTATTTCTTTACATCCATTAGTGTATAAGGCTTTCAATGCGGACTTTGATGGAGATCAAATGGTTGTTCATCTACCTTTATCCTTGGAAGCTCACACAGAAGCCCGTTCACTTAAAAAAATTGAAACAAGGCAAAAGACTTGCCATTTTCATTGATTAAGAAGAAGGTTTAGACATAAGCCATGAGGCGGCAAAAACGAATAGGTCTACTCTCGCGACATAACAATACTAAGCTGCTTTGCTCCTGCCAAAGTCCAAAGATGGGCCTCCTTTTTGATTTTCGGAGACATTCTGAAAAATTCTTGCGTTGCGCTCCTTCCAAATTTCTCATGATACAAGCATCATCAAGGAGGCAACGGCCTTCCTGTGGTCACCTCCCCCACTAATCACCTTAAACCATCAATCTTTAACCAGTCTTCATGACGCAAAATCATTGGTGAGGAGTCAAGGATGCCAAGCCAAGTGCAAATTTCAGTCCAATTCCGGACAGTGAACCTACATTGGAATAGGAGGTGAGCAACAGATTCTTGCACTTGCTTGCAGAGAGGGCATAAATTACAGTTTGGCCAACCTTGGCGTAGGATCGGTTGTCCAAGCACGATTTTGGAAGATCAACCAAGCAAAAAATTTGCACTCCGGAGGAGCCCACATGTTTCAGATTGTAGCATTCATTGGACAAAATGAGAGACCGACAAATTGCACCATGTAAGCCGAGGAGGCGCAATACTCGCCACTGTTGGTGAACTTCCAGTCTTGGCTACCCTGGTTGACATTTACATCCGCAAGCATCTCGCAAAGTGTTGCAAATTGTTTAATATGGTCCAAGGTTAGCCCCTACCGAGTGTCAATTTGGCGGACCCAAAGGTTGTTGTCAAGAGCTTTCCTTACCAAGCACGTTTTCTTTTTTGATAGCTCAAAAATCTTTGGCGCAATATCTTTAGGACGGAGGCCGTCCAACCATGGAGATTCCCAGAACTTAGCTTTGTTTCCATCTCCAATGCACACCCGCGTAGCAGCCACGAAGAGACCTTTGGTGTTGCTAGTGAAAGGTGTTCCAGAGCCAGACCAAGGCTTAGGTGGATCATTCCATTTGGGCCATAGCCAACGCAAGCGCAAGGTGGTTGCAATTTTTTCGAGATTGAGCTCTCCCAGTCCACCATAAATCTTGGGCTTGCAGACGAGATCTCAATTAACCTTACACTTTCCACCGGTCACCTTATCACAACCCGCCCAAAGGTAGGCACGTCGCAGTCTATCGATCATCTTCATCACTTCAATAGGAAGATCTAGAGGCGTGAGGTGGTAAATGGCAATGGCAGTGAGCACAGCCTTGACCAAAATAATGCGCCACCCCGATGTAGCCACATGCATCGCCGACCAAGGCGGAAGCTTGCCTGCCACCTTGTCTCCAAATACTGAAAGTCCATGCGCTTTAGTCTTGTGACCGACAATGGAAGACAAAGATATTGTTGGGGAACGTTGCATGGAAAGCGAAAACAAAATCTACGCACACGCAAAATCTATCCATGGAGATGCATAGGGACGGGAGGGGGAGTGCATCAACATATCCTTCTATATCACTAAGTGGAAGCGTTTATCATGCGGTTGATGTAGTCATACTCTTCGCGATCCGATCGCGATCCAACCGGTCTAGTGTCGAACGGACGACACCTCCGAGTTTAGCACATGTGTGGCTCGATGATGTCTCCTCCTTCTTGATCCAAAAAGTTGGAGAGGAGAAGTAGATGGGACCACAACCAAGACGACGACGTGGTGGTGGTGGAGCACTGAAGCGCTTTGCTAAGCGTCGCCGGGACAAGGCGGTGGAACTGCGGAGTAACGGGAAAGAGAGGGGCACCAAGGGCTTGGTGTATCATCTTGGGGTGCCCCTCCCCTCTATATATAGATGGAGGGGCGTGGGAAACAGCCCCTACGAGCCCTGGGAGCAGCTAAGGGGGAGAGGACTTGGACTCCATGTCCAATCCTATTCCTACTAGGACTCCTTCCTTTTATTCCTTCCCTAGCCACATGGGCTTTTGAGGACTTGGTGCGCCTAGCCCAATAAGGCCAAGGCGCCTCCTCTGCAGCCCATTCTAGCCCTTGGGTTGTGGTGAACCCACTTGTGGACTTCCGGACCCCTTTGGAATCCTCTGGAAGCTTCTGGAAGCTTCCCCGCACAATACCGAAAATACTACACCTTTTTCCGAAACCCAAAATATGACTTCCCGTATATAAATATTTACCTCTCGACCATTCTGAGACTCCTCGTGACGTCCAGGATCTCGTCCAAGACTCCTTACAACATTTGTTTACCACTCATCAAATATCCCAATACTACTCTAGCGTCAACGAACGTTAAGCGTGCGACCCTACGGGTTTGGGAATTATGTAGTCATGACCGAGACACCTGTCCGGTCAATAAAAAATAGCGGGACCTGGATGCCCATATTGATTCCTACACATTCCACGAAGATCTTTTATCGGCTGAACCTTTATGACAACATACGCAATTCCCTTTGTCTGTTGGTATGTTACTTGACCGAGATTCAATCGTCGGTATCTCTATACCTAGTTCAATCTCGTTACCGGCAAGTCTCTTTACCCGTTCTTAATACAATATCTTGCAACTAACTCCTTAGTTACTTTGCTTGCAAGCTTCTTGTGATGTGTATTATCGAGAGGGCCCACAGATAGCAACCGTCATACGGAGTGACAAATCTCAATCTTGATTCACACCAACTCAACAGACACCTTCGAAGATACCTGTAGAGCATATTTATGATCACCCAGTTACGGGAGTTGCATAATCTCATGGTCGAAGGAACATGTATTTGACATTAAGAAAGCAGTAGCAATAAACTGAACGATCATATGATATGCTAACGGTTGGGTCTTGTCCATCACATCATTCTACTAATGATGTGATCCCGTTATCAAATGACAACTCATGTCTATGGTTAGGAAACCTTAACCATCTTTGATCAACGAGCTAGTCTAATAGAGGCTCACTAGGGACACGGTATTTTTTATGTATCCACACATGTATTTAAGTTTTCGTTCAATATAATTCTAGCATGAATAATAAACCTTTATCATGATTAAGGAAATATAATAATAACCATTATTATTGCCTCTAGGGCATATTTCCATCAGTCTCTCACTTGCACTAGAGTCAATAATCTAGTTCACATCATGAAAGTGCAACTAATCCCCGGGTGGTTTTGGTAATTAATAACAACATATATATCATTGAACTAATAGTTACTTGAGAATCATTTCAGAAAGTTCAGTGATATGGGTATGGCAAGGACTGAAGAAGTGGACCCCTCAAAATGCTAAGGCAAGCATTGGCAAAAGCTCAAGACTCCATTTTTGGTTTAGTGATCCAAGATCACATTGAGTCCATAGGAAAAGCCAATACTATTAAAAGGGGATGAGGTTATGATGATGATCTGGTTGCTCAAGTGCTTAGTGATACATATCCTAAACTATCAGCAACTTTCACTGCCATATACACTCATAAGTAGTCTCGGTCCCACCGATTTTCCAAACTCAGTCACACCGAGATGAACCACCTCAGCCATAAGCCAAACCCTAGCAAACTCGGATTTTCCGATTCTGAACTCGGTCTCACCAAAAAATGAGTTGCCAAGCTTCTATAACCTTCTGTCATCAAATCGGTGTCACCGAGATGATGAAGTCGGTCCCACCGAAATTGGCATGCTCTTGTCATTGCACGAATCGGACTAACCGAGATTGTATTTTCGGTCCCACCGAAAATCCCAACGTTCACATTATTTGAACTATCGGTCTCACCGAGTTGTCAACTTCGGTCCCACCGAGATTGGTCAAGTGTGTGTAACGGTTGGATTTTGTGTGGAGGCTATAAATACCCTCCACCCCTCTTCATTCGTGGAGAGAGCCATCGAAAAGAACTACCACTCCTACCTTACATTTCTAAGAAGAGAACTACCTACCCTTGTATTGAGATCAAGTTGCTCCACTCCCACCATATGAAGCTTGATCTCTAGCCTTCCCAAGTTGCTTTCCACTCAATCCTTTCTTCCACCACAGCCAAATCGGTGAGGAGAGTTGAGTGTTGGGGAGATTATCATTTGAAGCACAAGAGCAAGGAGTTCATCATCATCTACACCATCTATTACCTTTTGGAGGTGGTGCCTCCTAGATTGGTTAGGTGTCGCTTGGGAGCCTCCGTCGAGATGTGGAGTTGAACCAAGAAGTTTGTAAGGGCAAGGAGATCGCCTACTTCGTGAAGATCTACCCGAGTAAGGCTAGCCCTTCTTGGGCGTGAGCCATGATTGAATAGACAAGGTTGCTTCTTCGTGGACCCTTCGTGGGTGGAGCCCTCCGTGGACTCTCAGCCGTTACCCTCCGTGGGTTGAAGTCTCCATCAGCGTGGAAGTGCGATAGCACCACCTATCGGAACCACGAGAAAAATCACCGCGTCTCCAAAATTGCGTTTGCTCTTCTCCACCTCTCTTTACTACATGTGCAATTTACTTTCCGCTGCCTATATTCTAGAATTGCATGTGTAGGGTGATGCTTGACTTGATCATAATTGTGAATCTGCCAAAAACTGTTCTTTATCAAAAGGCAGAATTTTTATATTGTCAAGTAGTCTAATCACCCCCCTCTAGACATACTTTCGATCCTACAAGTGGTATCAGAGCTTTGGTCTCCATTGTATTGGTTTCCATTGCATTGGACTCCATAAGCTTGGTTTCACAACCTAGGAGAGTATGGCGTCTAGTGAGGGTAATTTTCGTAGAGGTCCTTACTTTGATGGTACAAATTTTGCTAGTTGGAAGCATAAAATGAAAATGCATATTCTTGGCCATAACCCAGCCGCATGGGGCATTATTTGTGTTGGTATGCAAGGTGAATTCTTGAGGAAGGAAAAGTTCGGATCGCGGCTTCTAGCGGAAGAATTGCGGATGTTGCAAAACAATGCTCAAGCTTGTGACATTCTCTTCAATGCCTTGTGTCCCGAGGAGTTCAACAAAATCAGCCATCTTGAGAATGCAAAAGAGATTTGGGATACTTTGGTTGAAATGCACGAAGGTACCAAGTCCGTGAAGGAATCAAAGCTAGATATTCTTCAAGGTCAACTTGACAAGTTCAAGATGAAGGATGGTGAAGGAGTCGCTGAAATGTACTCTAGGCTTGCTCTCATCACAAATGAGATTGCCGGCTTAGGAAGCGAAGAAATGACCGACCGATTCATCATCAAGAAGATTCTCAGAGCTTTGGATGGAAAGTATGACACCGTGTGCACTTTGATCCAAATGATCATAGAGAGCTCCTAAGATCTCATGAAACAACTCAAGAAGATCATAGAGAGCTCCTAAGATCTCATGAGAAGCTATGCTTCGAGAAGCTCACTCTAGAGCAAGAACATGAGTTTCTAAAAGCAATCAA
Organism: Aegilops speltoides; assembly: GCA_021437245.1. NCBI lineage: Eukaryota > Viridiplantae > Streptophyta > Magnoliopsida > Poales > Poaceae > Aegilops > Aegilops speltoides. The sequence goes on along the minus strand of CM038142.1, from coordinate 400,411,212 downwards.
TGACGATCTTCGAAAGAAGAGTTCTTCATATCTTGCCAAACGACTTCTCTTGTCTAATTTCTTGCCACCCATTAAAACTAAGCATGACAAGCATAAGAAAAATTCTTTCTCTAGTAGTAACAATAACCATGCTAAATCCAATATTGTTGCTTCTAGTAGTTCTCTTGATTCCACTAACCATGTTTCAAGCCAAGTTACACTTGAGCAAGAAAATAGTTTATTGAAAGGGATCATAGAAAAGGTGTCTACAAGAGCCTTGCGGAAGCAAGAACTTTGAGAAATTGTTACTTAAGCAAGGAAGGCACCGGAAGAATCAAGGAATTGGTTTTGAGAGAAAGTTCAATGCCGAAGGTGTTGAATGGGAAGAAGGTCAATATCCTAATCCACAGTTTGTTCCTCAAAAGGAGAAGTATGATCCTACTTCTTCCAATGTGGAACAAGCTCAAGATGACCTTCAACCACAAGACCACAAGCTAAAAGGCAAGGACAAGCTTCAAGAGGAGATTGATGCATTTGTTGAAGCACCTCAAGCCATGGTCAAGTGGGTTCCCAAGGAAACGTCAAGTTCTACTTCGTCAAGCTCAACTACAACCCCAAGGATTCCCATCAAGATGGTGTGGATCCCGAAGAAGAAGAACTAGAAAGTTCTTGAGGGTGACTCCGCCAACATATTTCACTCACATTCATTTTGGCAAAAACTTGTGCAATCAACTTCCACATCGTGCACTAGTTCATGGAGTCACAAACCCTCTTGTTGGTAAGTCAAGGGACAAGGTAATCATTGCTTTCATGGACATCATCTATTGTGAACTTCAATCTATGTCCATGGATATCCTTGTTTGTTCCTTGTGGGACTAACCCATGTAGGTATTGAAAGTGCCCGAATCCAAAGGATAGCTCCAAACTCTTGATGATCTTCATCAACATTGAGCATCCACATCTTCAACATCTACATGAAGTCTTCTACGACAATCCAAGGTTAGTTTGACCCTTTAAAAGGGGTTCTCACATCTAGGGGGAGATTTGCTCTAAAAATTGAGCTAAAGCATCTTCAAATGATGTGAACACATCAATGCTTTATGTAAAAGTGGTAACCCCACTCGTGCTTAAACGATGAGTATGACCTGTGATCAAATGTTCTCATTTGGCTCCTAAGTCAATATACTCATATAAAGATGACCTAGTCATCGACAAATTGTGTGTTAGTAGCTAGAGTTTTGGTTGTGCATGTTTGACACATATTTCATTTGCTATCTTATTGTGTGAGCATGTTGGATGCATGATTTTGTCCATTCGAGGACATCCATTTGTTGTTTTGGTCGTTTTGCTTTTTCTGACCAAATGGATGGACAAGAATGCCTAAGTACCTCCCCTAGCTATCTATGCTTTCTTGTCTCAAATTCTATTCATGCTTACATCACAAATTTTGAACAAGTCATTTTCGGACCCTCTGGGTGAGGAGCACTCGGAGCCACCGATCCGTCAAGGGCTAACTTCCAAAACCTTCTAATTGATTTCGGTCAGACCAACTTACTCAAACTCGGTCGAACCGAAAGCATTTAGACTGATCTAGGTTTTCACCTCGGTGAAACCGAGTTGTGATTTTCGGCGTGACCGAAGTGCATAACTGCCTAGCAGTTATCCATCTCGGTGCCACCGACTTTTACAACTCGGTCCCACCGACAATGAAGGGTATATATACTCAGGGCTGCGCGCGTTGATTTCTCCTTCAAGCGTTTAGCCCCACCCCTTCTTGCCGTCGCCTTGGTCTCCGGATCGTCGCCGTCGTTGCTGTCGCGCTCGCCGCAGTCTCCGTCGCCGTCAGCGGACATCTCCTCCGAGCCGTTGCCGCCGTGAAAAACTCCACCAAGTTAGGGTGAGTTTTGATCCCACTCGTGCTCCCATCTCGATTCAATGCACGTTTGGTTTGCCTATTATCTTGCCACGATTGAAATCCTCCTGTACACAGATTAGTTCGTTTGGACTAGATTCGAGTAAAAGTTTTAGGGTTAGGTTTCCGCGAACACATCTCGGTGAGACCGATTTTACATTTTCGGTATGACCGATTTGGCCTATGGCCATTGCATCGCACCCTTCGGTCCAACGAGTTGTGCAAATCGGTGTGACGAAATGACGATTCTGTGAAACCCTAGTGTTTTCGGCGGGACGAAACCCACTTCGGTCAAACCGAAAGTGGTGTGAAAGCTCCTTTTAACACTTGGATTCACGAACCTTAAACTTCGGTCTCGACCGAAATGTCTTCTGTGAAAACCTAATACTAGAATTTGAACTCATTTGTTTGCAAAACTTCGCATTTTGTGATGACTCTTCTTCTCTGCCTACACCTTATCTATTCATAGGTTGTCGGCCATGTCGGATGCCGTGGCGGTCGAACAGGTCGAGACACCCATTGCAGACATTCGAGGCGGGCACTAGTCCCGATCCTAGCAGCTCATCGATGATGGTGAGAGGAGTACACCAAGTGGATTGCCTCCTGCAGCCACCGTGAGCTAGAAAGAAGAGGAATTCAGATGATGAGGATTCTGATTTTGTCGTTGAGGAAGAGGTAACCTCAAAGCCCAAAAGGAAGGTTGTTGCCAAAGAGCCACCAGGTCAACAAACTAAGAAGGGCACCAGTAAAGTCAAGCAATCAACTGTTGCCAAGAAGCTGAATTTGGGAGAGGCAACTGCAAGCAAAGTGAAGAAAACCTCCAAGAGAAAGAGGATAGTGCATGATGCAGCAGAAGAAGATGAGGATGAGGAAGCACCCCAGCCTCCTCCTCGAAGCCTAAGTTCATGGGTGATTCCATTAAGGCCGGAGCCACATCAAAGCCCAAGCAATCTGCTCCAGCTAAGGCAGCTCCAAAGAAAGCTGCTGCCGAGCCCAAGAAGACCGTCGAAACGTTCCAGCGTCTGAAAAGAACAAGGATGATGTGCCACTAGGCGTGTCGGATGATGAAGGACCAGTTTTGCTGAAACTTCGTCCAAAACTGCCACTACATAATGATGCTCATCCTCAAGCCGAGGATATGAAGGCAAGGAAAGATAGAGGTCTCGGGCTATGGAGACAAGTGACCCATATGCCGTGAGGAGAAGAACTGCTGTTGATCCCAGATTTCACACGAGAGCAGCGGGACTTCTATGAGACCGTCTTGATGGACAAGAAGCCCATAGTCGCAGACACAAGATATGTTATTGGAAGTACATTGACAATGAAAGCACAGAAATTTCTTTCCACATGTGCATGAAAGTTTCATTTGCATGTGGCGTTCTGCAGACTTTGTAGGTCGAAATTGACCAGTTGGAATGATGAGATGATAATGCAATTCTATGCCACAGCTCATTTCTACGATGGAAAGATTATATGGATGGTGAAGGTCAAAGATTTTCTTCTCTTGTTGAAGAATGGGCAGAAATTCTGAATGCTCGGTCTGCAACGAGACGATGATATTGATGTATATGGGATTCCAAAGAAGAATCATGAATCCATGAAGAACATGTACAAAGAGGTTCCAAATAAGGATTTGGAAATGGAAGCTCGGCTCGATCTACTATCTCGAGCAGGCCTACCTACCACTAATACTATTTTGAGGCATACCTTGATGCCCAAATCGGAGATCATCGCATAATCGGAGGATACTCTATCAACATGCTGCACATACTTGATGAGAAGGCACCTTTCAAGGTGATGGACTTGATGGTAGAGACCATTAAGAGGACTGCGGTGACGAGAAAAGGTCATGTGGATTTGCCCATGATTCAGATGCTTATCAATGCCAAGTTTGGCACGGGCACATTCTTGTTGGATAGAGAACATTTACCACTGCAGCGAGCATGAAGACAATGTTGTTTTGATGGATGAGGAGGATCCAACATCTGTTGAAGGTCAAGCCAAGATCGAAGCTGCCAAGAAAGCCAAAGTCGACAAGGAAGCGATGGCGATGGCAGCTAAACCAAAGAGTTTGGAGAGCAAATACTTGAAGCTACCCAAAGGATTGAACAACGCTGCCAGCATTGCATTACGCAGTCTCGGAGAGCTTAGAAAGGATTGTTGAGGACAAGATCCACGCTCGGGCGTGAAGTCGATGAAGTGCAAGTGATTGTCAATAAGCTTGAGGCGACATTGAGGAAGCAAAGCGAGAGAAGGAAGAGCTTATGCATGAGATGCGGGATGACTTAGTCCAGATGCTTATCAACAGATCGCTCCGGTTCCCACAGGACCCGATCAGCTGCTATTCCATGGTGACACCGGGACTACAGCTTCAAAGACCTTCCACAGTTCAGCGGTTACTCCTACTCCAGCTCCAGCTCCAAAGACCACTCCTCCGGCCTGACATCACCAAGTCTTCGCCCGATCTTTGTCATATCCACTCCGACATCAACCCAGACGGAGCCGCCAGAGAGTCCCCAAAGGCGCTTAGCTCTATGCTTTTTCAAACTTTTTGGTAACTTGTTGCCAAAGGGGAAAATTGTATAGATCATAGGACTTCGAGAGAGAGTCTTTGTTGTCGCTTTTGCTCTTTCGTTCTTTTGCGGTTTCTTTGAGATACTTTTGGTTTTCGAGACATTCATGTGTTTGATACTCCGTTTCATTCTACCTTAATGAGTGCTTGGTCGTACTATGCCTTAATGTGTGCTTAATGCTTATCATATGCCATTCCTATCTTGTATGACCATTTACTCATGTCTTGGTGATTGGGTGCATGCTGTTCATTCTTATCATTTTGTGCGCTCCACCAAGATGTATGTGACATGGAAGAGTGACCCATGATCCTAATCGATTGTGCATTTGCATTCAAACGCAAATCTTAAATAATGCAAAAATTTAGGGGGAGCTCTTGCTTATCACATACTTCTCAAAGCGACGATATTATTCATTGATTATATCCTTTGTCGAAGCTTTGATCTATATGTTGTCATCAATTACCAAAAAGGGGGAGATTGAAAGTGCAACTAATCCCCGGGTGGTTTTGTTAATTAATAACAACATATATATCATTGAACTAATAGTTACTTGAGAATCATTTCAGAAAGTTCAGTGATATGGGTATGGCAAGGACTGAAGAAGTGGACCCCTCAAAATGCTAAGGCAAGCATTGGCAAAAGCTCAAGACTCCATTTTTGGTTTAGTGATCCAAGATCACATTGAGTCCATAGGAAAAGCCAATACTATTAAAAGGGGATGAGGTTATGATGATGATCTGGTTGCTCAAGTGCTTAGTGATACATCTCCTAAACTATCAGCAACTTTCACTGCCATATACACTCATAAGTAGTCTCGGTCCCACCGATTTTCCAAACTCAGTCACACCGAGATGAACCACCTCAGCCATAAGCCAAACCCTAGCAAACTCGGATTTTCCGATTCTGAACTCGGTCTCACCGAAAAATGAGTTGCCAAGCTTCTGTAACCTTCTGTCATCAAATCGGTGTCACCGAGATGATGAAGTCGGTCCCACCGAAATTGGCATGCTCTTGTCATTGCACGAATCGGACTAACCGAGATTGTATTTTCGGTCCCACCAAAAATCCCAACGTTCACATTATTTGAACTATCGGTCTCACCGAGTTGTCAACTTCGGTCCCACCGAGATTGGTCAAGTGTGTGTAACGGTTGGATTTTGTGTGGAGGCTATAAATACCCCTCCACCCCCTCTTCATTCGTGGAGAGAGCCATCGAAAGAACTACCACTCCTACCTTACATTTCGAGAAGAGAACTACCTACCCTTGTGTTGAGATCAAGTTACTCCACTCCCACCATATGAAGCTTGATCTCTAGCCTTCCCAAGTTGCTTTCCACTCAATCCTTTCTTCCACCACAGCCAAATCGGTGAGGAGAGTTGAGTGTTGGGGAGATTATCATTTGAAGCACAAGAGCAAGGAGTTCATCATCATCTACACCATCTATTACCTTTTGGAGGTGGTGCCTCCTAGATTGGTTAGGTGTCGCTTGGGAGCCTCCGTCGAGATGTGGAGTTGAACCAAGAAGTTTGTAAGGGCAAGGAGATCGCCTACTTCGTGAAGATCTACCCCGAGTAAGGCTAGCCCTCCGTGGGCGTGAGCCATGATGGAATAGACAAGGTTGCTTCTTCGTGGACCCTTCGTGGGTGGAGCCCTCCGTGGACTCTCATGCCGTTACCCTCCGTGGGTTGAAGTCTCCATCAACGTGGAAGTACGATAGCACCACCTATCGGAACCACAAGAAAAATCACCGCGTCTCCAAAATTGCGTTTGCTCTTCTCCACCTCTCTTTACTACATGTGCAATTTACTTTCCGCTGCCTATACTCTAGAATTGCATGTGTAGGGTGATGCTTGACTTGATCATAATTGTGAATCTGCCAAAAACTGTTCTTTATCAAAAGGCAGAATTTTTATATTGTCAAGTAGTCTAATCACCCCCCCTCTAGACATACTTTCGATCCTACACATCACCATGTGATTAACACCCAAAGAGTTCACTAGAGTCAATAATCTAGTTCACATCGCCATGTGATTAACCCCCAAAGAGTTTTAAGGTGTGATCGTGTTTTGCTTGTGAGAGAAGCTTAGTCAATAGGCATTCCACATTCAGATCCGTGTGTATTTTGTAAATTTCTATGTCTATAATGCTTTGCATGGAGCTACGCTAGCTGATTGCTCCCACTTTCAATACGCATCCAGATTGAGACTCAGAGTCATCTAGATCAGTGTCAAAGCTTGCATCAACATATCCCTTTACGACGAACTCTTTATCACCTCCATAACTGAGAAAGATTTGCTTAGTCCTCTTAGGTACCTAAGGATAATTTTGACCGTTGTCCAGTGATCCACTCCTGGATCACTATTGTATCCCCTTGCCAGACTCATGGCAAGGCATACTTTATAGAACCTATGGCTGAGGAACAGGAAATGACTTTCATTCTCTCTCTATCTTCTGTCGTGGTCGGGCTTTGAGTATTACTCAACTTCATACCTTGCAATACAGGCAAGAACCCTTTCTTTGACTGGTCCATTTTGAACTTCTTCAATTGTCAAGGTACGTGCTTTGTGAAAGTCTTATTAAGCGTCTTGATCTATCACTATAGATCTTGATGCCCAATATGTAAGCAGCTTCACCGGGGTATTTCATTGAAAAATTCTTATTCAAGTATCCTTTTATGCTATCCAGAAATTTTATATCATTTCCAATCAGTAATATGTCGTCCACATATAACACCAAAAATGCTACAGAGCTCCCACTAACTTTCTTGTAAATGCAGGCTTCCCCATAAGTCTATATAAAACCATATGCTTTGATCACATCACCAAAGCATATATTCCAACTCCGAGATGCTTGCACCAGTCCATAGAAAGATCGCTGGAGCTTGCACACTTTGTTAGCTCCTTTAGGATCACAAAACCTTCTGATTGCATCATATACAACTCTTCCATAAGAAACCCATTAAGGAATGCAGTTTTTGACATCCATCTACCAGATTTCATATTCATAAAGTGCAGCAATTGCTAACATGATTCGGACAGACTTAAGCATCACTACGGGTGAGAAAGTCTCATCGTAGTCAACTCCTTGAACTCGTCAAAAACCTTTTGCAACAAGTCGAGCTTTGTAGACAATGATATTGCCGTCAGCATCCGTCTTCCTCTTAAAGATCCATTTTTTCTTGATGGCTTGCCGATCATTGGGCAAATCCACCAAAGTCCACACTTTGTTCTCATACATGGATCATATCTCAGATTTCATGGCCTCAAGCCATTTTTTGGAACTTGGTCTCATCATAGCTTCTTCATAGTTCGTAGGTTCACCGTTGTCTAACAACATGACTTCTAGGACAGGGTTACCGTACCACTCTGGTGCGGTACGCGTTCTGGTCAACCTATGAGGTTCAGTAGTAACTTGATATGAAGTTTCATGATCATCATCATTAGCTTCCTCTCTAGTTGGTGTAGGCATCACGGGAACAGTTTTCTCTGATGTGTTACTTTCTAATTCGAGAGAAGGTATAATTACCTCATCAAGTCCTACTTTCCTCCCACTCACTTCTTTTGAGAGGAACTCCTTCTCTAGAAATTACCCATTCTTAGCAACAAAGATCTTGCCTTCGGATCTGTGGTAGAAGGTCTATCCAATAGTCTCTTTAGAGTATCCTATGAAGACACACTTCTCCGCTTTGGGTTCGAGCTTATCAGGCTTAAGCCTTTTCACATAAGCGTCGCATCCCCAAACTTTTAAGAAACGACAACTTAGGTTTCTTGCCAAACCACAGTTCATATGGTGTCATCTCAATGGATTTAGATGGTGCCCTATTTAATGTGAACACGGTTGTATCTAATGCATAACCCCAAAAAGACAGTGGAAAATCGGTAAGAGACATCATAGAACGCACCATATCTAATAAAGTACGGTTACGACGTTTGGGCACACCATTACGATGTGGTATTCCAGCTGGCGTGAGTTGTAAAACTATTCCACTTTGTTTTAAATGCAGCTCAAACTCGTAAATCAAATATTCGCCTCCGCGATAAGATCGTAGAAACTTTATTTTCTTGTTACGATAATTCTCCAGTTCACTCTGAAATTCTTTGAACTTTTCAAACATTTCATACTTGTGTTTCATCAAGTAGATATACCCATACCTACTCAAATCATCAATGAAGGTGAGAAAATAATGATACCTGCCGTGTGCTTCAACACTCACCGGACCACATACATCGGTATCTATTATTTCCAATAAGTCATTAGCTCACTCCATTGTTCCGGAGAACGAATTTTTAGTCATCTTTCCCATGAGGCATGGTTCGCAAGTATCAAATGATTCACAATCAAGTGATTCCAAAAGTCCACCCGCATGGAGTTTATTCATGCGCGTTACACCAATATGACTTAATCGGAGTGCCACAAGTATGTTGCACTATCATTATCAATTTTGCATCTTTTGGCATCAATATTATGGATATGTGTATCACTATGATCAAGATTCAATAAACCATTTACATTGGGTGTATAACCATTCAAATATACCTTTGTTCACTTTGCCATCCTTCTTATCTGCCAAATATTTGCATAGTTTCACCTTGACTGACCATTACCCCTGTAGTAGAAGCACTCAGTCTCAGGATTTGGTCTAGCTTTGGGCTTCTTCACAGGAGCGGCAACTTCCTTGCCGTCCTTTTTGAAGTTCCCTTTCTTTCCCTTGCCCTTTATTAAAATTGGTGGTCTTGTTAACTATCAACACTTAATGCTCTTTCTTGATTTCTATCTCCATCGATTTCAGCATCACGAACAGCTTGGGAATCGTTTTTGTCATCCCTTGCATATTATAGTTCATCACGAAGCTCTAGTAGCTTGGTGATAGTGACGGGAGAACTCTCTCAATCAATATCTTATCTGAAAGATTAACTCCCACTTGATTCAAGCGATTGTAGTACCCATACATTCTAAGCACATGCTCACCGGCTGAGCTATTCTCCTCCATCTTGTAGGCAAAGTACTTGTTAGAGGTCTCATACCTCTCAACACGGGCATGAGCTTGAAATACCAATTTCAGCTCTTGGAACATCTCATATGTTCCATGGCGTTCAGAACGTCTTTGGAGCCCCAATTCTAAGCCGTAAAGCATGGTGCACTAAACTATCAAGTAGTCATCAGATCGAGCTTGTCAAACATTCATAACATCTGCATCAGCTCCTGCAGCAGGTCTGTCACCTAGCGGTGCATCAAGGACATAATTCTTCTATGCAGCAATGAGGATAATCCTCAGATCACGGACCTAGTCCGCATTATTGCTACCATCATCTTCCAACTTAATTTTTTCTAGGAAAGTATCAAAAATTGGGGAAGTTATATCGTGAGCTATTGATCTACAACATAATTTGCAAAGACATTTTGACTATGTTCATGACAAATCTTAGTTCAGTTAATCAAATTACTAATAAACTCCCACTTAAATCAACATCCCTCAAGTTGTCTAAGTGATACATGATCCAAATCAACTAAACAATGTCTGATCATCATGTGAGATGGAGTAGTCTTCAATGGTGAACATCTTTATGTTGATCATATCTACTATATTACTCATGTTCGACCTTTTGGTCTCTAATGTTCAGAGACCATGTTTTGTACATGCTAGGCTCGTTAAATTTAACCCAAGTATTCTGCATGTGCAAAACTGGCTCACTCCCGTTGTATGTGAATGTAGAGTCTGTCACACCCAATTATCATGAGGTGCTTCAAAATGACGAACTTTAGCAATGGTGCATACTTAGGGAGAACACTTTTATCTTGAAATTTTAGTGAAGGGATCATCTTACAATGCTACCATCGTTCTAAGCAAAATAAGATGCATAATCGATAAAAATCACATGCAATCAAAATGTGTGACATGATATGGCCATCATCATCTTGTGCTTCTGATCTCCATCTCCAAAGCATCGTCCTGATCTCCATCGTCACCGGCTCGACACCTTGATCTCCATTGTTGCGTTGGGGTCATCTCACCAACTATTGATTGTACAACTATTGCTAATGCATAGCGATAAAGTAAAGCAATTACATGGCACTTGCATTTCATACAGTAATTAAGAGACAACCCTAAGGCTCCTGCCGGTTGTTGATATTACAAAACATGATCATATCATACAACAACGTATATCACATGACGTCTTGACCATATCACATCACAACATACCCTGTAAAAACAAGTTAGACATCCTCTACTTTGTTGTTGCAAGTTTTACGTGGCTGCGAGGGAACTAGCAAGAACCGTTCTTACCTACACAAAACCACAACGATGATTTATCAAGTTTGTTGTTTTAACCTTCTTCAAGGACCGACCGTAGTCAAATTTGATTCAACTAAAGTAGGAGAACAGACACCCGCCAGCCACATTTATGCAAAACAAGTTGCATGTCCGGTGGAACCGGTCTCATGTACGTGGACATGTAAGGTTGGTCCAGGCCGCTTAATCCCATAATGCCACCAAATCAAAATAAGACATTGGTGGTAAGTAGTATGACCATCACCGCCCATAACTCCTTTGTGTTCTACTCGTGCATATCATCTACGCATAGACCTAGCTCATGATGCCACTGTTGGGAACGTTGCATGGAAAACAAAAAAAATTCTACACACACGAGATCAATTAACGCAGATGCATAGCTACAAGAGGGTCAGAGCATCTACAGACCCTTGTAGATCACGAAGCGGAAGCATTTATCACGCGGTTGATGTAGTCGTACTCTTCGCGATCCGATCATGATCCAACCGATCTATTGCCAAACGGACGCCACCTCCAAGTTTAGCACACATGCGGCTCGATGCCGTCTCCTCCTTCTTGATCTAGAAAGTAGGAGAGGAGAAGTAGATGGGATCACATCCAACATGATGGCGTGGTGGTGGAGCACTCACAGTGCTTTGCTAAGCATCGCCGGGACGAGGCGGTGGAACTACAGAGTAATGGGAGAGAGGGGGGCGCCAAGGGCTTGGTGTATCCTCTTTGGGCGCCCCCTCCCCTCTATATATAGGTGGAGGGGCGTGGGAAACAGCCCCTCCAAGCCCTAGGCCGCAGCTAAGGGGGAGAGGACTTGGACTCCAAGTCCAATCCTATTCTTACTAGGACTCCTTCCTTTTTTTCCCTTCCCTCTACACATGGGCTTTTGAGACTTGGTGCGCCTAGCCCAATAAGGTCAGGGCGCCTCCCCGCAGCCCATGCCAGCCCTTGGGTTGTGGAGAACCCACTTTCGGACTTCCGAACACCTCTAAATCCTCCGGAACCTTCTGGAAACTTCCCGGTACAATACCGAAAAACTGCACCTTTTTCCGGAACGCAAAATATGACTTCTCATATATAAATCTTTACCTCTAGACCATTCTGAGACTCCTCGTGATGTCCGGGATCTCATTGGAGACTCCGAACAACATCTGGTTACCACTCATTAAATATCCCAATACTACACTAGTGTCAACGAACATTAAGCGTGTGACTCTACGGGTTCGGGAATTATGTAGTCATGACCGAGACACCTCTCCGGTCAGTAACCAATAGTGGGACCTGGATGCCCATATTGATTCCTACATATTCCACAAAGATCTTTTGTCGGTTGAACCTTTATGACAACATACATAATTCCCTTTGTCTGTCGGTATGTTACTTGCCCGAAATTCGATAGTCGGTATCTCTATACCTAGTTCGATCTCGTTACCGACAAGTCTCTTTACTCATTCTATAATACATCATCTTGCAACTAACTCCTTAGCTACTTTGCTTGCAACCTTCTTGTGATGTGTATTACCGAGAGGGCCCAGAGATACCTCTCCGTCATATGAAGTGACAAATCGCAATCTCGATTGACGCCAACTCAACAGACACCTTCGGAGATACCTGTAGAGCATCTTTATGATCACCCAGTTATGTTGTGATGTTTGATAGCACACAAGGTATTCCACAGGTATCCGGGAGTTGCATGATCTCATGGTCGAAGGAACATGTATTTGGCATTAAGAAAGTAGTAGCAATAAAATGAACAATCATATGCTATGCTAACAGATGGGTCTTGTCCATCACATCATTCTCCTAATGATGTGATCTCATTATCAAATGACAACTCATTTCTATGGTTAGGAAACCTTAATAATCCTAGATCAACCACTGGTACAGCAAGGTGTTATACAAACGGTTTTTAACCCTTTCCGCAATGGCATTCTGAACCGTCGCCGAGTGAGTGTGTGCGATAGGGGGGGGGGTCCTTCCCACACGACCTAGAAACCGGCAAGGATAGGCCCTCAGGCCACACACGCTCGACGGGCGAGTGATCAAATACGATTATATGTACAATTGTGCTAAAAAATACAATTATATAGGCCAAACCGTTTCTAGTCGTAAGTACATCCCACACATTCAGTCTCGGCTAAATGTTTCCGTTCGTATGTATATTACACACAGTCAATCCAAGGAATACGTTTTTGTTCGTATGTACATCCACACAGTTAATCCAAGAAGTACATTTCCATTCGTATATAGATCCCACATAGTCACTCCAAGGATAACGTTGTGTGTTCTCTGAGGTCATCACCCATCGTGTTTTCTCAATAACCGTTTGCAATAGAAACCCCCCAATTAGCAGGCTAATTGTCCTATTATTAATAATTCATTTATTAATTGACATTTCATATTAAGCACACAATATATTTCATTTTTTTATTAACAAGCAGGATTTCATAATTCAAATACATCGGAGTACAACACCATATAGCTTCAACACTCAGCTACCCCATTACACAAATGCACCAGCAGCAAGTTTCACATGCAACATCTATAACCTTTCAAAATTAGCATCATAGAAGGTACTTAGACAAGTGGATCTCATCTAGAAAACTACTGAAGCGAAAGGCGAATACTGAGCCTTCATTGATGTTGAAGGTCTTTGCAACTTTAGCCTATGGATGATTGACCGTCCATCCTTCGTCCTCTTCAGAAACACTTCAATATTGAACTGTGGGTGTTGTATGAATACCTTCCTCGCCTACTGACCATATAGGTGGTTTGAGAGGTAATAATCAGTGAACTACTTTGGAAAGGCCTGAAAACAAGGATGTGCATAAATATCTTCTCTAGATTGGAAATGGGACAAAGGAATAAAAAAGCCAAGGTATAATTGTTAGTACCATCCTATAGTGAACTGATGTCTTCTTCATTGTGCAGACAAAGATCTTGTTGTTTTTTGTCGCTAATCTCTTTATCCTAACAATCTTTCTGAGTTTCTTGACTTGACTGATATTCATGGACAACTCTTTTCCCCATATGCAAAAGCGGTCGAACAACGTGTCAAAACCTCTGACAGCAGGACCTACATGTGCAAGACCAAATTGTGAAAAACCTAAATACTAGAATGGTTCCTGCAATTGCACAATAATGTGCTATTAGATAAAGGACCATGCATGTGCGAACCTCGATTGTAAACCTCAGTGCTTCCCGTTGTTTCCCTGCAACACATATAAGGTAGTTAGTGATCAGGTTAAGTGAGGGTTCGCATGCTATCAGTAAAATATGTTGATGAAAAATAAGCACATTGCAGATTCATCATATTAATTTGAGACACTTGGAAAACCCATTTATCCAAACCAGGCATGATTAAGAACTAGGAAATATAGCAATTGTATATGTTTATCATTTATTAAGTGCAACCAAATTTGATTTATTCCTAACATGCACAACAATACAAAATTCTACCCATGACAATTGAACATCGCATTGCAGAATTGAACCAAGCAGTTAACTAAACACCACAACAAATGAACCAAACATTAACCAAGCACCACATTGCACAATATAGCATACTCCTACTATAAGATCAGACAGTTAACCAAACCAAGCATGCTTAACAACTTGGAAATATAGCAATTGTATTTGTTCTCATGTATTTAGTACAGCCAAATTCGATTTATTTCTCACACGATATACAATAACAAAATGCACCCACAACAATTGAACATTGCATTGCAGAATTGAACCAAACAGTTAACTAAACACCATAACAAATGAACCAAGCGTTAAGTGAGCACCACATTGCACAATATATAACATACTAGAAGATCAGACAGTTAACCTGATACGTCTCCAACGTATCTTTTTGATTGTTCCATGCTATTATATTACCCGTTTTGGATGTTTATGGGCTTTACTTTACACTTTTATATCATTTTTGGGACTAACCTACTAACCGGAGGCCTAGCCCGAATTGCTGTTTTTTTTGCCTATTTCGGTGTTTCGAAGAAAAGGAATATCAAACGGAGTGCAAACGGAATGAAACCTTCGGGAGCGATCTTTTTGGAACAAACGTGATCCGGTGGACTTGGAGTGGACGTCAAGCAACAGAGGAGGCGGCCACGAGGGTGCCCGACGCGCCCCCTACAGGTGGGCGTCCCCCCCCACCCTCATGGGCCCCTCGAGCGTCCACCGACCTACTTCTTCCTCCTATATATACCCACGTACCCTGAAACCATCTAGGAGCACCACGAAAAACTATTTCCACCGCTGCAACCTTCTGTATCCGCGAGATCCCATCTTGGAGCCTTCGTCGGTGCTCCGCTGGAGGGGGGATCGACCATGGAGTGCCTCTACATCATCTCCAAGGACCTTCCGATGAGTTGTGAGTAGTTTACCACAGACCTTCGGGTCCATAGTTATTAGCTAGATGGCTTCTTCTCTCTCTTTGAATCTCAATACAAAGTTCTCCTCGATCTTCTTGGAGATATATTCGATGTAACTCTTTTTGCGGTGTGTTTGTCGAGATCCGATGAATTGTGGGTTTATGATCAAGTATATCTATGAGAAATATTTTAATCTCCTCTGAATTATTTTATGTGTGATTAAGTTATCTTTACAAGTCTCTTCGAATTATCAGTTTGGTTTGGCCTACTAGATTGATCTTTCTTGCAATGGGAGAAGTGCTTAGCTTTGGGTTCAATCTTGCGGTGTCCTTTCCTAGTGACAGCAGGGGTAGCAAGGCATGTATTGTATTGTTAACATCGAGGATAAAAAGATGAGGTTTATATCATATTGCATGAGTTTATCCCTCTACATCATGTCATCTTTCTTAATGTGTTACTCTGTTCTTTATGAACTTAATACTCTAGATGCAGGCAGGAGTCGGTCGATGTGTGGAGTAATAGTAGTAGATGCAGGCAGGAGTCGGTCTATTTGTCGCCGACGTGATGCCTATACACATAATCATGCCTAGATAATCTCATAAGTATGCGCTTTTCTATCAATTGCTCGACAGTAATTTGTTCACCCACCGTAATACTTATGCTATCTTGAGAGAAGCCACTAGTGAAACCTATGGCCCCCGGGTCTATCCTTTATCGTATAAGTTTACAATCTACTTTTATTTGCATCTTTACTTTTCCAATCTATATCATAAAAATACCAAAAATATTTTTCTTATCATATTATCTCTATCAGATCTCACTTTCGCAAGTGGCCGTGAACGGATTGACAACCCCTTTATTGCATTGGTTGCGAGGTTCTTGTTTGTTTGTGTAGGTGCGTGGGACTTTCGAGGAGCCTCCTACTGGATTGATACCTTGGTTCTCAAAAATTGAGGGAAATACTTACGCTACTTTGCTGCATCACCCTTTCCTCTTCAAGGAAAACCAACACAAGCTCAAGACGTAGCAAGAAGGATTTCTGGCGCCGTTGCCAGGGAGGTCTACGCTCAAGTCAAGACATACCAAGTACCCATCACAAACTCATCTCCCTCGCATTACATTATTTGCCATTTGTCTCTCGTTTTCCTTTCCCCCACTTCACCCTTGCCATTTTATTCGCCCTCTCGTTCCCAATCTCCTCTCTTTTTCGCTTGTCTTTTGTTTGCTCGTCGTCATGGCTAGTCTTCCTATCCTCATTATTACCCCCGAACATGAAATTCTCAATTTTAAGAAAAGGGAGGAAGAAAATTTAAAAAGATGCTTGGCATAGAATTTGCAATGCTCAAAATAGATCTACTAGGAAGCTTTCTACTTCCGTTCTTCTTTGCAATTTTTATGTAGGCATTACTCCTTGGAATAGATGCATTCTTGATACCATTACCGGAGGGGATTTCTTGAGTATCCATACTTTTGATGCTTATAATGCTATGTTAGATTTGTTTGGCCCACCACGTCTTTTGGTTAATGGAACTGTTTTAACTTTGGAACATGTGATGCAAAGGCTTGAAATTATTGAAAATAAAGTTGCCACTGTTGAGTTGATTGAAAATTTGGATAAAAAGATTCATAACCAAATTACCCAATATGGATCTAGGGTTGGAGTTACTTTGAAAAAATTTAAAGAGAAAGAACATATAGTTACTGAAAGAATAGATCTAGATTCTACGAGAATAGGTAAACTTGAGGATATCATTACCAAATTAGGGTCGGTGTTTTCATCCGTGAAAAGCACTCCAAATCCTCCTACCAAAACAGCCAAATTTATTTATGTTCCTAAAAATAAGGGTGAATCTTCTAATAAGGGAAATGCGGATCTCAAATCAATAAGTGTTCATTCCAATTGTCTCTCTATCATTAAGGAACCTTTTGCTACAAATGAATTTCTTGAATTCTTGCCTAATAGCTTAATCATTGCTAAAAAGGGAGAAACCCCTAAAGATTATAAGTGCTCTATTGAGGAATTAGATGCCAAAGATAGCAACACTTAGATCTATCCTCACTTTTATGCCTAGCTTGGGGCGTTAAACAATAATGCTAGTTGGGAGACAACCCAATTTTATTTTTATTTTTATTGTTTTTGCTTATTTTTAGTAATAAATATTTCATCTAGCTTCTGTTTAGATTTTTTTCATGTTTTAATTAGTGTTTGTGCCAAGTAGAACCTATAGGATAACCTATGGTAATAGTTAATTTGATTCTGCTGAAAAAAGAAACTTTGCGCGCACGAAAATAGTTTTAGTAATTCACAGAAACGTGATTTTGAGTTGATTCTTTTTGATGTAGATCAATAGACAAATTTACCAGGACTTCCTATTTTGGTAGGATTTTTAGAGTTCCATAAGTATTCGAGAGTTACAGATTTCTACAGACTGTTCTATTTTTTACAGATTCTGATTTTCGTGTGTTGTTTGCTTATTTTGATGCATCTATGGCTAGTATTGGTAGGTATGAACCATATAGAGTTGGAATACAGTAGGTTTAACACCAATATAAATAAAGAATGAGTTCATTACAGTACCTTATGTGGTGGTTTTTTGTGTTGTGAAGTTTTCAAGTTTTGGGTAAAGATTTGATGGACTATGGAATAAGGAGTGGCAAGAGCCTAAGCTTGGGGATACCCATGGAACCCCAAGATATTCAAGGATAACCAAAAGCCTAAGCTTGGGGATGCCCCGAAAGGCATTCCTTCTTTCGTCTTCGTCTATCGGTTACTTTACTTGGAGCTATATTTTTATTCGCCACATGATATGTGTTTTTCTTGGAGCGTCTTGTATGATATTAGTCTTTGCTTTTTAGTTTACCACAATCATCCTTTCTGTACACACCTTTTGGGAGAAACCCACTTGATTGGAATTTATTAGAATACTCTATGTGCTTCACTTATATCTTTTGAGCTAGATAGTTTTGCTCTAGTGCTTCACTTATACTTTTTAGAGCATGGCGGTGGCTTGATTTTGTAGAAATTGTTAATCTCTCATGCTTCAATTTTATTATTTTGGGAGTCTTTTAGAACAGCATGGTATTTGCTATGGTTATAAAATTTGTCCTAGAATGATGGGCATCCAAGTTGGGTATAATAAAAACTATCATAGGAAGTTAATTGGATGCTATGATCAATTTGATACTTGATAATTGTTTTGAGATATGGAGGTAGTGATATTAGAGTCATGCTAGTTGGGTGATTATGAATTTAAAGAATGCTTGTGTTGAAGTTGGCAAGTCCCGTAGCATGCACGTATGGTAAAAGTTGTGTACCAAATTTGAAACATGAGGTGTTCTTAGATTGTCATCCTTATGAGTGTCGGTCGGGGACGAGCGATGGTCTTTTCCTACCAATCTATCCCCGTAGGAGCATGCGCGTAGTGCTTGGTTTTTGATGACTTGTAGATTTTTGCAATAAGTATATGAGTTATTTTGACTAATGTTGAGTCCATGGATTATACGCACTCTCACCCTTCCATCATTGCTAGCCTCTTCGGTACCGTGCATTGCCCTTTCTCACCTTGAGAGTTGGTGCAAACTTTGCCAGTGCATCCAAACCCCATGATACGATACGCTCTATCGCACATAAACCTCCTTATATCTTCCTCAAAACAGCCACCATACCTACCTATTATGGCATTTCCATAGCCATTCCGAGATATATTGCCATGCAACTTTCCACCGTTCCGTTCATCATCATGACACACATCATCATTGTCATATTGTCTTGCATGATCATGTAGTTGACATCATATTTGTGGCAAAGCCACCATGCATAATTTTTCATACATGTCACTCTTGATTCATTGCCCATCCCGGTACACCGCCGGACGAATTCATATAGAGTCATATCTTGTTCTAGTTTTGAGTTGTAATTCATGAGTTGTAAAAACATAGATGTGTGATGATCATCATTATTAGAGCATTCTCCCCAAATAAAAAAAAAGAAAGGCCAAAAAGAGAGGCCAAAGAAAAAAACAAGGGAAAAAAGAAAAAGGGGAAATAAAATAAAAAGGGGGCAATGTTACTATACTTTTCCACACTTGTGCTTCAAAGTAGCACCATGTTCTTCATGTAGAGAGTCTCATATGTTGTCACTTTCATATAATAGTGGGAATTTTTCATTATAGAACTTGGCTTGTATATTCCTACGATGGGCTTCCTCAAAATGCCCTAGGTCTTCGTGAGCAAGCAAGTTGGATGCACACCCACTTAGTTTCTTTTGTTGAGCTTTCATACATTTATAGCTCTAGTGCATCCGTTGCATGTTAATCCCTACTCCTCATGTTGACATCAATTGATGGGCATCTCCATAGCCTGTTGATTATCCTCGTCAATGTGAAACTTTCTCCTTTTTGTCTTCTCCACACAACCTCCATCATCATATTCTATTCCACCCATAGTGCTATATCCATGGCTCACGCTCATGTATTGCGTGAAAGTTGAAAAAGTTTGAGATTATTTAAGTACGAAACAATTTCTTGGCTTGTCATTGGGGGTGTGCAAGATGAGAGCATTTTTGTGTGACTAAAATGAAGCATAGCCTAACTATGTGATTTTGTAGGGATGAACTTTCCTTAGCCATGTTATTTTAAGAAGACATGATTGCTTAGTTAGTATCTTGAAGTATTACTATTTCTTATGTCAATATGAACTTCTATTTTGAATCATTTGGATCTGAACATTCATGCCACAATAAAGAAAATTACATTGAGAATTATGCTAGGTAGCATTCCACATCAAAAAAATTCTGTTTTTTTTTCAGTTACCTACTCGAGGACCAGCAGGAATTAAGCTTGGGGATGCTTGATACGTGTCCAACGTATCTATAATTTTTTATTGTTCCATGCTATTATATTACTTGTTTTGGATCTTTATGGGCTTTACTTTACACTTTTATATCATTTTTGGGACTAACTTACTAACCGGAGGCCCAGTCCGAATTGCTGTTTTTTTGCCTATTTGAGTGTTTCGAAGAAAATGAATATCAAACGGAGTCCAAATGGAATGAAACCTTCGGGAGCGATCTTTTTGGAACAAACGTGATCCAGGGGACATGGAGTGGACGTCAAGCAATAGAGGAGGCGACCACGAGGGTGCCCGGCGCGCCCCCTACAGGTGGGCGCGCCTCCCACCCTCGTGGGCCCCTCGAGCGTCCACCGACCTACTTCTTCCTCCTATATATACCCACGTACCCTGAAACCATCGAGGAGCACCACAAAAAACTATTTCCACCGCCGCAACCTTCTGTATCCGCGAGATCCCATCTTGGAGCCTTCGCCGGTGCTCCGCCAGAGGGGGAATCGATGACGGAGGGCCTCTACATCATCTCCATTGCCCTTCCGATGCGTTGTGAGTAGTTTACCACAGACCTTCGGGTCCATAGATATTAGCTAGATGGCTTTTTCTCTCTCTTTGAATCTCAATACAAAGTTCTCCTCGATCTTCTTGGAGATCTATTCGATGTAACTCTTTTTGCGGTGTGTTTGTCGAGATCCGATAAATTGTGGGTTTATGATCAAGTTTATCTATGAGAAATATTTTAATCTCCTCTGAATTCTTTTATGTGTGATTAAGTTATCTTTGCAAGTCTCTTCGAATTATCAGTTTGGTTTGGCCTACTAGATTGATCTTTCTTGCAATGGGAGAAGTGCTTAGCTTTGGGTTCAATCTTGCGGTGTCCTTTCCCAATGACAGCAGGGGCAGCAAGGCACGTATTGTATTATTGCCATCGAGGATAAAAAGATGGGGTTTATATCGTATTGCATGAGTTTATCCCTCTACATCATGTCATCTTTCTTAATTCACTACTCTGTTCTTTATGAACTTAATACTCTAGATGCAGGCAGGAGTCGGTCGATGTGTGTAGTAATAGTAGTAGATGCAGGCAGGAGTCGGTCTACTTGTCACGGACGTGATGCCTATACACATAATCATGCCTAGATAATCTCATAACTATACGCTTTTCTATCAATTGCTCGACAGTAATTTGTTCACCCACCGTAATACTTATGCTATCTTGAGAGAAGCCACTAGTGAAACCTATGGCCCCTGGGTGTATCTTTTATCATATAAGTTTACAACATACTTTTATTTGCATCTTTAATTTTCCAATCTATATCATAAAAATAACAAAAATATTTATCTTATCATATTATCTCTATCAGATCTCACTTTCGCAAGTGGCCGTGAAGGGATTGACAACCCCTTTATTGCGTTGGTTGTGAGGTTCTTGTTTGTTTGTGTAGGTGTGTGGGACTTTTGAGGAGCCTCCTACTGGATTGATATCTTGGTTCTCAAAAACTGAGGGAAATACTTATGCTACTTTGCTGCATCACCCTTTCTTCTTCAAGGAAAACCAACGCAATCTCAAGATGTAGCATAACCAAAGCAAGCATGTTTGACAACTTTGAAATATAGCAATTGTATTTGTTTCTCATGTATTTTGTAAAGATAAATTTGATTTATTTCTCACATGAAAGATAATATAAAATTGCACCCTGAAGAATTGAACATCACAATATCAGAATTGAACCAAACAGTTAACTGAACACGAAAACTAATTAACCAAACAGTTAATAAGTGAGAACCACATTGCACGACATATAGAACATGTACACTAGAGAAACAGATTGCATGGTAAAAGTGGATAGAAAATTCACTAGAAATTATTAAGGAAAGGCACGAGCGGCACATGCAACAGGTAAACTAAGCATGCTTACCTAGCGTAGCTAACAAACTGAACATAAGTCCCTATAGTGAGCTAATAAGACCAGCTACTCCCCATCGTCGGAGATATCGATGATGGTTGGCTCCTTGGACATGGAAGAGGGCGAGGCCTCCACATCGTGGGTGCCCTCGTTGTAGTGATGAGTTTCCTGAGCCACTCCGGGCACTAACCTGCTGGCTCGTTGAGGTAAGCACGGGCACGCTAAGAAAACACCTCGTAGTCTTTGTCGAAGGCACCAATGGTGGCCTCAAGAAAACGTCACGAACTATCGTTTAAAGCAGCCAACCGCGTCGCGGCATCGGAGCGCGAGGCGTCGATGGTGGCCTCGACTGTGAGGTGCTCCTCCAAAATCTGGGGGTCGGCATGAATGGCAACCATCACGACCTCATCCGCGCGTGCGGCCCCGATTTGCTTCTCCGCTAGCAAATGCTCCTTGAGCTCCTGGCTATACCGTGTGCACCATGGCTTAGGCGGCGCTTATTTTGGGGAGGGGTCGATGATTTGGGTGGAAGGTGTCGCACGATGTTCGGGGCATTTGGGTTGTGGAAGGAGGAGGAGGATGGGGGTCGGGTGTGATTACCTTCCTGGATCGACGAGGCCGAGTGATACGTCTCCAACGTATCTATAATTTTTTATTCTTACATGCTACTTGACAATCATGTCACTCGGGAGTCCTCCTACCTACTGTCATTCGACCATCCAGATAATCACTCGGCCTACCGAAGACCAGGAGTCACTCAGCATTACAACGGACAGCCGTTCACTCCGTAGTCTTTAAGGTCATTAACAACACTTAAGGTTGGCGTTACCAGTAGCGCCCCCACTTTATGTACATTAAGTACCTTGTAATGGAGGATGGCTGGGGTCCTGGCGCACTCTATATAAGCCACCCCCTCCTCTGGCACAATGGTTCGCACCCCCTGTAACATCACACATATAATCCAATCGACCGCCTCCAGACACCGAGACGTAGGGCTGTTACTTCCATCGAGAAGGGCCTTAACTCGTAAAACCCGTGTGTACACCTTCACCATAGCTGAGATCTTGCCTCTCCATACCTACCCCCCTTTCTACTGTCAGCCTTAGAACCACGACAGTTGGCGCCCACCATGGGGCCGGTGTCTTAGCGACTTGTTGGTGAAGTTGCAAGTTTTTTCGATCATCATCATCATGGTTTCCGGCGGCGGATTGGCTGAGGGCCGCGAGATCCTTCTTGGAGCGCTCGTTTTCGTCGCCGACGACTCAGCATGGCTTCAAGGAGCTCCCCTTGACATTGAGGCACTCCCCGTCCGAGGGGCGATGCACTTTCGCGCATGCGTTCGCGGCGTCCTTCTTCTGCAGCCGTCGACTCAGTATCAGTCGGCTCCAATGGTATCTTCCCTCCCCGCTGTTCGCCGCCGCAACCGATCCTGTCGATCACGGTTTCAGCGGTGGGTGAAACACGTGGTGGCTCGGCATTCGGCCACCCATCAAGTCGCGGCAATCGAGACCGACGAAACACTCCACGGCCTGTTTGATCTGTCGACTGGCTCCACGAAGACCGCATCCGAGTGCGATAGCAGCAACCCTGCGGCTGAAATCTTGATGGTCAATGGACCGCGTGGTCCACCTGGCTTTCGTTGCAAAGACGGCGAAGAAGGTGGCGGCGATCTGTCGCGCGTCCATGAGGAATACCATCCCGAACCTCTTTCGTCGCAACAGAGAGAAGAACTTCGTCGCCCCAAAATGGATGCACTCCACACGCCCATCGTTGGAGAAACCCCCAAGGCTCGGGCCTTGGAAGAGGCGCGTCTGGCTAATTTGGCTGAGCGCACTCGACTGGAGAACCTACAGCACGCTCTCGACGAGCGTGCTCAGGAGCGGGTCCCTAAGTCCAGTTGACGGCAGCTTTTCAGCCTTCGCCTAAGGTATACTGAGGGAGTCCTGGACTAGGGGGTGTCCAGATAGCCGAACTATCATCTTTGGCCGGACTCCAAGACTATGAAGATACAAGGTTGAAGACTCCATCCCGTGTCAGGATGGGACTTTCCTTGGCGTGGAAGGCAAGCTTGGCGATACGGATATGTAGATCTCCTACCATTGTAACCGACTCTATGTAACCCTAGCCCTCTCTGGTGTCTATATAAACCGGAGGGTTTTAGTCCATAGGACGAACAACAATCATACCATAGGCTAGCTTCTAGGGTTTAGCCTCTTTGATCTCGTTGTAGATCTACTCTTGTACTACCCATATCATCAATATTAATCAAGCAGGAGTAGGGTTTTACCTCCACCGAGAGGGCCCGAACCTGGGTAAAATCATCGTGTCCCTTGTCTCCTGTTACCATCCACCTAGACGCACAGTTCGGGACCCCCTACCCGAGATCCGCCAGTTTTGACACCGACATTGGTGCTTTCATTGAGAGTCCTCTATGTCGTCACCTATATGCCCGATGGCTCCTTCGATCATCGACAACAACGCGGTCCAGGGTGAGACTTTTCTCCCCGGACAGATCTTCGTATTAGGCGGCTTCGCACTGCGGGCCAACTTCGCTTAGCCATCATGTGATCAAGCTTCGCCCGCCATCGGTCGATTTAGAAGTTTGAACTATACGGCTGACGTCCGCGGAGACTTGATCTTCGACGGGTTCGAGCCATAGCCAAGCGCGTCGCACTGTTACGATGGGCATGATCTAGCTCTGCTGTCGGACATTGCCCTGGAGGCCGCACAATTGTCTGCTCCGACCCTTAGCTCAGAGCCGACAGCGCCGATCGAGGACGGGTGGCTGGACACCGCCTCGGGGGCTGCAACCTCTACAGCGATAGAGCCAAATACCAAGCCTGTCCTTCGTGAAGCTCGTGACTCCAAGGTGCCGGACTCCTCTCCAGACTCGGAACCTTCCACGCCCCTACCAATCGGATTCGATTGGGCGCCGATCATGGAGTTCACTGCCGCGAACATCTTTCAGCACTCGCCCTTTGGCGACATCCTGAATTCACTAAAGTCTCTCTCTTTGTCAGGAGAGCCCTGGCCGGACTATGGTCAGGCAGGATGGGATGTGGACGACAAACAAATTCAATGCCCACCCACCACCCACTTTGTAGCCACTGTCGATGACTTAACTAACATGCTAGACTTCGACTCCAAAGACATCGACAGTATGGACAATGATGCAGGAGACGACCAAGAACCAGCACCTACAGGGCACTGGAAGGCCACCTCAACTCAGGATGTATATATGGTGGATACACCTAAAGGAAGCGATAACGAGGAACAACGGGACGCTGCGAAGGATAATTCCCTCAAAAAGCAGTCAAAACGACGACGTAAGCGCCACTCAAAGTCCCGCCTCGACAAAGACAGCACCCATATAGACCCAGCCATAGAGCAGGGCGAACTGGTGGACGACGAACATGCCCTCGAGCAACCATCCGAACAGGATAACTTGGATAAACAATCCGTCCCCGGCGAAAACAACAGTCCGGACGATCTCACGCCGGACACATCGTTGGAGCAGAAAAACCTCCACAAAAGGCTTATCGCCACCGCACATAGTCTTAAGAAGCAAAAGCGGAAGCTCAAACCAGCGGAAGACGTACTCAGAATGAGATGGAGCAAGGTACTCAACACCGCAGACAAATACGGCGATAGTCGCCAAACAAAGAGCTACTCGAAGCGCAAACTACTGCCCAAATTCGACGAGGAGGCCGTAGAGCCCCCACGATCAAAGAACAAAGAGGCCGCCCGGTCGGATAGACGACCACACGACAAACAAATAGCGGCAAGCAGCGCCGCACACAAGTCGATACGCGATCCACATAAGGATCCACGCCAAAAGGATGGCCCAGTGAGGTCTATCTATGGGCCAAGAAAGCAAGCTCTAGAAAGCAATACAACACGTCGAGTATTCGAACATCATGGCACACCCAAATACAGGGGCGCCGCACACCCCCTATGTTTGACTGATGAGGTGCTGGATCATGAATTTCCAGCGAGATTCAAGCCCGTAAACATAGAGGCATACGACGGAACAATAGACCCTGGAGTCTGGATGGAGGATTACATCCTGCACATACATATGGCTAGAGGAGAAGATCTCCATGCCATAAAATACTTACCCCTCAAGCTCAAAGGGCCAGCCCGGCATTGGCTCAAAAGCCTCCCAAAAAATACCATTGGAAGTTGGAAAGAGCTCGAGGATGCGTTTTGGGCAAATTTTCAGGGGACTTATGTCCGCCCTCCGGATGCAGACGATTTAAGTCACATAACTCAACAGCCCGGAGAGTCAGCCCACAAATTCTGGAACAGGTTCCTCACCAAAAAGAACCAAATAGTCGACTGTCCGGACGCCGAAGCCTTAGCAGCTTTCAAACATAACGTCCGAGACGAATGGCTCGCCAAACACCTCGGCCAAGAAAAGCCGAGAATAATGGCCGCACTAACAAGCCTCATGACCCGCTTTTGCGCGGAAGAGGATAGCTGGCCGGCAAGATGCAGCACCAGCGACCCAAGTACATCCGAGGTCAGGGATGGAAATGGGAAACCACGACGCAGCAAGGACCAGCGCTGGACCAAGGGAAACAGTCCAAAGAGCACGGCAGTCAACGCCGGATTCAAAAGCTCTCGGCGGAACAACAAAAAACTGCCTTTTAAGGACAACAGCGACGAGCTGTCCAACCTAAACAAAATCTTGGACAAGATATGCCAAATCCATAGCACCCCTGGGAAGCCTGCAAACCATACCCACAGAGATTGCTAGGTCTTCAAACAGTCCGGCCGACTTAATGCCGAACACAAAGGGCTCGACACACCAAGTGAGGACGATGACAAACCCCACAAGCAAACAACTGGAAGCAAAAGAATTTCCCACAAGAGGTCAAAACAGTACTTCAAGTGACAACAAGGAAAAATAGAGCGGTGCCCATTAAAGTACGTGCCGCATGGTCTACCCCAATGGAGTCCCAACACTGGTTGTCAAAACCAATCACCTTCGACCATCAGGACTACTCCGGAAGTATCCAAGGATGGACTGCTTTGATATTAGATCCTATAATCGACGGACTACAATTTACACAAGTCCTAATGGATGGCGGCAGTGATCTAAACCTGTTATATCAGGACACAATCCGCAGAATGGGGATAGACCCAACCAAAATTCGCCATAGCAACACTTCCTTTAAAGGACTGATGCCAGGCCCATATGCCCATTGTACGGGCTGTCTACTACTAGAAGTTGTGTTCGGCTCATCCGACAACTTCCGTCGCGAAAAGTTAGTCTTCCACATCGCCCCATTTAAACGTATCTACCAAGGACTATTGGGACGCGAAGCTATCGCCCGCTTTAACGCAATACTGCATTATGCATCTCTTACACTTAAAATGCCCGGTCCACGCGGCATCATCTCATTAAAAGGAAACTTCGAGTGTTCCTCGAATATGGAAGAACGTGAGACTGCCTTGACAGCCATGCATTAATCCGGCCTTGCTGATCAAAGCACCTAAACAGGTCATTGAGACCCCGGACACGGTTAGGCGAGTCCGGCATAAATAAACAAGGGGCTTACTAGCCGCGTACCCCCCTACAAGGGGATGCAGGCATGTACAATAAGAGCCAATAAAGCTCAATTTTATTCATTTTTTGAATCATACTCTGTTTATTTTAAAAATACATTTTTCGCACGATCTTTTTTCAAACTAAGTTCTTCTCTTTTACAGATGAACACCGTGCTACACCCGTCCAAGATACGGCACAATGGAACCTGCGCAGAGCGTGCGAGGGACCCGTTGCAAGGATTTTTTTTAAGATTAAGACCCTGCGTAAACCTTTTTTACTGTCTCTTGTTGATACACATCCCCGGTTTCTTACCATAACCAAGGAGGAGGCTGGCATTTTGGCATCGGCCGCGTCAGAAGTTTTCGCGCGTGCCTGGACACGAGGGGCTTAGGGCATTGTTCTGCCCGTTTTCATAAAGACCGAATACCTTAGGGAGTGTTCGGCGTCTCGAGTTAGGCCTTATATGCTTCAGCTCCGAATCATGTCTTTGGTCAAATGTTGGGTTTGCCCGGCTCCTGTGTTTTGCTGCCTTATGTTCCGTTCTATCGGCTAACGCGGCACCTGGAGAACTACTGCGATTGTGCCCCGGTTCGGCCTGGTGAGCACCTCGATGAAAGCGGCCCGACCGTCATGATATAGCGAGACTGGTCAACCACTCGATCGACCACCGGAATGTTTAGAATTCCTCCGCTTTGACGAAGGACCGTTTCCCGGCCAGGCACATACGCGCCCCGAATTCGGAGAGCACGGTGCCCCTAGGGGCTATATAGTAGCCCCACCATCGAACTCCTATGGCTAAGTGAAAGTGATAAAGCATTATAGTCTGGTTTCCTAGTTTGCTACGCTATCACCTCCTTCACAGGACCAAGACATTGGATTAAGTGTGAAAATGCACTTTTTTGCAAACACCCCTGCACTATGTGCGTGGGGGCTGAAGCCGAAGACTGCCATCTTTCAGGTTATATACACATATACATTAACGGCCGCACAGGAGGTATTTCAATACTTGAAAGCACAAGTATAAAAAGCCCTTATATTATATATTTGAAACATGGTTTCACAAATCATACATGTCATTTGAACATAATATTCTTTGAGCACTGCGTCTCTATCAAACGAGCGTCCTATAGGACTTCCTAAAAATAGTGCTCGGCAGGTACTCGGCTTCGGTCCGAATCCCGAGATGCAACGTCGGTGGCCTTCATCTCTGCCCAGTATGTTTTGACACGGGCAAGAGCCATCCGCGCACCCTCTATGCATGCCGACCGCTTCATTGCATTGATATGCGGCACCGCATCAAGGAACTGCTGCACTGTCATGACCGGTTTTCCGGGTATTAATTTCCAGAAAATGGTTGTTGTGCTCACCAACCCCAGGATTACCGTTAGCTGATGAGGCACCAAATTGATACAGAAATTCCAAGCAAAATACAAAATATGTAGTACAAGACCATTCTAGCCTATGAGTACAACAAGTGATTTCTAGAGGTTGATGGCGGAAGTGGTTTTTGGATCATCGGTGTCTATGGGACTCCATTTCCCCACAGGAATAGCTGACCAGGTTAACTCCTATCTTCACGAGGCTGCTATCACCGTTGCTTAGGTTCCAGGGCTGTCGTCGCAATGCTCCTCTCCGTGTAGGAAATCTGACCAAGACAATAGCCAGGGACAAGCCAGTGAGTACTTTGAATGTACTCGCAAACATTATGAACACGGGTATAATATAAATGATAATCGTGCGCTCAAATATTCTATGATCACATCGTCAGTCATAAAATAAAATCTCTGATGCATGCAAGCAGGTTATTTATATGCAACACGAATAAGCAATAATGGAGTGGAAATAAAATGGCGCAGTCGGGCGTCGGTGCGACACCACATAAAGGGCTTGTAAAGTAAATAAATAACAAGCAATGCCACAGTCGGGCGTCTCAGCGACACCACATAAAGGGCTTATAAAGTAAATAAATAACAAGAAAATGCCACAGTTGGGCGTCTCAGCGACACCACATAAAGGGCTTATAAAGTAAATAAATAACAAGCAATGCCACAGTCGGGCGTCTCAGCGACACCACATAAAGGGCTTATAAAATAAATAATCACAATGAATATCCAGGAGGTAGAACCGTCCCAGGGATACTCAATAATTCAAATAATATAATGGGTTTGTCCATAATAAACATAACATAATTATCACAAGTCATTAGTCATGATCCACGTTCTGGTTTAGTAGTTTCTCCTCCGAAGACCGACACTAAGACCGACACTTGACCCATCCCAGACTGTAATCCTTAACCATGGATACGGCTATTCGAATAGATTTAACCTCTGCAGAGGGTGTACTCTTTACCCACGAGTAACGGATTCCTTTATTCCATCGGGGTTAATTCCGTCTACGATCTTTTAATTAAAAACACACCTGACTTGCACACACCAGCTTAACTCACCGGTGTCTGGAATCACCCACGACACCTGTCAAGCAAAACTCTAAGTGGGAAGGCTACAACCTCGCGTAGCATGGGATCAAATTTATACGGCACGCTCTAAGGGGTGCCCCCCTCTCGGTCCCAACCGAAAACACCCATGCCCCCGGACCAGGTGGCCTGCCTACCAGCTACAACCGGTATCTTCCACCATGGTCTCTCTGTACGGTGTGTGCTTGAAAGGGGTTGACGACTTACTTAACCGTACCCTACCTGTCACTACTAGGGAAAAGCCTAGCAGCAGCGCGGGTTTTGGGCCTATCGATGGCGCGGCGGCGCGCTCTTGATAAGGCGCTCTGACTAATGCTTAGCAATAGCGCGTCTTGACCCACGCTACTGCTAAATTGACTTAGTAGCAGCGCTTCTTCACAACATCGCTACTGGTAATTAGTAGTAGCTCTTCTCCTTACCCGCGCTACTACTATTATTTAGTATTTTATTTCTTTTCTTTTTCATGTTGTATTCGTACACCTTTACACAAGTTTTCATACAACAGGAATTTAGAGATTGTGTTTACATCATAATGAGTTATTACATCATGGGGTGAAAGAACCGTGGACTAGTTTCAAGTGGATGTCCATCCACTTGAAACTAATCTGCGGTTCTTTCACCCAATGATATAATAATATCATCATCATCATCATATCATTAACAACTTAGCATCATAATACATCATTGTCATATAACACCTCCTCAAGATCATCGTTTTCATCATTGACATCACATAACACCTCCTCAAGATCATCATTATCAACTCTAACACATTAGCACATAATAAACATATTGTACCTCATACGACCTATTACATTCGATTAAGACCTACTACATTTTCTACGGTAAAATAGCAAAAAACAAGATAGCCCCTGACTCTCCATTATGGAGAATGGAGATTAGCATGTCTCCAATTCTTGCCTTTCGCTGAATGTTACTTCCAAGAACTTCCTTGCGAATGTCCATACATTTCTTCCATTCTCTGATGATCATGTGTTCACGGGTTTTAGAAATCCGATATGCACAGTGAGCTCCGTAGATTTACAGCAAGATGTTCAGAATCGAGAGGCGACCATGCGAGACATCAGATGAGGCACACAATCCATCGGGAGTTTCTGTTGAAAAACATAATAATAACTTCGTAGTTAGCAATGATGTACTAGTTTTAGAAGTATGCAAAAGATGCACTAGTCGTAATAGTAAAAAATCTTACCAGGGTATCTCGAGAGAAGTTATCGTGGTTCAACACATGCACTAGTGGCACGTATTCACCATAATTTGGAGGAGTTCGATAATAGTCATTGTAATTCTCAAGAAGAGTACAAAATGTGATCAGATGATTTTTCTCCTTATACGTTAACTCGGTGCCATCGGTGTAGTGGGTTTTATCTACCATCTTCTGCACAGACTTTGAAGAATCAAAATAAGCTATCAATGGAAATAAGCTATCAACTATTTTGAAATAAACAATATAAATTAGTTAATAACTATGTTTGAGAAACTCACATAGCAGTACAATCGGAAGCGTATCAACAAGGACCCAAATGTCCATATTGTCTTCCTCGCTGTCAGGACCACCAAGATCCATGGTGACAATCATACCCTCATAAAAACCATACATTTTGCAAAGTGCTTCCCAATTTTGGCAACCAAAATGGGTTACGCTCTGAGCATTGCATAGATTTACTTCAAAATCCATATCATGATGGGTCCTTAGGTGTATTTTCTTTGTTTCGAAATTTTCATGGTCTTCAAAAACCCATCCTCTCCAAGACATAGCGTCTTGCATGGCATGGGATAAGCTAGTCAAATTGTAAAATATGAAAATTGGACGTTGAAATAGTTGAAGTCATGCTTAATTACGAAAAACACACTTGTCGTTGTTGCGTACCGTTTCACAATTGAAGGTCTCCTCGAGCTTAATGCTGAAGCGCCGATCTTCGTCCACCGAGCGAACACATCGCACATACCTCGATCGTCGTGGCACCAGCTACACTCCCCGGGAGACCGTCGTCGTCTGAGTCGACATTTCCTACAATCATAATTCAAAGATTAAACTTGTACATATTCTAGCACAAGTCATGCGAATTCACGACAAAATCTGGCATGACCTTTGCTAAAAAGAACATATCGGCGCATGAAATTTCCGGAGCGGAAATTAATCAACACTCCGCAAAACATAGGCCACTCGGAGATGTAAACTGAACATGAGCGGCCACTTGGGCAACCACATATCCTATTTGAGCAACAACACAAGATATACAAGGATATTTGGCTGGTCTCACCTCGATGTCGGAGGGTCGGTGGTGGAGACGGCGGCGGGGATGTCGAAGGGGTCGGTGGCGGGATGACGGAGGTCACTGAAACCATATAAGTTATCACTAATACATCCCTAATAATTGCTTAGACTAAAAATAACAACAAATATGACATGTTCAACTAGTTTTATTAATTCAACTAGTTCTTACTAAATATAAACTTACTATAAATAGAAAAAACTAGTTTTTCTAAAAATAAAATAGTTCAACTAGTTATATTAATTATCTTACTAAAAATAGATTAGTTACATTAATTCAACTAGTTTATTAATTTACTTACTAAACTAGTTCAACTACAACTAAAGTAGTTCAACTACCACTACTACTACTAAAAATCTAGTACTAACTAAAGCAACATCTAGTACTAGCTAACCTAAATTAACATCTACTACTACTAAATCTAGTACTAACTAGTGGCGGGGGGGGGGCGGCGGAGAGTAGCTAGCTAGGGGCGGCGAGGTCGAGGGCGGTGGGAGGAGGCTGCCGTGGAGGAGGAGGAGGAGGGAGGCAGGAGGAGGCGGCGGAGGAGGAGGGCGGCCATGAGGAGAGGAGGATGTGCGAGGAGGATGGAGGAGGGACGGAAGGAGGAGTACCTCGGCCAGACAGACGAAGGCGGTGTGGCGGGCGACGCAGCAGCGATTCTGTGGCGAGTGTGAGAGTGTGAGTGAGAGGGCCAGTCGTGCGCGTGGGGATAAGGTAGGGATAGTTGTAGCGCGTTTGCCCAAATGCACTACAGCTAACCTTAATAGTAGTAGCGCTATTTAGTAAAGTGCGCTACTGCTATAGCTAGCGGGGGGGCGAGGTCATGGCAACTATAGCACTAGCGCTGTATGCGGTGGACGCGCTACTGCTATTTCCCTGTCAGCAGCGCGTTTTGGCGACACGCGCTGCTGCTAAGTAGTAGTAGCGTTGTATTTTGAAGAGCGCTGCTGGTAAGATTCTGTGTATAGGCTTTTCCCTAGTAGTGTGTTGCAGGGACAAGTGGTAGTACGAAACAAGTATGGGGGTTACTGGAACAAGACTCGATCTACAGTCGACTTAGGAGGTTTATGAATTCCCTGCATGATAGTGTAACCAATATATATTTCAACCAACATAATCACCGCTCATTATACCTTACTATGTCATACCGGACATAACCGTCCCGACGGAGATCGGCGACAAGATCACGCCTACCCAAGGCAGAGGCATTCCCGGATTCCTTTCCGGCATGCATGCAAGGCACATGAGGATGATTACCATCACAAGTACATTCATTTCCAACAGCAAGGAAATCACTAATATGCATTCATGCAAAGGATCGTATCACCACATAAAATAACGAGTTTTCTGAAATAAGGTGGTATTATAATCGTGTCAACCAACACATCAAAAATATTATGCCAGGGTTCAGGATGCTTGCCTTCAAGTTGTGGGGAGGCAGGGTGCACTCCGAAATCTTTGAAGGCTTTCTCCTCTCTCCAAAATCCTATTTAAAATATTTTTGAATCAATATATAGTTTCAAAAACAGTACCAAAAAGTTGTCTGAATTTTTTTGAAATAAATCTTAAAATAAACTAGGCAAAATTTGAGAGAGGTAGGAAAAAGAATCAACTCATTTGGAGTTAGAATTAAAAAGTTATAGCTAGTCAAAGTTTTGGTAAAAATCTGTTTTTTAATAAAAACAGAAAAAGAAAACGTTTCAAACGAGATTACGCTTTCGGTCAGAGGAGGCGTACTTGAGGTTTTACACCTCCACTTATCCAGCGTGGACCGCCGCGAGTCAGCAGTGGGTCGAGGGCCCACTAGTCATGTTTGGTGGTCTACCTCCCTCTTCTTCCTCTGCTCGGCGGCGGGCGGGCTCCGGCGTTAAATCGCCGTGACAGCGGCGTTTCTCGCGGGAGCCGAGGCGAGGATGGATCCGCGGATCTAGGGCTGTCCTTCCGGTGGTTGTAGGGTCGGCGGGGTGGAGGGAATCGCCCGCGGCGAGCTATCTTGCGGAGGAAAGCTTCGGTGGATTTGGGGGCTCGGGCTGGGGTGATGCTCCGTCGTAGTTAGAAGTGCAGGCGGCTCCGGAAGGCGATGAGGAGCAGTGGTGGTGATGGAAGGGTGGGGAAGGCCACTGGTGGCGCCGGGGTGAACCGGAGCAGGCGGCGGCCGAGCTGACGGAGAGGGTTGAAGACGGCCTTCTCCTCTTCAATTGATGGCAATGGGGGCACTAGGGCGACGGTGTGAGGCTGCACAGGTGCTCGGAGGAGCTCGGGGGCTTCCTTTTATAGCACAACCATGTCGGTTCGCGGCGGCCGTGGATCAGCTCGTTGGCGGACTGCCCTACTGTGCTGCAGGGCGACGTGGCGGTGGTTGGCTAGCTCCAGGGGCTAACGACGACCACTCCACTGTCGAAGGAGGCGAGCTGGCGCGCTGTGGTGGTTTGGGCGGTGCCGCCCATGGCGGTGGAGGATGCGGCCGTAGGCGTGCCGCCAAGAGGCTTGCTGGCAACGCTGTAGGGGGAGAGGGGGCGGTCGGGGCTTCTAGCATGACGTGGCGAGAGGGAGAGGATCAGGATGAGCTCGGGGAAACTTATCTGAGGCGTCTTGGCTCGGGCGAGACACGACAAAGCAAAAGCGCTCTGGCGTGCACGGCACTTGCTCGACGAAATGCCAGGGTGACCAAAAATTGCTAGAGAGCTAATGCAAATCCTCAGGCCTAGGTTAGAGACAGAATGAAGGCTACTAGACAACTTGGTTTGGGACCAGGGAAAAGTTCACAACACAAAACCTTCAACCATGCCAAAACTGTCCATGCACACAGGGTGTTTGGCAAAATGCGAGAGGCATCTAGGAAGTACTTGGGGTGGTCAAATCTTCCAGAGTGGGGTCTCTTTAGATGCATGAGAGGGTGGTGAGGTTAGTTTGCCTAATGGAGAAACTTGTTAGTGCAAGTTTTGCAGAACTTCAATTCTGGGCAGGAGGTAAATGGCATTATTTCAGGAACCAAAAATATTCCAATGAGCCCATCCTCCTGGACATAAGGGTTTTGTAGGGTGTTATATAAGCAGGAGAAAGGATCAAGGGCAAAAGAGCAAGCAAAAATATGGTTGCTGTACAAACCATCAAGTTGGTCCAGAATGAAAGTGAGGTTGATACACTCAAATTTTTCAAAGAACGTCACTGGGTTTTTGCATAAAGTTGAATCATATGCTACTACTAACATCCCATAATTTTGGTGGAATCTAGAAAGAAATATTTAAATAGGCTGTATTGCAAATTTGCCCACTAGACCAGATTTGAAAACTTGGTATAGAACTCCAAATATCCAATGAATGAAAAATCTTTTTGCATAAAAGTGATTTAGAAACATCACATGACATCTCCAAATTTTGGTGGGATTTTTAAATAAATTTATAAAAGGGTTGCAGTGCAAATGGGGTCCTAAACTTATGAAAAACCATTTTAGAGAGATAAAGCTCAGGGATAAATAATTATATAAATAATCCTACTGATAAAAGAATTGTTTTATTTGAGAGTGTAAATGAGTCCAATAATAATTGGAAAGTTTTTACTAGGGGTGAAAACTCCACAACTTAGGGGAAAAGAGAGGCTCTGAGATCAAGAATAAATCCAAAAATAATAATTTCCTGGCAAAATTTTAATTAATAACAAGGTTAAAAATTTTGGGGTGTCACATGCACCAAGCCAAAATAACTCTTCGGCTCGGGCCTTTTCAGCCACAAATGAGCCACGACATCCTTCATGGCAAGTCCGCACAACCTATTTAGCTCAGCCCATTCGGCCAACCGATCGGTTAATGGAAGGGGAGGCTCTTGACTATGGAACTGCGACCAAAAAAGCTCTTCCATTCCGTGATCCTTTTGGCCGCGGAAGTGTGTGACCGCGTCTGCGGCACTCGCCGCCAAATCCAGATAAGCATCCTCGGCACCCCACAGCTAGCCCAGGGGCATACCGGATCCTCGAACTTCCTCCCAGCGGCGAAAGGGCTTTCCGGCCGCGATATCCCGGCAGCGTAGCCCCTCCTTTATAAGCGCGCATCGCGGAGCGGGCATCCTTAACCGGCGGTGGCCTTCTTGAGTCCTCTTGCTCCGCTCGGCATTCTTTTCAAAAACTTCGCGGCGGTCGATAGCATTCTTGACTTCACAGCCATCTCGGCCATTTCCTCCACTGCTTGGCGATGGTAGCTGTTCGACCTTTAGCTCTTGACCGCCTTCAAGGCAGCCGCATTACTTTTTCCGGCTTGCTCCTTGGCGGGCGAGCTCCGCCAAGGTCCTCCATAGCAGCGGTACCATCTGCATTAAGCATACATGTTGTAAGGTGCAGGCGTCAAGCTCCTTACCGGTGTCCACGGGAAGCGCATACCTTGTGACTTGTCAAGTAAGCTTATTGACCAGCGTGATGTCGCATCCGCAATGTCAAGTTGCCGCTTGATTCGGCAAATCCATCGATCGGCTGGCCGCGAGCGCTCCGCCACCTATATAGGAAAGGCGACATCTTACAAGCGAGATTATGATCCTCGGCATCTGTCACCTTTGACAACATACCGAATCTCAGGGGCTACTATCTATACAGGGCGCATTCTATATGCAAAACTGTCAGAAGGTATATCATTTTTGTGTACCTCAAGCCCCGTCAGTAAACTTCTGACAGCTTCATGCAATCCGCTCTCGGCGGATGAAATCCTTTCAATCACCGTACCCATTAGCGCGCGGTGATCTTACGAATAAACGCTTCGCCGAGAAGATCCTTGACTCCTCCGACCGTACACGGTTGGTGCGGACCGTCCGGCCCGCGGACTCGGGAAACCCTCATGACGATACCTCGGGTCGTGCGCCCGCTGACGGTGCTGGCGGAGGGAGGCGTTCGCTCTCCATCATCTCCGGACGAAGATCCCCCGAAGACGAGCTCTGCTGAGAAGGGCTGAGATCCAAACTACAAGGTAAAATTTCGGTTATCTTCAGAAATAAAAATAGGGATGTCCCTTATTTGCAAAACTCCCCTTTCTACTTACGGCTCGCTGGAGGGCTGATTCCCGTGGGGAAATAGTGTGGCCGGGGCTTCTCCCGGCGCAGGACCCTCTGGTGAAGATTTCTTCCCCCGCTTTCAGGCCTTGGCCTCCAGATCTTCAGAAGCGGTCCTCTTCTCCCCCTGGAGGGAGGGATTCTCGATCCCCCCTTTCTTGAGAGCCTCCTTAGCGGAGGCAGTAGCTTTCCTGTTTCCCCCTTCGCCCTCTTCCAATGGCGCAGCCCCCAGCATCTTAGTTATCTGAGGATCGGTGAGGTCTCGGGAAGGGGCGGACACTATATTAGTTTTGCTTTTGCTATCCACTCTGTTCAAGGACAGCTCTTTAAAGGCAAGTTTATGATAAATGTCGGATAGCGTCAAGGCACAGGACTACTTACTTGAGTATCCGGCCGATTGCAGCTCAGACCTGCGTCTTCGGTCAAGTCCGGACACATCTCTTGTGATCCGAAGAACAGCTTATACATATCCACGGGCGTCGCGCCCATGAAGTGTTGGAGAGCTCGTGGTCCCTCCGGATTGAATTCCCACAGGCGGAGGGGGCGAAATTTGCAGGGCAGAAGGCGCCGAATCAGCATGACCTGCGCCACTACGACCAGATTGATCTCTCTCTCT
Organism: Aegilops speltoides; assembly: GCA_021437245.1. Lineage (NCBI taxonomy): Eukaryota > Viridiplantae > Streptophyta > Magnoliopsida > Poales > Poaceae > Aegilops > Aegilops speltoides. Next base: position 400,373,360 of record CM038142.1, on the reverse strand, counting down.
CTTGGAAGTCTCGAATCGGCCCATAGCGAGCCACGTCCTTGGGCGGCCCCGATAAAGACCCTTGTTGACCCATGGCGCTTGGCCGTTGTGGAGGACCAGTGAAAGGCGGTGGCGCCACCCATCTGGTGCCCCAGGGCGGTGATATACAACCACTCCTGTTGCCACAAACCAAGCTCCTCTTGAAAAGAGCCCTCGGGCCATGGAGCGTCAGCACTCTTGCTTATAACAGCCCCTCCGCACTCTACCTGCTGCCCCTCGATCATCTTCGGCTCCACGTTGAAGGTCTTGAGCCACAATCAAAGTGAGGGTAATCACGGAGGAAGGCTTCGCATCACGACAATGAACGATGAGATGTGGAGGATGGACTCCGGATCCAAGTCGTGGAATTCCAGCCCATAATAAAACATGAGCCCCCTCGCGAAGGGGTCCGTCGGGAAGCCTAAACCCCGAAGGAAGTGAGACACGAACACCACGCTCTCACCAGGCTGGGGAGTAGGAATAACCTGCCCTTGGGCAGGCAGCCTATGCGAAATTTCGCTGGTTAGACACCTAGCGTCTCTCAGCTTTAGCACATCTTCTTCCGTGACGGAAGAGGGCATCCACCGGCCTTGCAGGTCGAAGCCGGACATCGTTGAAGGTCCGAAGCGCCCGAATCTGGAGCTTTGGGTGTTGGAACTCGAGGCGAGGGGCGGGTTCGATTGAGATTGAAAGAAAGGAGCAGGCCTTGGTCTCGTTATAAAGAGGTTGAATACCAAGAGCCCTCCCTGTGGCCATTTAGGACTCACCCTCGATAGAGGGGGCATGCCAACAGGCGCGGTTGGGTTAACCACGCCCGTATTGATGAGAATCCCAGAATAAGGGGACACGATCTCTGCTTTGACAAGACGTGCCAAGGAAACCGCTTCGCTAAATGCGCTGAGGTGGAACAATAAAAACAATTCGAATAAAGGCTTGGTCGTGGTGTAACGTCACGCCACGAAATACGTCAGCAGATTGAACTTGTGTAAATATTATTCTCTCTACGGTGGTATGTGGAGTTTATTTTGCAGAGCCGGACACTATCCTGGTGTTCAAAATCTTCTATGAAGTATTCGGAGGAGGAACCCGCCTTGCAATGTCGAAGACAATATCGCGCGCCGGACTAAATCGTGATTGAAGCACAGTTGGAGACTCTTGAGGAGTCCTAGACTAGGGGTGTCCGGGATAGCGAACTATCATCTTTGGCGGACTCCAAGACTATGAAGATACAAGGTTGAATACTCCGTCCCGTGTCCGGATGGGACTTTCCTTGGCGTGGAAGGCAAGCTTGGCGTCTGGATATGTAGATCTCCTACCATTATGGCCGACTACTGTGTAACCCTAGCCCTCTCCGGTGTCTATATAAAGCGGAGGTTTTTAGTCCATAGGGCGAACAAAAATCATACCATAGGCTAGCTTCTAGGGTTTAGCCTCTCTGATCTCGTGGTAGATCTACTCTTGTACTACCCATATCATCAATATTAATCAAGCGGGAGTAGGGTTTTACCTCCACCGAGAGGGCCGAACACAGGTAAAACATCGTGTCCCTTGTCTCCTGTTACCATCTGCCTAGGCGCACAGATTCGGGACCCCCTACCGAGATCCGCGGTTTGACACCAACATATACCGTACTCGATTGAGAACCTCACGATTCTGCGGCCGAATAGCGAGTCGATCCAACCTTCGATCGGAGGCTGGCGGAGGTTGATCACGATCCGGGCCTTACTCCGGGCAGCGAGACAGCAGAACACAGCAGTGTCTCAGTCGCGGAATAGGATTCATAGCAGATCCGTAGTAGCGGATACAGTTTAGTCGGCCCACAGCCCTAGATCACCCCTGCGGCGTGAAGGCCATGGACAGTATGATCGTCCGCTCGACCGCGAAAATCGTCGTCGAGTGCCTACGCCTCCTCCGAGGAGTGCGTCATATGTTCCTCGGCAGAACGATGATAGACGCCATCATAGTGGCGAGCGCAGAGCACCAGTCGACCCAAGGGAGCCAGGCTTCAATGCGAGATCCATTCTCATTCAAGGCTAGTCAACCGGAACAGAGCACATAGAGAAGACCCTGGCAGAGATCGCCCATGTGGCAGCAGAGTGCATGTTTCAGGTCCAGAGTGTTTCAGCAGAGCCATCAGGGCGGCAGTGATTCCTCCCAACTTCAGGTTGGCAACCGGAGTTAGTAAGTTCACTGGAGAATCCAAGCCTGAAACTTGGCTTGAGGATTACCGAGTGGCTGTGCAGATTGGAGGCAGAAACGATGAAGTAACGATGAAACATCTTCCTTTGATGTTGGAAGGGTCGGCCCGAGCGTGGTTGACTCAGTTGGCTCCATGCAGTATATACAGTTGGGAAGAGCTGGCTTGAGTGTTCGTCAGAACTTTTGAGGGCACCTGGCGACGATAGGATTGACCGAGTTGCGGCATTGTGTGCGAAGCGAGTGAGACTTTGAGGACTTCATTCGAGGTGGACCACTTTGCATCACACCGTTGAAAATGTGTCGAGCATCAGCGGTGTCGCCTTCAAGGAAGGCGTCAAATACCGAGTTGGTCACGAAGTTGGTCGGATTGGGGATATGACTCGACTTGGATGATGGAGATAGCCACCGATGCGCTAACGGAGAAGAAGAGGATCGACTCCGTGGCGGGAAGAAATAACCCGATCGGCCAAGAGGCGGTGGAGGTAATTCAATCGGAAACAGAAGCGTAAGGCTGAGCCGGCGGCACCCGGTGAGATTGCAGCGGTGGCTCAAGGAAAGTTTAAGGGAAAACCTAAAGGGCCCTGGCCCCCTAAGAAGGTAAAGGATCAAGCAGGGAATGATGTGTTGGATTTGCCATGTCACATCCACACGAAGAAGGATGAGGAAGGTAATCTGATCTACCCTAAGCATACCACTCGACAATATCGACTCCTGATCTAGCAGTTCCGAGAAAAACAGCCTAGTGAGAAGGAGAAAGAGTCGGACAAAGATGGGGATGAAGAGGAAGACGATAGTTATCCCAAAGTCAATTCTACCCTCATGATTTTTGCTGATGTTGAGAGCAAGAGTCGGTTGAAAGTTATCAACAGAGAAGTGAATATGGTCGCTCCGGCGACGATGACCACGTACCTGAAATGGTCTCAGACAGCCATCACATTCGACCAGTCTGACTATCCTGCTCGTGTAGCCCACCCCCGGGAGGCAAGTGCTGGTGGTCGACCCCGTGGTCGGAGCACTACTAAGAAAAGGCCTACTAATGGCGGCACCGGTTTTGCCTACTAATGGCGCACTACCGGTGCGCCATTAGTATCACACGAAGAAGGATGAGGAAGGTAATATGATCTACCCTAAGCATACCACTCGACAATATCGACTCCTGATCCAGCAGTTCCGAGAAAAACAGCCCAGTGAGAAGGAGAAAGAGTCGGACAAAGATGGGGATGAAGAGGAAGACGATAGTTATCCCAAAGTCAATTCTACCCTCATGATTTTTGCTGATGTTGAGAGCAAGAGTCGGTTGAAAGTTATCAACAGAGAAGTGAATATGGTCGCTCCGGCGACGATGACCATGTACCTGAAATGGTCTCAGACAGCCATCACATTCGACCAGTCTGACTATCCTGCTCGTGTAGCCTACCCCCGGGAGGCAAGCGCTGGTGGTCGACCCCGTGGTCGGAGCACTACTAGGAAAAGGCCTACTAATGGCGGCACCGGTTTTGCCTACTAATGGCGCACTACCGGTGCGCCATTAGTATCACGCCACTAGTATCTTTTACTAATGGCGCACCATGCGATCGCCATTAGTATAACCTGATGCGCCATTAGTATCGGTATACTAATGGCGCACCTATAAAATCGCCATTAGTAACATTTTTTCAAATTTTTTTCAGAATTTTTTTTAATTTTTTTTTCAATCTCAGGTCACTATGGCTTAATCTCGGGTCAATATGCTTAATCTCAGGTCAAATCGCACTCCGTGGTCAAACTTCCCGAAAGGTCACCCATCCTAACACTACTCCAGCCCAAGCACGCTTAACTTGAGTTCTATCAACCCCACAACAGCTCACTTCACGAGGCACTTGTTGATATATCTAGCATATCAATCCTATTATACCTTGTTGATGCCTAGGACTTTGTTCATGTTCATGACTATGATGAAATTTTGAAAAATATTTCGAACTTCTCGGTCATATTACGTGTAACGCCCCAGATTTGATGCGCCAGGTGTCTGCCAGTTATTCGCCATAGTTGCCATGTCTTTTGCTTGCATGTTGCATTTTATCATGTCATCATGTGCATCTCATTTTGCGTACATGTTTGTCTCATGCATCCGAGCATTTTCCCCGTTGTCCGTTTTGCAATCCGGCACTCCCATGTCCTCCGGCGCCCCCTTTTGCCTCTTTTCATGTGCGGGTGTTAAACTTTCTCGGAATGGCCCGAGGTTTGCCAAGCGGCCTTGGTATAGTATAGGTAGACCGCCTGTCAAGTTTCGTGCCATTTGGAGGTCGTTTGATACTCAACAGTTAACAAGATGTAACAAGTAAAAGCCTCTTTGGTCTTGCAGCCCAACACCTCTCCAAAGTGGCCCAAAACCCAGCAAACTCTCCTCCATGCTCTCGGTCGTTCGATCACGATCGCGTGGCCGAAAACCGCACCTCATTTGGACTCTCCTAGCTCCCTCTACCTATAAATATGCCTTCCCCTTCCAAATTCGCGGTCAAATCCCCTAACCCTAAAATTCCCTTCCGCGCCGCGCCGGACATGTCCATCCGCGCCAGACGAAGCCCGCGCCGCCGCCTCCAGCCAATCCGGGCACGCCCGTAGCCTCCGCCGTCGTCCACCACGCCCGGCCCGCCAGGCCAGTGCGGGCCCCAGCCCGTAAGCGCCGCCGCCCGCTCCGCCGAGACCCACGCTGCCGCCGCGTCCCGCCGCCGCGCTCCTCCGCCGCCCGCCCGGACTACACCGACCCGCCGCTGTGCCTCCTCCGTCAGCGCCCGTGCCCGGCGCTAATCGCCTCAGCGCCGCGCCGCGCTCCGCCGCCTCGGCGCCCCGCGCAGCAGCGCCGCTGCCTCATCCGCCCGCCCAGGCCTGCGCATCTCCGCCAGCGCGCGCCCTCACCGCTGCTCGATCCAGCGCCCGACCGCGGCCGGATCCGCCGTCCCGGCCCTGCGTCCGGCCTCCCTCTCCCTCACCTCCGGTCATCCTCTACCTCTCCGGCAAGTCCGGCGACGAACCCGGCGAACCTCGGATTCCGCGCCCGAACCCTAGATCCGAAGCCCGCGAGGTGGTGAATTTCGTCCAAGTCCTTCTCTGCAGTATTTTTTTATGCCATGTTCATTGGATCGTATCTCCATGCATACTGCTCCGTTTTGTGCGTGTAATATGTCAAATTGTTCGCCTCGACGAGTACTTCATTTCACTCCATTGCATCATTTTCATTTGAGCTCATCTGGATGCCGAAATCTTTGTTGGAAGAGTGCATGTTCTTTGTTAATCTGCTTTGGCTGTTATAACTTGATGATTTGTCATTTTTGCCATGTTTGATGTGTGCATCCTATGAGGTTGATGTCTACATGTGTTTTGATCTATGCTATGCCATCTTTTCAGTGGTGCCATCCATGTATTTTTTTGAGTTGTGTACTGAGTGCACCAAGCTTGTTAAGTAGTGCACTTGATGTTACTGTTTTGCTAGGCTGATTCTGCTATTTCGTGATGCCATGTAAACTTGATGTTACAAAGAGATCCATGCTTATTTTGAGATACTTCAGTAAGGATGTTTTGTACATTTGCTTATGCTCTATCCATTCATGCCCATGGTTGCATTTATAGCTTTCTGTAGATTGTTCATATCTTGCTCCAAAGTTGCTAAATAATGTTGCCGTCAACCTGTTAACATGAAGTTCAGTTTTGGCCATGTGTTTTGCTAGTGATCCATGCACCCTATGAACTTGTTCTTGCCATGCTTAGCTTCCTAAACATGTCTTCTTACTGTTGGTTGCATTGCCATGCCATGTATTGCTCTGTGGTGAGTGGTTCAAGCTCACCAACATGCCTACTTATCGTTGTTTCTGCCATGTATGAATCTGTCATATAACTTGCCATGTTTACATGGGTGCCATCATATTTTCTAGGCCCTTTTGGCTCATAGTCAGTAAGGGTCTTTTGTTCTATTCAATTAGTAGAGTCATGCCATGCCTTTTTTTGCCATGATATGTTCCTGTAACATGTTGTTTGATAGCTCTAAACATTGCAACCTGATGTTATTTCTGCAAAGTCTGGAACTGTTATATTTTGCAATCTTTCCATGTCTTTTTGAGCTTGTTCTAGTTATTTCTGGAGATAGCTCAGTGTTCATGTCTTGTTATGCTTTACCTGTACTTCATGCTCATGCCTTTTGTTCTTATGTTGGGGTGCTGTAGCAAGTTGTTTTGATGCTTGCAATATGCCTAGTTGCTGTTATGGACAGATTGTTGTTATGACGTATAGTGTATGTGTTGAACCGTTGCTCCGTTTTGAGTGTGCTCTATATGAAACTTGCTTGATTGTGCATGTAGCTTCATATTATCATGTTGCATCCTTGTTTTGGTGTGTTTGCTTGATGTTTGTATGCATTTTGCATCAATGCCATGCTTAACTTGTTTTGCTCATATCTTCTAGGCCGTAGCTCCGAATCTAATGAACTTTATATGTAACTTGACCAGAATTTCGTGTAGATCCTCTTGGTGCTCTTTAACTTGCTGTTTAACAACTTGAACATAAGGTTTATTCAGATCTGGACCTATTTCGAAATTTGCATATGAGGACTTACCGGAATTGTTATATGTTGTTTCCGGCCTCATTTAAACTTGCCTTGATGTGTTGTTCTTGTTTGCATCATCTCTTGCCATGAGTAGCTTCATGTAGCTTTGTCATGCATCATGCTCATTGTGCATCATGTCTTGTTCATGTGTGGTGTGTTTACTATGTTGTGTGCTTCTTCTCGATAGTTCCCGTTTCGTTGCGATCGTGAGGATTCGTTCGTCTATGCTTGGTTCGTCTTCGTGGCTTCATCTTCTTCATGGACTCGTTCTTCTTCCTTGCGGGATTTCAGGCAAGATGACCGCTACCCTGGATCTCACTACTATCATTGCTATGCTAGTTGCTTCGTTCTATCGCTTTGCTGCGCTACCTATCATTTGCTCTTCAAGCCTCCCAAATTGCCATGAACCTCTAACCTTTGACACCCTTCCTAGCAAACCGTTGTTTGGCTATGTTCCCGCTTTGCTCAGCCCCTCTTATAGCGTTGCTAGCTGCAGGTGAAGTTGAAGATTGCTCCATGGTGGACAAGGTTTTGTTGGGATATCACAATATCTCTTATATTATTAATGCATCTATATACTTGGTAAAGGATGGAAGGCTCGGTCTTATGCCTGGTGTTTTGTTCCACTCTTGCCGCCCTAGTTTCCGTCATACCGGTGTTATGTTCCCGGATTTAGCGTTCCTACTTGGTCGGGTGATTATAGGACCCCCTGACAGTTCACTTTGAATAAAACTTGTCCAGCAAAGGCCCAACCTTGGTTTTACCATTTGCCTCACCACCACCTACTTTTCCTTGGGAGTAATTAACCCAAGGGTCATCTTTATTTTAGCCCCGAATCAATGCTTGTCTAAGTGTTGGTCCAAACTAGAACACCGTCTTGGGACCATTCCTTAGCAACTTGGATTCGTCGGTACTGTCGCTTCGCTTATCCGGTGTTGCCACGAGCGAGATATGTGCAGCTCCTATCGGGATGTCGGTGCATCGGGCGGTCTTCTGGTCTTGTTTTACCATTGTCGAAATGTCTTGTAAACCGGGATTCCGATCTGATCGGGTCTTCTGGGAGAAGGTATATCCTTCGTTGATCGCGAGAGCTTGTCATGGGCTAAGTTAGGACACCTTGAGGTATGAACTTTCGAGAGCCGTGCCAGCGGTTATGTGGCAGATGGGAATTTGTTAATGTCGGTTGTAGATAACTTGACACGGATCCGAATTAAAACGCATCAACGAGTGTGTAGCCGTGATGGTCTCTTCTCGGCGAGTGCAGGAAGTGAACACGGTTTCTATGTTATGATTGGCGTAAGTAGGAGTTTAGGATCACCTCTTGATCATTGCTAGTTGTGACCGTTCCTTTGCTTCTCTTCTCGCTCTTATTTGCGTATGTTAGCCACCATACTTGCTTAGTCGCTCTTTGCAACCTCACCACTTTACCCCTTCCTTTCCCATTAAGCTTTGCTAGTCTTGATACCCATGGTAATGGATTGCTGAGTCCTCGTGGCTCACAGTTTACTAAACAACGATTCTTGGTGCAGGTTATCACGATGATCATGGCGAGCGATGTTTGCTTGTTTGGAGTTCTTCTTACGCTTCTTCTTGATCGGGGATAGGTTCGGTCGGCAGCCTGGGCTAGCAGGGTGGATGTCGTTTGAGCTTCTGTTTGTGTTCCATCCATAGTCGGATGTTGATCTTATGTATGATGTTGTATTCATGTGGCATTGGGTGCCCTTTTGTATGTATCCCTACCTATTATGTAATGTTGATGTAATGATATCCACCTTGCGAAAGCGTTTCAATATGCGGGTCTATCCTTGGTGGGACCTTCGAGTTCCTTTTGGATAGGGTTAGCATATTAAGCGTGTTTATACGTATCATTTTTTGAAAAACAATTCAAAAAAAATTCAAAACCAATTTTTTTATATTACTAGTGGCGCACCACATCCATGGTGCGCCACTAGTAAGTTTGAAATTTTTTGAATCTTTTTGCCTCTAGATTTTGAAAGCCTCGTAACTTTTTTTCTGTTAGGTTTTTGGGGATATAACTTTTCGAATAGATGATTTTTCATATAGAAAACTTTTTAATCCGAGTTCGTATGCAAAAGTTATGGCCATTTTACGAATTTCCAGAGAGATTTTGCAAATAAAGTCGAAATTCATATTTGTAAATTTTCCCAACAAATAGACCACATATCACATGGGAAACTTATTTTCTTTTATTTTTTTGACATTTTTATCATTTTCTTTTATTGTTTTTTAAACTGAAAAGGCGGTCCACAGGGGGGTGCATTCGGGAACTTTTAAACTAGTAATGGCGCACCACACCCACGGTGCGCCATTACTAGTTTTGAAAAGAAAAAAAGAAGAAAAAATTGATTTTTTTTTTCAAAAAAACTTAGTAATGGCGCACCAGTGGACAGTGCGCCATTACTAGTTAAAACTACTAATGGCGCACTGTCCACAGGTGCGCCATTACTAACAATTTTTTTATTATTTATTATTATTATTATTAACTACTAATGGCGCACGGTGGGTGTGGTGTGCCATTACTATGCCAACTAGTAATGGCGCACCACTCCCGATCTTGTAATATAATTTTGAAAAATAAAAAATTACTAATGGCGCACCGTGTGATGTGGTGCGCCATTAGTATTTGCACACTAATGGCGCACCAACACATGGTGCGCCATTAGTATTTAGTAATGGCGCACCACATGTACAGTGTGCCACTAGTGTCCATCTCATCTATAGCCCTTTTCCTAGCAGTGGAGGCACTCGACTGACTAAAGTGCTGATGGACGGTGGTAGCAGTCTGAATATCCTTTATGCTGCAACCTTGAAGCGGATGGGCATTCCGATGTCCAAACTTAGCGAGAGCAATATGAGTTTCCATGGTGTTATCCCTGGAAAGAAAGCCGAATCACTCGGCCAGATCGCTCTCGACATAATTTTCGGTGATTCCAAGCATTACCGTAAGGAAAAGTTGACATTTGAAGTCCTGGATTTCCAGAGTGCTTATCATGCCATTCTGGGTAGGCCTGCCTCATGCGTTTATATGGCTCGGACATATTACGTGTACCTCAAGTTGAAGATGCAGGCCCCAAAGGTGTGATCACAATTCGGCAATCGGCGGAAGAGAATGCTTCGAAGGGTTCCAAAATTGCCGATCGTAGATGGCAGGTGTTGAACTTCAAGAGTATCGAAGAATGCAGATCCGGTGATTTGCTCCTAGCCAAGAAGCCTGCCACGAATTCTGCATTTCAGTCGTCTGGTGAAACGAAGCCGATTCATATTCACCCAACCAATCCCAATGCCGCGACGACTCATATATCAACGACACTCGACAGCAAATAGGAAGAAGCGCTCATCCGGTTCCTCTATGAAGCTGGGACATCTTCACATGAAACCCTCGACATGCGGGTGTACCGGAAGGGGTGGTGAGCACCATTTGCGTCATCGACCCCAAAACAAAACATCAAAAAGCACCTTGGCGGTTCGCCGTCTCGAAGAAGAAGCGATTGGCGAAGAAGTGGCTCGGCTGCTAGCAGCGGAGTTCATCCGAGAGATCTACCACTCTGAGTGGCTTGCCAATGTAGTCATGGTCCCTAAGAAGGACGATTCACTTCATATGTGCATTGATTTTAAGCATATCAATCAGGCCTGCCCGAAAGATCACTTCCCTCTCCCCCGCATCGATTAGATTGTTGACTCGACTGCGGGGTGTGAGCATATCCAACTGTATGGTCCCGATGAAATAAAAACAGCCTTCATCACCCGGGTGCTTTTGCTATGTCACCATGCCATTTGGTCTTAAAAATGCCGGAGCCACATTCATGAGAATGATTCAGAAGTGCCTGCTCACTCAAATCAGTCGGAATGTGGAAGCATACATGGATGACATTATGGTCAAGTCTCGCAAAGGTTCCGACCTATTGGCTGACCTCGCGAAACCTTTGCCAACCTAAGAAGATGCGATATCAAGCTTAATCCATCAAAGTGCCGTTCGGAGTTCGGGAGGAAAGTTACTCGATGTTCTCGTTTCGAGCGAGGATCGGCGCCAATCGAAAAAAGTTGATACCATCCTCGAATGAAATGCCTGTCTGCGAGTGCGTGGCGTTCGAAGTTGGTGGTTGTTTGGCTGCCTTGATTCGATTCATTTCTCGTCTCGGTGAAAAGGCCTTGCCTCTTTACCGACTGATGAAGAAATCTGATAAGTTTGAGTGGACTGAGGAAGCTGAGGCAGAGTTTGCAGAACTCAAAAACCCTGCTTTCCACCCAGCCGGTGCTTGCTGCGGCAATCAGCAAAAACCTTCTTGCTTTATAATGCAGCCCTTTGGACAAGTTATCGATCTGATACTCACGGTCGAACAAGTAGAGGAAGGAAAAGCTTACAAGGTTCAGCGCCTAGTTTATTATCTCTCTGAAGTTTTGACTCCATCCAAGCAACGATATCCACATTATCATAAGCTTGTCTATGGAATATACATGACCATGAAGAAGGTTGCACATTATTTCTCTGATCACTCCATTACAGTCGTCAGCGACGCACCACTATCTGAAATTCTGAATAACAGAGATGCAACTGGTCGAGTGGCAAAATGGGCGATCCAACTCCTTCCATTGGATATCAAGTTTGAGGCAAAGAAAGCTATCAAGTCCCAAGCAAACGCATATTCCCTTGTCGAGTGGATTGAGCAGCAACTATCGACTCAAGTTCACTTGGAGCATTGGACTATGTACTTTGATGGCTCCAAGATGCTGAATGGATCAGGTGCTGCGGTAGTATTGGTGTCCCCCTGTGGAGACAAGCTTAACTATGTTCTCCAAATTCATTTTGATTCCTCCAATAATGAAGCGGAATATGAAGCACTTTTATACGGGTTGCGTTATGGCCATTTCACTCGGCGTTTGTCGCCTTATGGTATACGGCGACTCAGATATGGTGGTTAGTCAAGTGATTAAGGAATGGGATGTCATAAGCCCAGCCATGACTGGTTATTGCAATGCGATGAAGAAAATTTGGAAAAAGAAGTTTGAAGGATTGGAGCTTCACCATATACCCGATTGAAAAATCAAGCTGCGAGATGAGTTAGCAAAGATAGATTCAAAGAGAGCCATTCCCATAATGTGTTTACGGAACATATTCATTCACCTTTAGTTCAGGAAGATCCTTTTACTGAAGAGTCACCACAGCCCAAGAGCGCCACAGATCCGGCTGAAGTCGAAATCCCAGCCGTGGTCGACTTAGTCATGGACGTTTCGGTCATCACTCCCGACTGGACAGTGCCGTACATTGCATACATTCTTAGGAAAGAACTTCCAGAGGATGAAGAAGAGGCTCGACAGATCGTCCGACGATCTCAGGTCTTTATCGTGATAAAAGGACAGTTGTTTAGAGAAAGTGTAACAGGAGTCTGCCAGAAGTGCATCACGCAAGAAGAAGGCCGAATGATCCTCAATGATATTTACTCGGGGACCTGTGGTCACCATGCGTCCTCTTGGACCATCGTGGCCAAAGCATACCGAGCTGGCTTTTACTGGCCACGGGCCAATGAGATGGCAAAAGAAATAGTGGACAAGTGTGAAGGCTGTCAGTTTTATTCCAACATGTCCCATAAACCTGCGTCAACTCTGAAGACAATTCCACTCGTCTGGCCTTTTGCTGTCTGGGGATTATACATGGTTGGACCTCTGAGGACTGGCAAGAGTGGATTTACTCATGTCTTTGGTGGCGATCGACAAGTTCACCAAATGGATCAAAAGCCAAGCCCATTAAAACCTTGAAGCAAAATACAGCTGTGAGTTTCATCGAGGCGATATTCAGATATGGTGTTCCGCAGAGCATCATCACGGATAACGGCTCGAATTTCGACTCTGATGAATTCAGAGCCTTTTGTGCTTCCCAAGGCACGAGGGTCGACTACGCTTCGGTCGCTCATCCTCAGTCGAATGGGTAGGCTGAGCCAGCAAATGGATTGATTCTTAAAGTACTGAAACCCCAGTTGATGCGTGACCTCAAGCATGCAGCAGGGGCTTGGGTCGATGAGCTCCCATCAGTACTTTGGGGATTGAGGACAACTCCTAATCGGTCAACTGGACGGACTCCATTGTGCTTAGTCTACGGAGCCGAGGCCGTACTCCCGAGTGATTTGCTCCACAACACGCCCCGAGTTGAACTCTTCTCAGAAGAGGAAGCAGAGCAGGCTCGGCAAGATGGAGTCGATCTCCTGGAAGAAGAAAGAGAGATGGCCTTGATCCAGTCGACCATTTATCAGCAAGACTTGCGTCGATTCCATGCCAGAAATGTAAGGGGTCGGGCATTTCAAGAAGGAGACCTGGTTCTTCAAGTGGACCAGCAAAAACCACACAAGCTCACTCTTGCCTGGGAAGGCCCTTTCGTCGTCACCAAAGTGCTCCACCACGGAGCGTATCGTCTCTTCAACGTCAAGCACAACAAAGATGAGCCACGCGCTTGGAATGCGGAACTGCTCCGCCCTTTTTACTCTTAAGTATTTAGACTGATGAGATGTAATAAGAAGTACCTTTTAGTTTGATTATCAAAAGACATGATTTTACAATCTTCCGAATGATTGTTGTTCATTTTTTACATGTTCTAAAATCCCCCAGTGGGTGTCTTAGCTGCGAATCCATTTCGCCTAAGTCGAAGAGAAAATCCTACCGAGTGGTGAGTCTGCCTCTCACTCAGGGGCTTAGCTGCAGTCCAGTACTCGCCTAAGTAATAAAAAATCCTGCCGAGTGGTGAGTATACCTCTCACTCGGGGGCTTAGCTGCAGTCCAGTACTTGCCTAAGTAATAAAAAAATCCTGCCGAGTGGTGAGTCTGCCTCTCATTCGGGAGCTTAGCTGCAGTCACCTAAGTAATAAAAAATCCTACCCAGTGGTGAGTTTGCCTCTCACTCGGGGGCTTAGCTGCAGTCCAGTACTCGTCTAAATAATAAAAAATCCCACCGAGTGGTGAGTCTACCTCTCACTCGGGGGCTTAGCTATAGTCCAATACTCGCCTAAGTAATAAAAAATCATGCCGAGTGGTGAGTCTGCCTCTCACTCGGGGGCTTAGCTGCAGTCCAGTACTCGCCTAAGTAATAAAAAATCCTGCCGAGTGGTGAGTCTGCCTCTCACTCGGGGGCTTAGCTGCAGACCAGTACTCGCCTAAGCAATAAAAAATCCTGTGAAGTGGTGAGTTTGCCTCTCACTCGGGGGCTTAGCTGCAGTCTAGTACTCGCCTAAGTAATAAAAAATCCTACTGAGTGGTGAGTCTGCCTCTCACTCGGAGGCTTAGCTGCAGTCCAGTACTCGCCTAAGTAATAAAAATCCTGCAGTGGTGAGTCGCCTCTCACTCGGGGCTTAGCTGCATCCGAGTGCTACGCCTAAGTTTAGAAAGTCCCATCAAACGGTACAGGTCGGCCATGACCCCCCCCCTCCTGGGATTGCGTCGTTAAGAAGAAGGACGAGATTGTGATAGCAATCTTCCCGCTCGAGAGCTTAGCGGCAGTCCAGTACTCGCCTAAGTATAAAAAATCCTACCGAGTGGTGAGCAATCCTCCCACTCGGGGGCTTAGGTGCAGTCCAGTACTCGCCTAAGTTTGAAAAATCCTACCGAGTGGTGAGCTATCCTCCCACTCGGGGGCTTAGCTGCAGTCCATTACTCGCCTAAGTTTGAAGAATCCTACAGAGTGGTGAGCAATCCTCCCACTCAAGCGCTTAGCTGCAGTCCAGTACTCGCCTAAGCTTGAAAAATCCTACCGAGTGGTGAGCAATCCTCCCACTCGGAGGCTTAGCTGCAGTCCAGTACTCGCCTAAGTTTGAAAAATCCTACCAAGTGGTGAGCAGCCCTCCCACTCGGGGGCTTAGCTGCAGTCCAGTACTCGCCTAAGTTTGAAAAACCCTCCCGAGTAAAAATTGACCTTCTCGCTCGGGGACTTAGCAAAGTGCGGGCCGGCCACGACCCCCACTCCAGAGTTCACCGTCAATAAGAAGGATGATATTGAGCGTGTCGCCAAGGCGAGCCACTTTCAGGAATGTCAAGACCATTGCTGAATACCTCGTTGATGAGCTGACCGGCCCCGCTGAATGGTGCGGGTCGACCACGACCCCCCCGGGGGGGGGGGGGGCTGCACCATCAAGAAGAAGGACAAGATTGTGCGCACTGTCAAAGGCCCATCCAACGGCTGGCACCAAGGCAGACGGCTGATAGGAACGTCAAGACCATTGCTGAGTGCCTTGCTGATCAATGCTGCTCAAGGTTCGTCCAACTGGTCGACTGCTGATTCTTCTTCAGAAGCTGCATCAAGCGAACGAAAACCAATCCGAGAGAAGAACGAATTTCACTCAAAGATAAACGCAACATATTCAAAGATAAGTCCAAAGATTCCTAACCGCGGATTAGAGTACTCGGGCGTCAGGCCCGAAGGAGTTTTAACGATTACAAAATCACTCGGCATTCCGAGGCAAATAAAGGTGAAGCATAATGTTTTTCAGTCACTCGGCGGGAGAAGGACTGGCCGGATCGCAAAAGTTGTCAAGGTCGATGCTGTCGGCAATACAAGTGGCTGCCTTGAGGAAGATGTCCATGAAGGACTGGAAGGAGTGCTTCTTAGTATTCGCTACCTTGAGGGCAGCTAGCTTGTCTTCCTTAGCCTCCTTGCAGTGCACTCGAACCAATGACAAGGCGACATCAGCACCACAGCGAGCAGAGGACTTCTTCCACTCTTGCACTCGGCTAGGAATCTGATTAAGTCGAATCATCAGTGACTCGAGGTCTTGAGAAGGTTCCGCCGAGGCCAGAGTTCAGCGTCCACTCGGGTCATCTCCGCCTTCAATCGAGCCAGATAAGCGGCTGCACCATCCAAGCGTGACTCCAATCACAGTAGGTTCATTGCAACATCATCTTTCATGGGACAATTGATGGGGTCGAGACCTGTCTCGACCCACCCGGTTTCAGCTTCAAAGTCCTGACAAAGTTCTGTCCCATCGCGAAGAACGATGAGTCGACAATATAACGACAAACTTCAGTCGACGACAAATTAACCAGTCGAATGACCATACCTTCAAGCTTCAGAACAAGTTTCACGACAAGTTGTTCCATATAGGACTATAGCTTGTCTGTCTTGGTTCTAAGGCCGCCGACTTTAGTGGTCAGGTTCTCCTTGTCCTTCCTCAGCTGCTCGACTTCTTGATTAGCTTCCAAGATGGCAGTCTTCAACTTCGCGTTCTCCTCCTCCAATTTGCCGACTGAAGCCAGCTTTTGGTCCGCAAGCTTCGTCTTCTCACGTTCTTCCTTCTGAGCAGCAGCAAGGTCCAGGTCCTTCTTCTCCAAAGCCTCCTTCATCCTCTCTAAAGAAAAAACACTCTTCCGATGAGCCTGAAGTTGGCGATTTTCACTACGCACATCTGCTTGTGTGAAGTCACTCGGTTCAAAGAGACTGAAAGAAAAAGCAGTGCAAAGTGCGTGCTACAAAGCAGACAAGACGGTCGAATGATTACCTCCCATGATGGCCGTCTCTTGTTGAGCTGTCTTGAGATTCTTCTTTGCGAGTTCAAGGTCAAGTTCAACGCTGATATGCTTCTTCTTTAACTTTCGGAAAGAGCGAGCTCCAAGATCACAAGACCTCTGCGATCGGCAAAGAGAGATATGTCGGTCGGCGAAATAAGAGAGCGATGGAGGGAAAAGTCACTCTAAGACTACTGCCGAATCAAATATTCAACAGTAGTCTCGGGGACTACACCCAGTGGGTGCACTTAGCGTGCCCCCACTAGTTCAAATCAATACTACGCAGGGTCTGCTCAGCGTGAGTTCAAAAAAACAAGAAGCAAGAGGATACATCATTAGACCTCAGTCGACTGCCGGCAGTCGACCGTGGTCTCGGGGACTACACCTAGTGGGTGCACTCGGCGTGCCCCCACTGATTCGAACAGTTTACTGAGACTCAGCTTGAGGCGAGCGGAGTGGAAGATTTCCTAAACTCTAAACAAAGGAACACCCCAGTGGGTGATCAGATATAAAACAACACTCAAAAGTTCAGTCGGAGTTTTGCTGACCTGAACATTGGTCTGAAGGGCAGTGCTTGCCTTGTAAGCCACCTGACTAGCTTCATGCATCACCTTCACCTGCTCCATCACAAGGTTCACCTGACGAAGAGCTTCCCTAGCGGTGCTCGGCGAGTCGTCTGGAGTCTGATACGCGGCAAAGAGTGATGGCTCCAAGGTAGTCGAAGCAGTTACCGGGTCGGACGCGTGGAGTTGCACCGGAGCGGCAAGAGTCTGCGCAGTCAATCCCGACGGACGATCAGTTGTCAGCGGGCTGGCGAATGTGACGTTGATCTGAACCGGCCCTCCGGAACGTTCGACCACTGCCTCAAGCGTCGGCGTCGACTGAGGGGCTTGAATTTCAAGCCTCCTCCTGCTCGAGCTTCCACTCTTCTTCCTCCTCTCCTGTAGAGGCGCTTCTTCTTCTTTGTCATTAGGGAGCACAACAATTTCTTGCGGAGCTACAGAAAGGGAGAAATATCAAATATTCAGCCTATTGACTACCCCCCACTCGACTAAATGAAACTTGGTCGAACGGACTTACCAGCCCGGGAGGTGGCCTCCTCGTCTCCTAGTGCCTTATCGACATCCATGTCAGTAGCAGCAGAGGTGGGACTAGAAAGATGCATAATCCAATTGGTCAGAATAGAAATTTCAGTCGGTCTATATAAACACAAGTGTGATACTCACCCTGAAGCCATTGGGACATCCATCTTGATCCCCGGCAAAGGCTTCCGAGTCTTGGGAGGAGCAACCTTGGGCTGCTTGGCGATCTTCTCCGTCGGCTCCGGAGTCGACGTCCGAGTGTCCTTCTGAGCGTGGGTACTTGGAGCCACGTTCTTCCCGCGCCTGCTGTAACGCCCTCGATGCGGCTATATCTCCCACGTGTCGAAGCACGACTTAGAGGAATAACCGCATTGAAAGCAATGTCGCAAGTGAGGTATCTTCACACAACCCAAGTAATACATAAGGGAAAAAGATACATAGTTGGCTTACAATCGCCACTTCACACAATTACGTAATTAAAGCATTACATCATACAGATACAATCAAGGTCCGACTACGGAACCAAAATAAAAGAAGAACCCCAAATGCGACAAAAGGTCCCTGATCGACCCCAACTGGGCTCCACTACTGATCAACTAGAACGAAACAACACAAAGGGCAAGATCTTCATCGAGCTCCTCCTTGAGCTTGATCGCATCACCTGCTCGGTAACATAGGCACCTGCAAACTGGTTTTGGAAGTATCTGGTGAGTCACGAGGACTCAGCAATCCCATTACCATGGGTATCAAGACTAGCAAAGCTTAATGGGAAAGGAAGGGGTAAAGTGGTGAGGTTGCAGCAGCGACTAAGCAAGATATGGTGGCTAACATACGCAAAGAAGAGCGAGAAGAGAACAAGCGGAACGGTCGTCAACTAGCAATGATCAAGAGGTGATCTGAACGCCTACTTCGTCAAACATAACACGAAACCGTGTTCACTTCCGGACTCCGCCGAGGAGAGACCATCACGACTACACACTCGGTTGATGCGCTTTAATTCGGATCAAGTGTCAAGTTGTCTACAAGCGGACATTAACAAATTCCCATCTGCCACATAACGGCAGGCACGGCTCTCGAAAGTTTATACCTGCGGGGTGTCCCAACAGCCCATGACAAGCTCTCGCGATCATCGAAGAATAGACCTTCACCGAGACACTCCGATCGGACTCGGTATCCGGTACATCAAGACATTTCGACAATGGTAAAACAAGACCAGCAAAGCCGCCCGGCGTGCCGACATCCCGATAGTAGCCGCAGATCTCGTCTCGAGCCACGACCGGATGAGCTAAGCGTCTGAGTACCGACGTAACCCAAGTTGCCAAGGGATGGTCCATACGGTGCTCTAGTTTGGACCAACGCTTAGACAAGCAACGGCCGGGGGCTATAATAAAGATGACCCTTGGGTTAATTACTCCCAAGGGAAAAGTAGGTGGTGGTGAGGCAAATGGTAAAAGTCAATGTTGGGCCTTCTTTGGACAAGTTTTATTCAAAGCGAACTGTCGGGGGTCCCATAAATCACCCGACAGCGTAAGGGCGCAAAATCCGGGAACATAACACGGTATGATGGAAACTAGAGGCGGCAAGAGTGGAATAAAACACCGGGCATAAGGCGAGCCTTCCACCCTTTACCAAGTATATAGATGCATTAATAATATAAGAGATATTGTGATATCCCAACAAAACCCTGTCCACCATGGAGAAATCTTGAACTTCACCTGCAACTAGCAACGCTATAAGAGGGGCTGAGCAAAGCGGTAACATAGCCAAACAACGGTTTGCATAGGAAAGGTGTCAAAGGATTAGAGGTACATGGCAATATGGGATGGCTGGACAAACAGGTAATAGGTAGCGCAGCATAGCGAAAGAACGAGGCAACTAGCATAGCAATGATAGTAGTGAGATCCAGGGTAGCGGTCATCTTGCCTGAAATCCCGCTAGGAAGAAGAACGAGTCCATGAAGAAGACAAACGGACGTCGTCAAACGAATCCTCACAACTCCGAAACGAAACCGAAGCTAACGAAAGAAGCAAACCGGAAAGAAGCAAACAACATAGTAAACACACAAGCATAACCATGGCATGATGCGCAGACAAATATGATGCATGTCCGGTTTAATGAGGCAGGGCATGGCAAATTGCAACAAACAATACTACAAGTTAAGTGGAGCTCAATATGCAACGAGTTGCATATTGACGAAACACCACATGCAATTATTTAGTTTGATCTCGTTATAAGCTACTCAACAATATTAAATGTTGTTAAACATGGCAAGGGGTGAAGCATAACAAAACTACCTACCTAGGCAAGTTTAAATGAGGCCGGAAACAACGAACAACAAGTCCGGAAAATCCTCATATGCAATTTATGAATTTGCTATTGTTCTGCCCTAAAACATATTTTAAAGTTGTTAAACAGGAAAATAAAGTGGACCATGTTAATCTAGGCATTTTTCCACCCCATTTACATAAAAAGTTTAATTAAAACGGAGCTACGGTTATTTAGTTATGAAATAAAACATTTTAACATGGCATTTATACAAATTTAAACAAACAACAAGTTTAAACATTTTTAACATGGATGACAATGGCATATTATTAAACTAGATGAAAAACTAAGCATTTTACATGTTAAAAGTTTTTACATATGATGCATGGTTAATTAGTTATTAAATGCATGAAGTATGATGGGTTTTCTGCAATTCTGTAAATCACTGGAAAATGCTAAAATCGTAGCATGGAAAAAAAAACACCTTGGGCGGATCTGGAGGCGGTGTTGGGCTGAAACAGAGGAGGGGCTGGAGGGACTGCTCACCATGGGCCAAGCCAGTCGGTGGAGTGGCGGGGAAGCAGGCGGATGGCTGGGCCGCACTGGGAGGCCTGCGCGGGAGGCGGCGGGCTGGCCCGGAGGAGCTGGGCTGGGCCTTGGGAGGCCGTGGCCCACACGGGCGCGACAGGCGAGGCAGGTGCTGCGTCTGTGCTTGTCTCCAGCCTGACGGCCAGCTGCCGGCGGCGAGGAACCGAGGAGGAGGGCGGGGGCGTCCGCGAGTCTTGAGGACAGGCGATCCGCCCATGGGGACGGATCCAGCTGCCGGAGGTCGGCATGGCATGGCATGCAGCGGCGGCGCGGAGTTCGGGCGAAGCGGCAGGCGGCATCTGCGGAGAGGCGGGCGACGGCGAGGCGGGAGGTGGCGCGGGCGGCGAGGTGGGAGGTGGAGCGGGCGGCGAGGCGGCGGCCGGCGGCGGCAGCGACAGCGCCCGCGACAGCGGCAGCAGCGCTAAGGCGGCAGGCCTTGAGCGCGGATCGGGCCGGGCGGCCAGAGCAGGCTCCCGTGGGCTGCTGGCGGAGGGAGGCGGCGGAGGGACACGTGGCATCGTCGATAGGTGCTTGGCGCGGCGTGGGTTTCGTCCGCGGACGGACACATGTCCGCCGAGGCGAGAGGAGGAATAGACTAGGGTTTGGACCGGGATTAGAGGAGGGGAGGTGTTTATATAGGTAGAGGGAGCTAGGAGTGTCCAAATGAGGGCGGTTTTCGCCCTGTGATCGTGATCGAGCGACCGAGAGCATGGAGGGAGTTAGATGGGTTTTGGGCCACTTTGGAAGGATGTTGGGCTGAAACAAAGAGGGCTTTGCGGTTACCGGTTAACCGTTGGAGTATCAACGACCTCCAAATGGCACGAAACTTGACAGGCGGTCTACGGTGCTATACCAAGGCAGCTTGGCAAACCTCGAACCATTCGAGAAAGTTTAACACCGCTCACGAAAAGAGGCGAAGGGAGCGCGGAGGACATAGGAGTGCGGATTGCAAAATGGACAACGGGAAAAGGCTCGGATGCATGAGGCGAACACGAATCACGAAATGAAATGCACATGATGCCATGATATGAAATGCATATGATGACATGGCAAATGCAACACGCAAGCACATGACATAGCAAGAACTGACGAATAAGCTGGCGAACACAGGCGCGCGGATCCGGGCGTTACAACACTCCACCACTACGAGAGGATCTCGTCCGAGATCTAGGATGGCACCGAGGGAAAAGGAAGAGGAGAGGTAAAACAAAGTTGCTTCTTTGACCAATGAGTGAAACCAAAGAACCTTGAGAGGTTGAGCAATTTAAAAGAAAGAGTACAACAGAGATGAACGAGATTGCAAACAATCCGGTAGAAAAGAGGAACAAGGAGTATTACGAGAACTTGAAGGTTGAAAGACATGGAAATAAGAGCTTCGCGAATGAAAAGAATATGACCACATTGGTATAATGAGATAGCCAAGGAACAAGAATGGCAGAATTTGGACAACACTCCGGTAGAAAAGAGAAGAAAAACTTGATGAGATGAAAAGATATTGAAGAGATGATACAACACTCCGGTTAAATGGATAAGCACGAAAAACATGATCCTCACAATTCGAGATGATGAGTGAAGAGAGCAACATCACCATGCCTTCGGAAAGAAAAATAGAAGTTAGATCGTTGGGATAAAAGGGACGGAGAAGAAAATGACAACTTTTGCCACAAGTGAACTTGGAAAGCATCCTTGCAAAGAAGAATCGAACGGAGTTGTTGGAAAATCAACAACGAGAAGCACAAGGTTGTTGTGGGCTTATGAAAAACATCTCGAGACTATGAGGTGACAATCGGCCACTAACGGAAACCATTGATTTGATTGAGAGCACCAAAGAGATGAAAAACTGCTTCACCAAGATGATAGAGATATAAGTTGGATCATTGGTAAGCACCAGAAATAGCAATATTCCTTAGGGAAGGCTTTAGGTGAAATCTATACCAAGATAACTCCAAAGAAGAGATTGATGGATTTAAAATACCTCATTTTTGACAACAATATGAATCATGAAACATGAAGGAAATTGTCAAGAGTGACATAACACCATCTCAAAAAAATAAGGTAGAAAGAATTGCACTTTGGAATGCAAGAAGAAGAATACTTGAACTCCTCAGGAAAAACATGTGTTGAGCACCATGTTTATTTTAGAGTATAGCTTGACGGGTCATAACTTCGAGAGAAATCTTGAAGAACAATTGAAGAATGAAGAGAATCCTTGATGAACCACCATCTTGAGCCTCCATGAAGAACTCGGTAATAAAAGGATGATAAAAAGGAAGAGAAGTTGGAAACACAAGGTGAAGCCTTGCGATGATTTAGATGGAGCCTCGCGACGAGATAATGCAGAAAACTTGGAACTCCGGAAAAGTAAAGATGAAGCATCTCGAACCGAGAATGTGATATGATGACCAACTCCGGAAAGAAAGATGAATCACTTGTAAACAAGAATTTATTCATCATGAATAATCTCCGTAAAAAGAATTGAGTCACCTCGAGGAAATAAGAATAAGATTTATTGTATGCTTATCCTTCATCAAATTTAATTGATGACAAGGAACGGATTTGGCATACTACTTATTTCCATTGAAAAGGATTAAGAGAGAGATATAGCGTAAACTTGAGAAGGTATTCAACGAACCACCGGTAGGATTGGAAAGAACGAATGAATTGATATGATGAACAAGGAAGAGAGATCTTGAAAGAACCACCGTAAGAATTGAAAAAGAGAGTAGCAAGGGCACAATTCACCGGGAAGAATTGGAAAACGAATGAAGATATTTGAGAGGATTTAGATACATGAGAACAAAGAGATCATGAATTGATTAGAGGGTATTTGAACGTATCACCGGTAAGATTTGGAGAACGATAGCTACACGCTGAGAATGAAGAATTATGACATGATGGACTCCGGATGACAAACTGAGAAGACTCTTGAATATCTCCTGATGGGTGAAAAAGATTCTCTGTCGAAAACAATTATGAGAGGATGGCAACAAGCTAGCACCATGAATCTTGAAGAGAATAGAGCAAGATTAAAGAGAAACTCTTCTTCGGTCTTCAAATGATGAGAATGACAACGAGAAACACCACCAAAATTATTGAGGCACACGGAAGAATCAAAAGCGAAGAGGTTGAGCCAACTATGAAAAGAATTTGAAAGATCTTGGAGAAAAGCATTTGGTGATGACAACTCATTCTTCGTCAAACTTGGAGAAGAATTTAGGATAGCTCGGGAAAATAGAAGAGTCGGGTAAGATCACGGGAAAAGATCGTGGGTTAGGGCCCACTCAAAAGAACACCGTTGAAAAGATTTAAAAGAGATGTTGCACGGTTGAATTAAATGACTTGAATGAGATACCAATCTCGAAAGGGCTTGAATGAATGCAGAGTGGAAACACGAATCTTGAGATATCTTGAGCACTCGGAATAACAAATAGCGAAAGTAGAATGATAATGAGGTGCACCGGTATGAGAAGACATTTGACACGAGGAAAGGAATATGATCAACACTGAAAGCTTGAATTGGATCCACCGAAGAAGCAAAAAAAACCGGAGGATGATGAACTTGAAGCTGTTGAGCATCTTCACGGGAAATCACCGGATAAGAACATTGATTGAAAAGAATGAAGAGACTTCACATGAATAAATGGATACTTGATTAAGAAATCTGTGTCCTTGAAGAAAAAGGGTGGGAGGGCGGGAAAACAAAGGCAACTTGGGACGGATGAAACAAACACCGTTGAAAAAAACTTAGATTTGATCTTGCGGATGGGAAAAATGATGGGATCCACTTGAAGAGAAACGCGCCGGTTGGAAAGAATTGACATGACAATCTCGATGATCAAGAAGGATTACCACTCTCATAGAAATATGAGAACACCGTTTAGGAAAGGTATGGATTCAACATTTGACTTCGAAGCAACTCGAATACCACAAATAAAACAAAACAAAGGATTTGGCTTGCAGAATAAGCCGGAACAAATACATATGATAGAGATTTACCCAATCCCATATCATGCATCTGTCGAAAAGATATTCTAGGAGCTACTTGAATTCCTACCTATAAAACTCCCGAAACTTTACGGTTATGCAATCTGGTGTTGGGGATACAAGGAAGCAATATATCTCACCCAAACTAACAATACCTACATCCAAGCTGTATCCATCCGTCAACACATAACCAAGAAACCTTGAAATCGTGTACCTCAACCTTGAAAAGCATCCGTTATCTGAGTCATGGCAATACTCCCGTACTCACCTCGATCTTTGGGTTAGCGGGGTTATCTCACCAACAAGCTGCATAAAAGAGATTTTCGATGTCGGTACTAAACTCAGGTATTCGAGAATCTGCAGCGATAAAATTATGGCGACAACACCTCGAGCTCAACTCCCGGGACACCTCCACTAAAAAAACCCTGGCGACGGGAGGCACCAAGACAATGTTGTCATCATAAAACCATCGGAACAATTCTAAGATACCAGCGTGATCCTAAAAAAATTTAGTGAAATTTGAGAAGAGAAGAGTCAAAACTCTCGTCGGAGACCTCACCAGGCGATGAAGGGGCCGAGGAGTAAAATAATTCCTAACTCTCCGATATATAATCCTAAATGACTCAAAACATTTTCTAGACACAACTCGGCCGCTAAAACGATCAGCGGTGGGGCTCCTAAGGTCGGGAAGGCTCGATTACCAACTTAGCGCCCTCGATGCGGCTATATCTCCCACGTGTCGGAGCACGACTTAGAGGCATAACCGCATTGAAAGCAATGTCGCAAGTGAGGTAATCTTCACACAACCCAAGTAATACATAAGGGAAAAAGATACATAGTTGGCTTACAATCGCCACTTCACACAATTACGTAATTAAAGCATTACATCATACAGATACAATCAAGGTCCGACTACGGAACCAAAATAAAAGAAGAACCCCAAATGCGACAAAAGGTCCCCGATCGACCCCAACTGGGCTCCACTACTGATCAACTAGAACGAAACGCCACGTCAGATTGCCATACGTGCCTTGACACCAGGGTCTATCACCAGGGGCTGTATTTAGTCTGGTATATATTGAAAAGTCCGAACACCTATAGGGAGTGTTCGGCGTCGCGAGTTTGGCCTTATATGCATCAGCTCTGAATCATGTCTTTGGTCAATAGTTGGGTTGCCCGGCTCCTGTGCTTACTACCTTATGTTCCGCTGTATCGGCTAGGGTAGTAAAGGGAGGCACCAAAACTTTTCGGGAAAAAGTATAAAAACATAGCCTTAAAACATATCATAACATTGTTTTTGCAATTTCAGTAAACTTCACTCGAACATAATATCTTTCGAGCACTGACCCTCTATCAAGCGGGCACCTTCTAGGACATCTTCAAAGTAATGTTCTGGCATGTTAGGGTCCTTGCCTTCGGGTGGACTCTGCGCTGCAATATCGGTGGCCTTCATCTTCGCCCAATACGTCTTGACACGGGCAAGGGCCATCCGTGCACCTTCTATGCATGTTGACCACTTAACAGCGTCGATACGCGGCACCGCATCAACAAGTTGCCACACCAAACCGAAATAACTATTCGGAATTGGCTCAGTCGGCCACGGCCGTACTATGATGTCCTTCATGGCAGTTCCGGACATCCTGTGGAGCTCGGCCCATTGGGCCATCTGTTCATTCAACAGTGGACGCTTTGGTGTGTCAAATTGTGACCAGAATAGCTTTTCCATCGCATGTCCTTCTTGCGCGTGGAAAAACTGATTCGCATCGGCAACACTCTTCGGCAGGTCCAAAAAGGCGTCTGGAGAACTCCACAGTTGATTAAGCGGGGCATACTTTGGATCGCCAAACTTAGTTTGCAATAAAAAGGGCTTACTAGCCGCGATCTCCCCAGCTTGTCGGATCTCCTCCCGAGCTGCTCTAGACTCATATCGGGCTTCCCTCGCCTCTTGTAAGGCCTTGTCAAGATCGGCTGCTTTGGCTTTGTTATCTTCCTCACGAACTTGGCATCGGCTAACGGCATCCCTCAGCTCAAGTGCCATAGTAGATATTCTCTCCCCGCACTGACGTCGAGCAGTCTGCTCGGCCTTTAATTTGGCGGCTACCTTTTTGGCAGCCGCATTACTCATCCTGGCCTGCTCCTTGGCCCGGGAAAGTTCAGCCCGAAGGGTCTCAACTGCGGCGGCACTATCTATAGTTAAGCATATACAAATTCTCAGTGTCACGCTTATTTAATAATACTAGCATGTACTGAGTGCCCCAAAGACATACCTTGCACCTCGTTGAGCCGCCTGTTAATAAGCATGATGTCTTCTTCCGCTACATCAACTTTCTGCTTCAGATGTGCTACCTCTGTAGCTTGGGCAGTTGCCACGGATGTAAAAGCCTGTGTTTCAATTAGTCAGATCATTTCCTGGGCATATATTTTTGATCCTCTGATCGCCTCCCTTTGGACGTCAACCAGAGTCTCAGGGGCTACTATATATACACAGGTGCAATTTGCATTTATAACATAAACAAAATTACACTACGTACCTCAAAACCTCTTAGTAGGCTCATAAAGGCTTCATTCAATCCTCTTTTCGCGGACTGAACTCTCTCAACCACCATAACCATCAAGGTACAATGTTCCTCTGAGACGGACGCATGTTGCAATATGTCCATCAATGTATCCGGCGCCTCGGGATCCGGAACGGGTTGCGTCGTCCCTCGAAACTTTGATAGTCCGGGACTTTTGTTGTTGGTCCCTGTAGGGGCCGTACACCCTGGACCCTCGGCGGCCGAAGTGTTACCTTCGGGCCCGGTCTTCACTGCCCCTTGTGCCACTCAATGATCGGGAAAGATCCTCCAGGACGACACCTCGGCGTCGTCTGCCTTATCAGGCAGGGAGATCTGTGGAGGCGTCTCGCTCTCCATCATCTCTGGAAGAAGATCCCCCAAAGAGGAGGATTGTTGAGGAGGGCTGCGTATCGGACTACAAACATATATTTTAAATGTTACCCTTACAACCAGGAAAGAAAGGGATATGTTTAAAAACACCCTGGTTCACTTACAATTCGGCTAAGGGCCTATCTTTATGGAGTGACTGCAGGTCAATGTCACCCCCTGACTGGGATATCTTCCCCCGCTTAGAAGCTTCTCTCTTCAAGTCTTCGGAGGAGGTCCTCTTCTTCCCATGAGGAGAGGGGACGTCAGCTTGCCCTTCCCTTCCACCTTCGGATGTGGAAGTTCCAATCTCCCTGGACAAATTGCCTGGTGTGCCTCCAGAATGGAGGCCACCTTGGGCCTCTTCGCTCTCCTCCTTATTTTTCCCCACCGGCACTTAATATGGTGCCGAAGCCAGCATCCTTGTTAACACCGGATTGGCAGAGTCTTAGGTAAGTGGAGCCGAACATCCAATTCTCTCCGCCTTCTTTATCCAGCCCTGGCCGAGTAGAGTTTTATTAGTACATTGTTATGAGGAATTTGACTAAACTGTGTTCGGGAGTTATGTGCTTACCGGGGTATCTGGATGATTGCAGTCAAGACCGATGTCTTCTGTAGTATCTGGCCACTATTTTCGTGCACCGAAGAATAATTTCCACATCCCTCTGAGCATTGTGTCGGAGAAGTGTTGAAGGGTCCGTGGACCTTTCGGATTGAACTCCCACATACGGAGAGGACGCCGCTGACACGGTAGGATCCGGTGGTGTCGGTGTACTAAGGTAGGGGGTACCTTAGTACCCCGAACTTGTGCACGGGTAGTCGCAGTGCCCCGCGGCAAGGCTTGCCGGGCGCCCGCCAAGACC
This sequence comes from Aegilops speltoides, assembly GCA_021437245.1. NCBI lineage: Eukaryota > Viridiplantae > Streptophyta > Magnoliopsida > Poales > Poaceae > Aegilops > Aegilops speltoides. The sequence continues at coordinate 400,345,360 of CM038142.1, read as the reverse complement.
CTCCGTCGCCTCCTATTACTGCCATTCAAAAACAAAGTATCAACTAAGAAGACAAAGATCCAGGCAAGAGAAGCTTGCCGGGGAGGACGAAGGCCCCGGCAAGAGGAGCTTGTCGGGAAGGCCAACCAAGGCGCTCCCTGAAGGACTTGCCGCAACGCCCCGCGCGTCCCGGCAAGGCCCGGCGGCCAGCAAGCTTGCCGGGGCAACAAGAAGGGCCGTGGCAAGGCGCTTGCCGCGGCAGGGCTGCCACCCAGCTCTCCAACGCACCCAACAAAAGTGTCACCCCAGGGCCATCTGAAAGTGCAACTAATCCCTGGGTGGTTTTGGTAATTAATAACAACATATATATCATTGAACTAATAGTTTCTTGAGAATCATTTCAGAAAGTTCAGTGATATGGGTATGGCAAGGACTGAAGAAGTGGACCCCTCAAAATGCTAAGGCAAGCATTGGCAAAAGCTCAAGACTCCATTTTTGGTTTAGTGATCCAAGATCACATTGAGTCCATAGGAAAGCCAATACTATTAAAGGGGATGAGGTTATGATAATGATCTGGTTGCTCAAAGTGCTTAGTGATACATCTCCTAAACTATCGGCAACTCTCACGCAATATACACTCATAAGTAATCTCGGTCCCACCGATTTTCTAAACTTCAGTCTGCAAGATGAACCACCTCAGCCATATAGCCAAACCCTAGAAATCTCGGATTTTCCGATTCGAACTTCGGTCTCACGAAACTTGAGTTGCCAAGCTTCATAACATACATCATCAAATCGGTGTCACCGAGATGATGAAGTCGATCCCACCGAGATTGGCAAGCTCATGTCTTTGGACAAATCGGACTCACCGAGATTGTATTTTCGGTCCCACGAAAATCCCAACGTTCACATGATTTGAACTTTCGGTCTCACCGAGTTGTCAACTTCGGTCCGACCGAGATTGGTCAAATGTGTGTAGCAGTTGGATTTTGTGTGGAGGCTATAAATACCCTCCACCCCTCTTCATTAGTGGAGAGAGCCATCGAAAGAACTACCACTCCTACCTTACATTTACGAGAAGAAAACTACCTACCCTTGTGTTGAGATCAAGTTGCTCCACTCCCACCATATGAAGCTTGATCTCTAGCCTTCCCAAGTTGCTTTCCACTCAATCCTTTCTTCCACCACAGCCAAATCGGTGAGGAGAGTTGAGTGTTGGGGAGATTATCATTTGAAGCACAAGAGCAAGGAGTTCATCATCACCAACACCATCTATTACCTTTTGGAGGTGGTGCCTCCTAGATTGGTTAGGTGTCGCTTGGGAGCCTCCGTCAAGATGTGGAGTTGAACCAAGAAGTTTGTAAGGGCAAGGAGATCGCCTACTTCGTGAAGATCTACCCGAGTAAGGCTAGCCCTCCATGGGCGTGAGCCATGATGGCATAGACAAGGTTGCTTCTTCGTGGACCCTTCGTGGGTGGAGCCCTCCGTGGACTCTCGGCCGTTACCCTCAGTGGGTTGAAGTCTCCATCAGCGTGGATTGGCGATAGCACCACCTATCGGAACCACGAGAAAAATCTCCGTGTCTCCAAATTGCGTTTGCTCTTCTCCACCTCTCTTTACTACATGCGCAATTTACTTTCCGCTGCCTATACTCTAGAATTGCATGTGTAGGGTGATACTTGACTTGATCATCATTGTGAATCTGCCAAAAACTTGTCCTTATCAAAAGGCTGAATTTTTATATTGTCAAGTAGTCTAATCACCCCCTCTAGACATACTTCGATCCTACAAGTGGTATCGAGCTTTGGTCTCCATTGTATTGGTTTCCATTGCATTGGACTCCATAAGCTTGGTTTCACAACCTAGGAGAGTATGGCGTCTAGTGAGGTAATTTTAAGTGAGGTCCTTATTTTGATGGTACAAACTTTGCTAGTTGGAAGCATAAAATGAAAATGCATATTCTTGGCCATAACCCAGCCGCATGGGGCATTATTTGTGTTGGTATGCAAGGTGAATTCTTGAAGAAGGAAAAGTTCGGATCGTGAAGCTTCTAGCGGATGAATTGCGGATGTTGCAAAACAATGCTCAAGCTTGTGACATTCTCTTCAATGCTTTGTGTCGAGGAGTTCAACAAAATCAGCCGTCTTGAGAATGCAAAAGAGATTTGGGATACTTTGGTGAAATGCACGAAGGTACCGAGTCCGTGAAGGAATCAAAGCTAGATGTTCTTCAAGGTCGACTTGACAAGTTCAAGATGAAGGAAGGTGAAGGAGTCGTTGAAATGTACTCTAGGCTTGCTCTCATCACAAATGAGATTGCCGGCTTAGGAAGCGAAGAAATGACCGACCGATTCATCATCAAGAAGATTCTCGAGCTTTGGATGGAAAGTATGACACCGTGTGCACTTTGATCCAAATGATGCCAAACTACAAGAACCTCAAGCCAACGAAGTCATTGGAAGAATTGTTGCTCATGAGATGACACTTAAAGATAAGGAAGAGCTTCACAACAAGTCAAGTGGTGCTTACAAAGCTACAAGTGATGCTCCCACAACCTCAAGTGACAAGCTAGTTTCCAATGAAGAGATAAGCCTAATGGTGAAGAACTTCAACAAATTCTACAAGAGTAGAAGCAAAGAAAGAAGCTCAAAGTCTAGATCATATGATGAAAAGAGATCTTCTAGTCGTGATCGAAACTGCTACAATTGTGGAAGACCGGACACTACTCAAATGAGTGTTCGGCTCCCCACAAGAGAAGGAAGAATCTCCAAGAAGAAGAAGCTCAAGAGAAGAGTCACCTCGGAAAGAGAGAAGGAGTAGAGATGATCGTTATGAGCGAAGACCCTCTCGGAGAAGCAAGGATTCGGAGAGGAAAGACAAGTCATCAAGGAGCTACACAAGAAGAAAACATCAAGCTCATGTAGGTGAATGGGTCTCCGGCTCCGACTCCGACAATCAATCCGAAAGAAGCTATCACTCCAACTCCAACTATAGTCAAGATGAAGGTGTTGCCGGTCTTGCTCTCGTGTCCTCCAACTCCAACTCCTATGACTTATTTGACTCACCAAATGAGGGAATTGGAAGATGCTTCATGGCTAAAGGCCCCAAGGTATCACATCCTGAATTCATTGACTTTGATAGTGATGAGGATGACTTGCTTGGTGAAGATGAGCTTTTACATGACAAATCTAGTGAGCCTAGTAATGATGAACATGCTAGTAGTCTTTATAGTCGAGAAGAGTCGAATGACAATGCTATGAAGGAGATTGAGCGTCTAACTAAAGAACTAAACACTCTTAAGTTAGCTCATGAAACAACTCAAGAAGATCATAGAGAGCTCCTAAGATCTCATGAGAAGCTACGCTTGAGAAGCTCAATCTAGAGCAAGAACATGAGTTCCTAAAAGCAATCAATGACGATCTTGAAGAAGAGTTCTTCATATCTTGCCAAGCGACTTCTCTTGTCTAATTTCTTGCCACCTATTAAAACTAAGCATGACAAGCATAAGAAAATTCTTCATCTAGTAGTAACAATAACCATGCTAAATCCAATATTGTTGCTTCTAGTAGTTCTCTTGATTCCACTAACAATGTTTCAAGCCAAGTTACACTTGAGCAAGAAAATAGTTTATTGAAAGGGATTATAGAAAGGTGTCTACAAGAGCCTTGCGGAAGCAAGAACTTTGAGAAATTGTTACTTAAGCAAGGAAGGCACCGGAAGAATCAAGGAATTGGTTTTGAGCGAAAGTTCAACGCCGAAGGTGTTGAATGGGAAGAAGGTCAATATCCCACTCCAAAGTTTGTTTCTCAAAAGGAGAAGTATAATCCTACTTCTTCCAATGTGGAACAAGCTCAAGATGACCTTCCACCACAAGACCACAAGCTAAAAGGCAAGGACAAGCTTCAAGAGGAGATTGATGCATTTATTGAAGCACCCAAAGCCATGGTCAAGTGGGTTCCCAAGGAATCGTCAAGTTCTACTTCGTCAAGCTCAACTACAACCCCAAGGATTCCCATCAAGATGATGTGGATCGAAGAAGAAGAACTAGAGAGTTCTTGAGGGTGACTCCGCCAACATACTTCACTCACATTCTTTTGGCAAGAACTTGTGCAATCAACTTCCACATCTTGCACTAGTTCATGGAGTCACAAACCCTCTTGTTGGTAAGTCAAGGGACAAGGTAATCATTGCTTTCATGGACATCATCTATTGTGTACATCAATCTATGTCCATGGATATCCTTGTTTGTTCCTTGTGGGACTAACCCATGTAGGTATTGAAAGTGCCGAATCAAAGGATTGCTCCCAACTCTTGATGATCTTCATCAACATTGAGCATCCACATCTTCAACATCTACATGAAGTCTTCTCGACAACCCAAGGTTAGTTTGACCCTTTAAAGGGGTTCTCACATCTAGGGGAGCTTTGCTCTAAAAAATTGAGCTAAAGCATCTTCAAATGATGTGAACACATTAATGCTTTATGTAAAAGTGGTAACCCCACTTGTGCTTAAGCGATGAGTATGACCTATGATCAAATGTTTTCATTTGACTCCTAAGTCAATATACATATATAGATGACCTAGTCATCGACAAATTGTGTGTTAGTTGCTAGAGTTTTTGTTGGTGCATGTTTGACACATATTTCATTTGCTATCTTATTGTGTGAGCATGTTGGATGCATGATTTTATCCATTCGAGGACATCCATTTGTTGTTTTGGTCGTTTTGATTTTTCGACCAAATGGATGGACAAGAATGCCTAAATACCTCCTAGCTATCTATGCTTTCTTGTCTCAAATTCTATTCATGCTTATATCACAAACTTTGAACAAGTCAATTTCGGACCCTCAGAGTGAGGAGCACTTTCGAAGCCACCGATCCGTCAAAGGCTAAACTTCCAAAACCTTCTAAGTGATTTGGTCGGACCAACCCACTCAAACTTGGTCAAACCGAAAGCATTTGGATTGATCTAGGTTTTCACCTCGGTGAAACCGAGTTGTGAATTTCGGCGTGACGAAGTGTGTAATCGCCTGCGATTATCCATCTCGGTGCCACCGAGTTTTACAACTCGGTCCCACCGACGACAAAGGGGTATATATACTCAGGGGCAGCGCGTTGATTTCTACTTCAAAACGCCTCCCCCACACCCTTCTTTGCCGTCGCCGTGGTCTCCGGATCGTCTCCGTCGTCGCTGTGCGCCCTCGCCGCGAGTCTCCGTCGCCATCAGCGGACATCTTATCCGCGCCGTTGCGCCGTGAGAACTCCACCAAGTTAGGGTGAGTTTGATCCCACTCGTGCTCCCATCTCCGATTCAATGCACGTTTGGTTTGCCTAGTTTCTTGCCACGCTTGAAATCTTCTGAACACAGATTAGTCTTTTGGACTAGATTGAGTAAAAGTTTTAGGGTTAGGTTTCCGCGAACACATCTCGATGAGACCGATTTTACATTCTCGGTATGACCGATTTGGCCTCTGGCCATTGCCTTTACACCTTCGGTCCAACCGAGTTGTGCAAATCGGTGTGACGAAATGAGGATTTAGTGAAACCCTAGTGTTTTCGGCGGGACGAAACCCACTTGTCCAACCGAAAGTGGTGTGAATGCTTCTGTTTGAACACTTGGATTCACGAATTTTAAACTCGGTCGACCGAAATGTCTTCGTGAAAACCTAAAACTGAAATTTGAACTCATTTTGTTTGCAAAAACTTCGCAGTTTGTAATAATTCTTCTACTCTGCCTACACCTTATCTATTCACGGGTTGTCGGCCATGTCGGATGCGGTGACAGCGAGAACAGGTCGAGTCACCTATTGAAGATATTCGAGGCGGGCACTAGTCACGAGTCCAGCAGCTCATCGGATGATGGTGAGAGGAGTACACCAAGTGGTTTGCCTCCTGCAGCCACGGGGCGAAAAGAAGAGGAACTCGATGAAGAGGATTCGATTTCATTGTTGAGGAAGAGGTCTCCTCAAAGCCAAAGAGAAAAGTTGTTGCCAAAGAGCCTCAAGGCGACAGACCAAGAAAGGCACCGGAAAGTGAAGCAGTCCACTTTGTTGCTAAGAAGCTGAGTATGGAAGAGAAACTACAAGCAAGGTGAAGAAAACTTCCAAGAGGAAGAGGATTGTGCATGATGATGCAGCGAGAGGAAGATGATGATGAGGAAGCACCCCAGCCTCCTCCTCGAAGTCTAAGTTCATGGGTGATGCCATCGAGGCAGAGCCACTTCCAAGCCCAAGAAAACAGTCAGGAACATTCCAGCTTCAGAGAAGAAGAAAGATGATGTGCCACCGGTGTGTCGGATGATGAGGCACCAGTTTCTTGAAACTTGACAGAAACTGCCACTTCACAATGATGCTCATCCTCAAGCCGAGAACATGAAGGAAAGGAAGGATAGAGGTCTCGGGCTATGGAGACAAGCTGATCCATATCTTTGTGAGGAGAAGAACTGCTGTTGATCCAAGATTCCACACGAGAGCGGCGGGACTTCTATGAGGCTATCTTGATGGACAAAAAGCCCATAGTTGCGAGACACTCGATCGTTATTGGGCATACATTGTGATGAAAACACGAGACTTCTTTCCACATGTGCATGAGTGCTTCACTTGCATGTGGTGTTGCAGACTTTGTAGGTCAAAAGTTGACCAGTTGGAATGATGAAATGATTATGCAATTCTATGCCACAGACTCATTTCTATCCGGATGGAAAGATCACATGGATGGTGAAGGCCAAAGATTCTCTTCATTTGTTGAAGAATGGGCAGAACTTCAAATGCTCCATGCCAAGAGAGGATGATGTTGATGTCTATGGTATTCCCAAGAAGAACCATGAATCTATGAAGAATATGTACAAAGAGGTTCCGACAAAGGATGTAGGAATCTGGAAGCTCGGCTCGATGTATTATCTCGAGCAGGTCTACCTACCACAAACACTATTACGAGGCATACCTTGATGCCCAAGTCAGGAGATCATCGCATGATCGGAGGATACTCTATCAACATGCTGCATATACTTGATGAGAAGGCACCTTTCAAGGTGATGGACTTGATAGTTGAGACCATCAAGAGGACTGCGGTGACCGAAGAGGTCATGTGGATTTGCCCGCATATTGGATGCTTATCAATGCCAAGTTTGGCACGAGCACATACTTGTTGGATAGACCAAACTTGCCACTGCAGCTGAGCATGAGGACAATGTTGTTGTGATGGATGAGGAGGATCCAACGTCGGTTGAAGGTCAAGCAAAGATTGAGGCTGCCAAGAAAGCCAAAGCTGAGAAGGAAGCGACAACGGCAGCTAAACCCAAGAGTGTTGGAGAGGAGCTACTTGAAGCTACCCAAAGGATTGAACAACGCTGCCAGCATTATGCAGTCTCGGGAGAGCCTTGAGAGGATTGTTGAAGACAAGATCCATGCTCTGGATGTGAAGTGGATGAAGTGCAAATGCTTGTCAACAAGCTTGAGGCAGATATTGAGGAAGCGAAGAGGAGAAGGAAGAGCTCATCGTGAGATGCGAGGATGACCTAGTCCAGATGCTTATGAGCAGATCGCTCCGGTTCCCACAGGACCCGATCATTGCTATTCGATGTGAGACACGGGACTACAGCCTCGGCACCTCCCACAGCTCCATTAGTTGCTCCAGCTCCAGCTCCAGTGACCACTCCTCCAGCTCCACAGACATCAGTGAAGTCTTCGCAAATGCTGCCATCTCAACTCCAACATCAACCCAGACAGAGAGCCGCCCAGAGTCCCCAGTGGCGCTTAGCTCTATGCTTTTTGAACTTTTGGTAACTTGTTGCCAAAGGGGAGAAATTTATAGATCATAGGACTTGAGAGAGAGTGCCTTTGTCTTTGCGCTTTTGCTCTTTCGTTCATTTGCGGTTTCTTTGAGATACTTTTGATTTTTGAGACATTCTGTGTGTTTGATACTACGTTTCATTCTACCTTAATGAGTGCTTGGTCGTACTATGCCTTAATGTGTGCTTAATGCTTATCATATGCTATTCATATCTTGTATGACCATTTACTCATGTCTTGGTGATTGGGTGCATGCTATTCATTCTTATCATTTTGTGCGCTCCACCAAGATGTATGTGACATGGAAGAGTGACCCATGATCCTAATCGATTGTGCATTTGCATTCAAATGCAAATCTTAAATAATGCACAAATTTAGGGGGAGCTCTTGCTTATCACATACTTCTCAAAGCGACGATATTATTCATTGATTATATCCTATGTGAAGCTTTGATCTATATGTTGTCATCAATTACCAAAAAGGGGGAGATTGAAAGTGCAACTAATCCCCGGGTGGTTTTGGTAATTAATAACAACATATATATCATTGAACTAATAGTTTCTTGAGAATCATTTCAGAAAGTTCAGTGATATGGGTATGGCAAGGACTGAAGAAGTGGACCCCTCAAAATGCTAAGGCAAGCATTGGCAAAAGCTCAAGACTCCATTTTTGGTTTAGTGATCCAAGATCACATTGAGTCCATAGGAAAGCCAATACTATTAAAAGGGGATGAGGTTATGATAATGATCTGGTTGCTCAAAGTGCTTAGTGATACATCTCCTAAACTATCAGCAACTCTCACTGCAATATACACTCATAAGTAATCTCGGTCCCACCGATTTTCTAAACTCAGTCACACCGAGATGAACCACCTCAGCCATATAGCCAAACCCTAGAAATCTCGGATTTTCCGATTCCGAACTCGGTCTCACCGAAACTTGAGTTGCCAAGCTTCTGTAACCTTCTGTCATCAAATCGGTGTCACCGAGATGATGAAGTCGGTCCCACCGAGATTGGCAAGCTCATGTCTTTGGACAAATCGGACTCACCGAGATTGTATTTTCGGTCCCACCGAAAATCCCAACGTTCACATGATTTGAACTTTCGGTCTCACCGAGTTGTCAACTTCGGTCTGACCGAGATTGGTCAAATGTGTGTAGCAGTTGGATTTTGTGTGGAGGCTATAAATACCCTCCACCCCTCTTCATTCGTGGAGAGAGCCATCGAAAGAACTACCACTCCTACCTTACATTTACGAAGAAAACTACCTACCCTTGTGTTGAGATCAAGTTGCTCCACCCCACCATATGAAGCTTGATCTCTAGCCTTCCCAAGTTGCTTTCCACTCAATCCTTTCTTCCACCACAGCCAAATCGGTGAGGAGAGTTGAGTGTTGGGGAGATTATCATTTGAAGCACAAGAGCAAGGAGTTCATCATCACCAACACCATCTATTACCTTTTGGAGGTGGTGCCTCCTAGATTAGTTAGGTGTCGCTTGGGAGCCTCCGTCAAGATGTGGAGTTGAACCAAGAAGTTTGTAAGGGCAAGGAGATCGCCTACTTCATGAAGATCTACCCGAGTAAGGCTAGCCCTCCGTGGGCGTGAGCCATGATGGCATAGACAAGGTTGCTTCTTCGTGGACCCTTCGTGGGTGGAGCCCTCCGTGGACTCTCGCAGCCGTTACCCTCCGTGGGTTGAAGTCTCCATCAACGTGGATTGACGATAGCACCACCTATCGGAACCACGAGAAAAATCTCCGTGTCTCCAAATTGCGTTTGCTCTTCTCCACCTCTCTTTACTACATGCGCAATTTACTTTCCGCTGCCTATACTCTAGAATTGCATGTGTAGGGTGATACTTGACTTGATCATCATTGTGAATCTGCCAAAAACTTGTCCTTATCAAAAGGCTGAATTTTTATATTGTCAAGTAGTCTAATCACCCCCCCTCTAGACATACTTTCGATCCTACAAGTGGTATCAGAGCTTTGGTCTCCATTGTATTGGTTTCCATTGCATTGGATTCCATAAGCTTGGTTTCACAACCTAGGAGAGTATGGCGTCTAGTGAGGGTAATTTTCATAGAGGTCCTTATTTTGATGGTACAAACTTTGCTAGTTGGAAGCATAAAATGAAAATGCATATTCTTGGCCATAACCCACCGCATGGGGCATTATTTGTGTTGGTATGCAAGGTGAATTCTTGAAGAAGGAAAAGTTCGGATCGTGAAGCTACAAGCGGATGAATTGCGGATGTTGCAAAACAATGCTCAAGCTTGTGACATTCTCTTCAATGCTTTGTGTCGAGGGAGTTCAACAAAATCAGCCGTCTTGAGAATGCAAAATAGATTTGGGATACTTTGGTCGAAATGCACGAAGGTACCGAGTCCGTGAAGGAATCAAAGCTAGATGTTCTTCAAGGTCAACTTGACAATTCAAGATGAAGGAAGGTGAAGGAGTCGTTGAAATGTACTCTAGGCTTGCTCTCATCACAAATGAGATTGCCGGCTTAGGAAGCAAAGAAATGACCGACCGATTCATCATCAAGAAGATTCTCAGAGCTTTGGATGGAAAGTATGACACCGTGTGCACTTTGATCCAAATGATGCCAAACTACAAGAACCTCAAGCCAACCGAAGTCATTGGAAGAATTGTTGCTCATGAGATGACACTTAAAGATAAGGAAGAGCTTCACAACAAGTCAAGTGGTGCTTACAAAGCTACAAGTGATGCTCCCACAACCTCAAGTGACAAGCTAGTTTCCAATGAAGAGATAAGCCTAATGGTCAAGAACTTCAACAAATTCTACAAGAGTAGAAGCAAAGAAAGAAGCTCAAAGTCTAGATCATATGATGAAAAGAGATCTTCCAGTCGTGATCGAAACTGCTACAATTGTGGAAGACCCGGACCCTACTCAAATGAGTGTTCGGCTCCCCACAAGAGAAGAGAAGAATCTCCAAGAAGAAGAAGCTCAAGAGAAGAGTCACCTCGGAAAGAGAGAAGGAGTAGAGATGATCGTTATGAACGAAGACCCTCTCAGAGAAGCAAGGATTCGGAGAGGAAAGACAAGTCATCAAGGAGCTACACAAGAAGAAAACATCAGCTCATGTAGGTGAATGGGTCTCCGGCTCCGACTCCTACAATCAATCCGAAAGAAGCTATCACTCCAACTCCGACTATAGTCAAGGTGAAGGTGTTGCCGGTCTTGCTCTCGTGTCCTCCAACTCCAACTCCTATGACTTATTTGACTCACCAAATGAGGGAATTGGAAGATGCTTCATGGCTAAAGGCCCCAAGGTATCACATCCTGAATTCATTGACTTTGATAGTGATGAGGATGACTTGCTTGGTGAAGATGAGCTTTTACATGACAAATCTAGTGAGCCTAGTAATGATGAACATGCTAGTAGTCTTTATAGTCGAGAAGAGTCGAATGACAATGCTATGAAGGAGATTGAGCGTCTAACTAAAGAACTAAACACTCTTAAGTTAGCTCATGAAACAACTCAAGAAGATCATAGAGAGCTCCTAAGATCTCATGAGAAGCTACGCTTCGAGAAGCTCAATCTAGAGCAAGAACATGAGTTCCTAAAAGCAATCAATGACGATATTCGAAAGAAGAGTTCTTCATATGTTGCCAAACGACTTCTCTTGTCTAATTTCTTGCCACCTATTAAAACTAAGCATGACAAGCATAAGAAAAATTCTTCATCTAGTAGTAACAATAACCATGCTAAATCCAATATTGTTGCTTCTAGTAGTTCTCTTGATTCCACTAACAATGTTTCAAGCCAAGTTACACTTGAGCAAGAAAATAGTTTATTGAATGGGATTATAGAAAAGGTGTCTACAAGAGCCTTGCTTAAGCAAGAACTTTGAGAAATTGTTACTTAAGCAAGGAAGGCACCGGAAGAATCAAGGAATTGGTTTTGAGCGAAAGTTCAACGCCAAGGTGTTGAATGGGAAGAAGGTCAATATCCCACTCCAAAGTTTGTTTCTCAAAAGGAGAAGTATAATCCTACTTCTTCCAATGTGGAACAAGCTCAAGATGACCTTCCACCACAAGACCACAAGCTAAAAGGCAAGGACAAGCTTCAAGAGGAGATTGATGCATTTATTGAAGCACCTAAAGCCATGGTCAAGTGGGTTCCCAAGGAATCGTCAAGTTCTACTTCGTCAAGCTCAACTACAACCCCAAGGATTCCCATCAAGATGATGTGGATCCCGAAGAAGAAGAACTAGAGAGTTCTTGAGGGTGACTCCGCCAACATACTTCACTCACATTCTTTTGGCAAGAACTTGTGCAATCAACTTCCACATCTTACACTAGTTCATGGAGTCACAAACCCTCTTGTTGGTAAGTCAAGGGACAAGGTAATCATTGCTTTCATGGACATCATCTATTGTGTACATCAATCTATGTCCATGGATATCCTTGTTTGTTCCTTGTGGGACTAACCCATGTAGGTATTGAAAGTGCCGAATCCAAAGGATTGCTCCCAACTCTTGATGATCTTCATCAACATTGAGCATCCACATCTTCAACATCTACATGAAGTCTTCTCGACAACCCAAGGTTAGTTTGACCCTTTAAAGGGGTTCTCACATCTAGGGGAGCTTTGCTCTAAAAAAATTGAGCTAAAGCATCTTCAAATGATGTGAACACATTAATGCTTTATGTAAAAGTGGTAACCCCACTTGTGCTTAAACGATGAGTATGACCTATGATCAAATGTTTTCATTTGACTCCTAAGTCAATATACTCATATATAGATGACCTAGTCATCGACAAATTGTGTGTTAGTTGCTAGAGTTTTTTGTTGGTGCATGTTTGACACATATTTCATTTGCTATCTTATTGTGTGAGCATGTTGGATGCATGATTTTATCCATTCGAGGACATCCATTTGTTGTTTTGGTCGTTTTGATTTTTCTGACCAAATGGATGGACAAGAATGCCTAAGTACCTCCCCTAGCTATCTATGCTTTCTTGTCTCAAATTCTATTCATACTTATATCACAAACTTTGAACAAGTCAATTTCGGACCCTCCGAGTAAGGAGCACTCGGAGCCACCGATCCGTCAAAGGCTAAACTTCCAAAACCTTCTAAGTGATTTCGGCCAGACCAACCCACTCAAACTCGGTCAAACCGAAAGCATTTGGATTGATCTAGGTTTTCACCTCGGTGAAACCGAGTTGTGAATTTCGGCGTGACCGAAGTGTGTAACTGCCCTGCAGTTAACCATCTCGGTGCCACCGAGTTTTACAACTCGGTCCCACCGACAGCAAAGGGGTATATATACTCCGAGGGCCGCGCGCGTTGATTTCTACTTTCGATCCTACACCATCCCAGGGGCACGTGGCAGGGCGCTGCACAGCCATGCGGAGCGAGGTGGCAAGCGGAGCTGACAGAGACGCCATCGTGGCAACCGGTGGCTCACCTAACGGTCGTTTCTTTGCCTTTGTTAGGGCGGCCGGACGGGCATTAAATGCCCTTGTCCCTGCCGTTAGAGTTAGGTAGGGACACTTGTTGGTCCTTGTTGTACCAACCTGCATTTTACCTTTCTACCCCTCTTCCCTCGCTGCCACCTGTTGGCGCCCCTTGAGACTATAAAGGGAGGCCCATGCGCGAGTGGGGGTTCGGTCCATCGACACACGCAACCCACCATCGCTTTCGCACTCTCGAGCAAGATCAAATCTGAGACACAAAGCAGCAGTAGGAGTTTTATCTCCCCGGAGAGCTCCGAAGCTGGGTACAAATCGCCCGTCTCCCCCGCGCGCCCGACCTCGATCTGCTCTACGCACGCCCTCCGCTCCCTTGCCCGACTAGAAGGGGCCCCCTGCCCCATAGGTGCTCGTGGCCACACAGAGACGCCCCGACATCTTTGGCGCGCTAGGTAGGGGTCGCGTCGAGGTCGTGAGCATCTGATCCGGTCTCCGCGCGCGCTACATCAACGCCTTCATCAACATGCCACCGAAGAAGAAGCCTTCGGAGGTGGCCGCTCCGTCTACATCGATTCTACCCCCACCGCCGGAGCAAGCGGGCGGTGGAGTGGACGCCGGCGAAGGAGCAGGCGCCGACGGTGAGACTCACGTCGTCACCAGGTCCAAAAACAAGGCCCCGCAAGCGTCGGCGACCGTGGAGACACCACACCCTTCCCAGGAGGTGCAAGGTCGACAACGCCCCATTGCTCCTAGCACCGTGCTCGCATTGGAGCATGGCCAAGCTGGTGGGTCGCGGGACGTTCGAGGTCAGCATGCACGCCAACATCTTTGGCGCGCGAGTGGTCTGATCGCCGGACGGGTGTTGCACCTCCCAATCCAGTTGGGAGTCCGAGCACATCCCGCTCCTCGCGCCGCTCGTCGCCACCGCCACCCAAGACAGCAGAGGAAGCGCTGGCCCGAGCCCAGCTGCTTCTAGATTACCGTCCGGCGCCACACAAGATTGACGACTGGAGGATGACCATATACAGCCTCATCGGCTTCGCCAACGGCGACAAGCCCCGGCAACCAGGCGCATCGAAGCCCCGGCAAGGCACCCAGGCGCAAGCCGACGCCGACAAGACCGCTGGGGGTGCCACCTCCATGCACTCCCAGCCCCGAGGGCCAAGATCGCCGGCTCGCCGGACCAACCCCGACGCCGACTCCACCGCGTCGTCGGACCCGCGAACTCGCCGTGATCAACGCTACGTTCTCCAAGAACGACAACACGAAGACGCTTCGCTTTTCGCGCCGAGCGCCGGAGAGAAGCGCGGCGTCAATCGACTGCTGCTGGGCCCACTGTCGATGTGCACGCACCAGGGGAACCAGGCGACTTGTCGTACGCGGCAGGTTGCCCTGCGTTCACCCACGAGCTGCGGCAAGTCCAGTGGCCCAAAACCAAGAACTTCAAGCCGAGCGTGCGAGAAGTGCGATGGCAGGATACATCCGTCGGAGTTCCTCGGCATCTACACCATCGCGGTGCGAGGCTGCGGAGGGCGCGACGAAAGATCCTCCCCAACTACTTCCGCTGGTGCTCAAACCCAACGTCAGATCTTGGCTCATGCACTTGCGGACGGCTCCATCTCCTCATGGGCGGACTTGTGTCATCGGTTTGTCGGCGCCTTCACGGTGACCACAAACCCCATGGCGAGAGAGCGATCTACATCTGCTTTCGTCGGAAGGAGAGCCCTAGCAAGTACATCTGAGAGATTCAGCCAAGTGCGGCGCAATATCTGACGTCCACCTGCCGCGATTATCAGTAGCGTTTCATCGAACGTCGCGTAATCGCAGAGATGAGGAGGAGATGGCGATGTGCAAGATCGAGATGTCGTGAGCTCTATGCTTTGGCCGACAAGTCTGCACGAGCTGAGGAGGGAGGAAAATCCCGGAGATTGCAGGAGCGAAGGATCGGCAGTGAGGATGCCGCCCGGCAAGGAAGAACCGGGCGGAACAACAGAAGAAAAGGCTAAGGATGTGCTAGCTGTTGAGCATTCCGGCAACGGAGGCGGCTCCGACAAGGCCAAATCCGATGACTCCGGCGAGGCTGTGGTAGCCGCCGACAAGCAGGATGGCTCCGGCAAGCGGTATTGCAAGATCCACCGCACCAAGGGCCATGATCTCCAAACCTGCAAGAAAGTCGAGCAAATGGCGGAGCTACAGAAAGCCGAGTATGAGCGCCGCGATAAGGAGAGAGCCCAGGGAGGTGGCGAAGGATCCGGCAAGAAGCTTCCCGCCCGGGGAGGGCACCGCGGCAAGGCCAAGCCGCGGCAAGGAGACAGGCCTCCCCGTGGCCGCGACAAGGATGAAGATGAAGATGAGGATGATGAAATGGAGGAAGATGAGACTGATGACCAAGAGTTTTAGAAGGCAACAGAGGTGTTGTGCATCAACGGCGGCGCCTCTCTCCACACCTCGCACCGCCAACTCAAGCAGTGGGTGCGAGAAGTGAACGCAGCGGAGCCGTCCGTCGAGTCGCGCAAGCCCCTGAAGTGGTCCAAAGACGCCCATCGTCTTCGATGTTGAGGATCACCGATCGCATTACTGCGGTCGGTGCTTGCCGATGTTGGTCTCACCAACAATCCGCAACCTCAAGGTCACGAAGATGTTGGTTGACGGTGGGGCGGCTGAACCTGATTTCCTCCGCGGTGCTCAAGAAGCTCCGGATCCCGGCAATGAGCTCGAAGAAACTAGTACCTTTCAAGGGATAAATCCGGGAAGGAGCAAGCGAAGGGAAGATCACACTTGCCCGATAACGTTTGGCGGCGAGCTGAATTCGTGACGAGAAAGTCACATTTGATGTTGCTTGATATCCGTTGCCCTACAATGGGACACTAGGCCGTCCTGCGCTCGCCAAGTTCATGGCAGCATCTCACTACGCCTACAACGTGCTCAAGATGCCTGGTCCAATAAGTGTCATTTCTGTCCAAGGTGACAAGAAGGATGCACTTATCTGCACCGACAAGATCTACCGGGAAGCAGCAGCCGCAGCAGAGCGCAAGCCACTTGCCGCTGAAGCCCCCCGGGGGAAGAAGAAGGCTAAGTCTGGCAAGAGCAGCTCTCGCACCCACTCCGGCAAGCGCACCTCCCCGGAGTGCTGCGCTACCGTTGAGGAGGCACCATCGAGCTCCACCGGCAAGTGCAAGAAGGCAAAGACAGCTTCGCCAGAGACCAAGAAAGTGGCCGCCAAGGAGGACGGCACTGGTGGTACCTTCACCATCAGCGCCATGCTCGATCCTAAATAGGAAAGCGCGCTCGTTGATTTCCTGCGGGCGAATGTTGATGTGTTTGCATGGCAACCATCTGACATCCCTGGTGTTCCCAGGGAAGTGATTGAGCACCACCTTGCCGTCTGCCCTCACGCGCGGCCCGTCAAGCAAAGAGTCGAAAAGCAAGCGGAGAGCGTCAAGAGTTCATAGCGAGAGAGATCGGGAAGTTGGAAGCGGCGGGCCTGGTCCGAGGAGTACTCCATCCGACGTGGCTAGCCAACCCAGTGGTCGTGCGCAAGGCAAACGGGAAGTGGAGGCTTTGCATTGACTTCACTGATGTTAATAAAGCCTGTCCCAAGGATCCATTCCCCTTGCCGCGCATTGACCCGATTGTGGACTCCACAGCAGGATGTGATCTGCTTTCGTTCCTTGATGCATACTCAGGGTATCATCAGATCTTCATGGCAGAAGAGGATGAAGAGAAAACAGCATTCATTACTCCATGTGGCACGTACTGCTTTGTACGGATGCCTTTCGGACTAAAGAATGCTGGTTCAACATTTGCAAGAGTAGTCGGACATGCTTTTGAGCCACAGCTACACAGAAATGTGGAAGCTTACATGGATGACATAGTGGTCAAGAGCAAGAACAAAGAGACGCTGGTCCAGGATTTAGACGAAACTTTTGCAAATCTGCGCAAGGTCAACCTCAAGTGGAACCCCGAGAAGTGTGTGTTCGGAGTTCCCTCCGGCAAGCTTCTCGGGTTCTTCGTGTCGCAGAGGGGGATTGAAGCCAATCCCGACAAGATCAAGGCCATTGAGCAAATTGAAGCACCAAAGCGCGTCAAGGATGTGCGAAAGCTTGCCGGCTGCGTTGCTGCCCTCAGTAGATTCATTTCCAAGTCTGCTGAATGCGCCCTGCCATTCTTCAAAATCTTGAAAAAGGCGGGTCCCATGAAATGGACTCCGGAAGCGGAGGCTGCGCTGCAAGACTTGAAGAAATATTTGTCCTCCACTCCAACACTTGTCGCGCCTAAGCCACAAGAGAAGTTGCTGCTATACTTGGCCGCAACCAATCAAGTGGTTAGTGCTGCGTTAGTGGCGGAGAGGGAGGCAGATGAGGAGCCAGTGACCGCAGCAAACGAGTCCAGTAACAAGCAGGGGGCTTCTCCGACAAGCTCTGGCTCCGCCAAGGATGGACCTGTGCAGTTGCCGGAAGAAAAACAGAAGAAGATGGTGCAGCGCCCAGTTTACTTCGTCAGCTCCCTGTTGCAGGGGGCTAGATCAAGATACTCTGGTGTGCAGAAGCTGCTTTTCGGGCTTCTCATGGCCTCGAGGAAGCTGCGCCATTACTTTCAAGCACATGAGATCACAGTTGTCACTCGCTTCCCGTTGAAGAGGATATTGCGGAATCCGGAAGCAACGGGCAGAATTGTCGAGTGGGCACTAGAGTTGTCGAGCTTTGGCCTCAAGTTTGAGAGTACCTCAACTATTCAGAGCCGAGCATTGGCAGAATTCATTGCGGAATGGACGCCAACGCCCGATGAGGAAACTCCGGAGAAGGGCATCCCTGTCAAAGAAGCAAGCAAAGAGTGCGTCATGCACTTTGATGGTGCCTTCTCGCTGCAAGGCGCCGGTGCGGGAGTACTGCTTGTCGCACCCACCGGGGAACACCTCAAGTATGTGATCCAGATGCACTTTCCCAAGGAGCAAGCCACAAACAATACTGCAGAGTATGAAGGGTTGCTTGCCGGACTCAGAATCGCTGCTGAACTTGGTATCAAGAAGCTTGTTGTCAGGGGTGACTCGCAGCTAGTCGTCCGTCAAGTAAACAAAGATTATCAAAGTCCATTGATGGAGGCATACATCGACGAAGTGAGAAAGCTAGAGGAGCATTTTGACGGCCTACAAATGGAACATGTTCCAAGGGCGCAGAATGACATCGCAGATGGCCTGTCAAAATGTGCCGCACTTAAGTTGCCTGTGGAACCAGGGATTTTTGTGCTCAAGCTAACTCAGCCATCCGTCACACCATCAACTGGACAGAGCAAGAAGAGGAAGTTTCCTGCCGGCGACCACTTTCCGGCAGAGCTCCCCGGAGCCGCCGCCAAGAAGGTTCCCAGGATCAACGCAGAAAACGCTGAGGAGCAGTCCGCTCCGACAAGCCCTTGAGCTTGTTTCGTCGAAGCAGACACTCCCGACAAGCTGTGTCCCGACACGCTTGCCGGGGGACATCTCGCTCCGGCAGGATCCCCGATCCTTGCCGTAGAAGCGGATGTTCCCGCAGCCGCGTTTGCGCCTTTAGTCCTCACTGTCGAGCCACAAGCTCCAGCCTGGGCACAGCCGATAGTCCATTTCCTCCAAATAGGAGAACTTCCCGAGGAGCAAGAAGCAGCGGAGAAAGTAGCCCGGCAATCGAGTATGTACCAGTTTGTCGATGACATCTTGTCTGAAAGAAGATTCAACGGAGTGAAATTGAAGTGCATCTCCGGGAAGAAGGACAAGAGTTGTTGGCGGAGATACATGGAGGCATATGTGGTCACCACATAGGCGCGAGAGCACCGGCGCAAGGCTTTCCGGCAAGGGTTCTTCCGCCGACACCCTCCGTGATGCAAGCGCACAAGTAACCAAGTGTGAAGCGTGCGGGCCCATTCCAAGCAGATTCATCAACCAGCTCAAGCTCTCCAAACAATCCCTTTATCCTGGCCATTTTCGATGCAGGGGCTCGACATCCTCGGCCCTTTTCCCGAAAGCATCGGAGGCTTTGAATACTTATGCGTTGCAATCGACAAGTTCAAAAGTGGCGGAAGTGGAACCAGTGAGAAAGGTGACAACCTGATCGGCCGTCAAGTTCTTGAGTCAATTGTCCGCGTTTGGGATCCCTAACAGAGTAATCACCGACAATGGCACACAGTTCACGAGCCACGCCTTCATGCAATACGTCCAAGATCTTGGCACCAAGATCTGCTTCGCTTCTGTTGCTCACCCAAGAAGCAACGGTCAAGCGGAGAGGGCAAACACTGAAGTACTGCACGGGCTCAAGACCAGAACTTTCAACAGCTGCACAAGTGCGGAAAGAATTGGATCGGCGATTGCGGTGGTTCTTTAATCGATCAGACGACGCCAAATCGAGCCATCGCCGCACACCTTTGCTCTTGTCTATGGAGCGGAAGCAGTTCTCCCCACGGAACTCGTATACGGATCACCTCGAGTGCTCGCTTATGATGAGTTTGAGCAAGAGCAGCTGCGCCAAGATGACGCGCTGCTCCTCGAGGAGGATCGTCTTGAGTGCTTTGTCGCGAGCTGCTCGCTACCAACAAGCTTTGCGCCGCTATCATAGCCGCAAAGTTAATGCCGAAGCTTGAGGAAGGCGACCTTGTTCTTGGCGTGTTCAATCCGCCAAGAATTCAAACAAGTTGGCCTTGAAGTGGGAAGGCCCTTATCGGGTGAAACGAGTCACTAGGCCCGGTGCTGTCCGCCTTGAGACCGAAGATGGTATTCCGGTGAGCAACTCCTGGAACATAGAACGTCTTCGCAAGTTTTTCCCATAAGGCGCGGTTGCCGGACCCGTTCCGGCAACCACCTTTTGTACAAGCCTTGCCGCTGTCGCATGTAACACTTTGTACAAAGCCGGGTGCAGCTCCCGTGCATAAATAAAGTTCATGTGCCTTGCACATCTTGTCAAATTCAGTGCATCTTTCTTTTTTGCATATACATCTGACACTTTGTGCAGCACTTACCCCCGGTAAGCAATAAGGAACATTAGGGTCCCATGTCATTATTTTCTCTTCTTTCTTTTTAAAAAGAAGATTCCTCCGCCCACAAGTTCACCAAGGGGGGGAGGAGGAGATAAAGGTCTGGACCAGGCGTCGTTCAAAGGAATCTAGCCTTGCCGGGACAAAGACAACAGAAAAGCTAAGTTGCCGAAGTTCGAGCTCAGTCAATTTTAAAAAAAAATTAAGTTATATTCCTTGAACGTTCGTGCCTTGTATGGGAAACCTGTGCGCAAAGGAATCGACTCGCGGCTAAGTTGCGCCCTTGTTTTGTTTTCGAGTCCGCTCAACAATACAAGCGAAGCTGCAACTAGCCCGACAAGGTTTCTTGTCGGGCAGCACCGCCAATGGCTACTCTTGATGTTCACTTTCAGCAAGTGTGTTTATACTTGAAGCAAGTTCCCTCAAAAGCGTGGGTTAAAAGCATACAAGGGACGTATAGAGTACAGAAATAACATAGCAAGCAGTACCCAGAATAGAGTTATATTACAAGAATGACTTATTATGGCACTGACCAAATTGTTCTCATAACCGAAACAGCAGCAAGAAAAAGGGAGAAGAAGGGCGACTTAATCCACGTGCCCGCCGTCGACCCTCCTGACCTCGTTCACCTTGTCCACGATGGGTGCGACGATGGCCCTGAGCTCCTCAAGATCAGCGCCCTCTGGCAGCTTCTTGGTGACGCGGGAGAGGTCGATCCCCGGGTTGCGGAAGAGGACCTTCACCAACACCTTCTCCAAGACCCCGGCACAGATCGCGCGCGACTCGTCGGCCAGCTGCTTCGGGATCCTTTCTCGGAGCTGCCGGAGAGCCGTCACCACATCCTTGAAGAAAAGCGTGAGCTTGGCGCTGGGCTGGAGATTCTCCTCGGCAGAGTACCCGAAGCCAGTCAAGTTCAGCTCCACCAGCTCCTCGTCAATGAGCGCGGCGATGTTGACGAGGCCCTCCGTCCAGAGCTCCACTGTGTTCTTGAAGGTGTTCTGGGCCTCGGCGGCCCTCGTCAGCAGCTCCACGTTGTCCTTGAGCTCCTTCCTCAAGTCGTCCTCTCGCTTCTTGGCGGCGTCCAGCATCTCCGCCAAGGTAGCCAGTTTCAGCTCCAGATCGGCACTTGAGCCTTTGGCGGCGTTCAGCTCCTTGGTCTTCTCGGCAAGCTGGACTTGCAGCTCACCATGGGCACGTGCGTCCTTCTCGCGCTCACGCTGGAGTGCGGCAAGCTCCTCATTCTTATTCCCCATATCCGCCTCCAGCCGCGCCACCCTCTCCTCTAAATCCTTCTTGGCGGCCTCAGCGGCCGCGGCCGCGTCCTTTGCCTCCTTGAGCGTCCCGCTAAGCGCCTACTCTCGTGCCTCGAGCTCCTCCTCGTGACTGTCCAGACTGGCTTTCTTCTGTGTCAGCTCACCTTCCCGCCTGGACATCTCCTCGGCGGCAAGCCTCTGCTGCTCCTCGGCTTCGGCCTTCTCCAGGATAAACGCCTCCTTTGCCTCGCCGAGCTGCGTCCTCTCCTCCGCAATGGATCAGAGGACCTCTTGGTTGCGGTTCCGGAGCTCTTGTGCATGTTTCTCTATGTCAACTCCCGCCTGCGCGACAAGCGCTTCCCGGGACTCAAGCTTCGCTTGCAGACGCAGTAGAGTGACACCAGCTTCGGAGCAGTTGCTCCTCCTCGGACTTCGCCACGCTTGCTGCTTGGCACAACCACCGCCAGCCCGGCAGAGGCAATACCTCCCGTCAAACTCCTCTCCTTCAACCGGTGCCTGGGCTCGATGCCCAGGGAGCTTGATATATCGCCCTCGCCTTCAAGTAAGCGCTGGCTGGGACTCCTCGGAGCCAGCACTGCGTCAGCAGCGGAGGGTCGGCGATCGATCTGGCGCCTCGCGCTCCTGCGGCCTCCGGGTCGTCAGTACGATCGCCGGACCCCTCGCCAGCCCTCGCGCCAGCAGACTTGGCGGCCTCTTCGCCGGCGAGCTCCTCCGCGCCGGCCTCTTCCTCGTCAGCGGCGACATCCCCAGTGTTGCCGCGCACGCCCTCCTCGCCAGTGGCCTCAGCTTCCATCGGGTCCCCAAGGGGAGGATCTGAAGATAGGGAGAGGAAGAGAAGGTCAAGTAAATATCCAAAAAAAGAAGAAAAGGGAGATCAGCAGAACCCAAGGGAGAGTCCCCGACGAGGAAGGTCACCTGTGCTGGGCTCCGTGATCGTGGGCTCCACCACCGGGGGCTCACTAGTTCCACCCCTTGCCGGAGATCCCTTCCTTGTCGGAGAGGGCTCCCATATCGGGGAATCGGCCCTTGGTGGCGTAGTCGAAGCCAACGACACCTCCGGGTCGGCCTCTAACTGCTCCTGGTGGGCCTGTTCTCCTCCTGTATACAAAAGAGTCAACAATCAAGATGTTGGCGAAGAAGAAGCAAGCAACCATCGCGCGCCCATGACAGAAGTGAATCAAGGCACTTACTGGGGGGGCTGTCTTTGGGAGCTGCTGCGAGGAAGGACGGGTCCGTCAAAGTGGTCTCGGACGTATCTTCTGCCGCCACCGCAGGATCGTCCTCGATGTTAACCACGGGGACCTTGGCCCTCTTCGCCGCCCTCTCCGCCAAAGTCCTGAGACGGAACGGGGGTTTGGAGAGAAGCGGATTAGATACAAGACAAACAACAACAAGGATCGAAAGAAAGGCGAGTACAGTATGAACAAAGCCTTACTCATCCTCCTCCTCCTCCTCTTCATCATCATCGGAGCTCAGCGCGAGAGGTCGAACTCCGTACCCTCTCGGCGATGTGGCGGAGGAGTAGGCTCCCTCCGGCGCTTGCCGAGGGCTGCGACAGGATCAGGCGTGGCGGCCCGGGAAGACCCCGCCTCGGTTGCCGGCGCGGCCTGGGACCCTCCCGCGGCAACGGTACTTGCCGCGGTGGAACGTGTCCCACGGCGCCGCGGCTGCTGGACGGCCTGCTCCTCTGCCAGCTCTCCGACTCGACGGAGGCGCCTTCTCGGTTGGAATTGGGGCCGCGCTGTGGGCTCCACCTGCGGCAAGTTGCTCGAAGACGGCTGGCCGCTCGCACCCTCGACGGGCTCGCCCGTTCCGGCCTCGACCTCCCCTTCGCCATCGCCTTCTCCGGCAAGTTCTTCCCGGGCGGCAAGGCTTGCCGCCGCAGCTGCATCCGCCTCCGCCAACGTGAAGCCAAACTCGCCCGCTGCGGCGGCTGCCGCCGCCTCTTCGGCCCTGCTAGCGATATACGCCAGCTCATCGGCAGTGGTGGCACGGGTGAGGAGCTTCTGCTCGTCGGAATTGACTGCCACCTCCGACAAGTCGTCGAAGAATTGCAGCACGACCTCGGCAGCAGGCTCTATCCAGTTTGCACTTATCCCATGCGAGTCACACTCTGGCATCATTGCGCAGATGCGATCGTGCTGGGAGTTATTGCACAAGGGGACGACGCCCTGCGCCAACTGGAACCACTCTGGATGATTGGCGTCATGCTTGAACATCTCCCTCAGCATCGCGCCAAGCTCCATGACCGTGAAGTTAAAGTTGAGGCCTGGGCGCAGCCTCATGAAATCCGCCGGGCCGCTAAACAGCCAGGCGGTCCTCCCCCTCGCCTGCAGAGGGGCCATACGACGGCAAAGGAAATCCGCGCCAACCGCCCCTGTTGTGAGTCCGGCATGCCTGAGCCGGAGGATTCGGGTGGTAGCGATTGTCAGCTTGGCGTCATCCGGCGACAGAGCGCTCCAGTCGTTGCCACGCACCACCCGGGTCTTGCGCAGCTTGGTGAACAACGGCGGATTGGCATCACAGATCCAGCACCACTCCGCCCTCCACTCGTCCCATTTGCTGCGGAGCTCGCCCGTCAAGTACACCTCCTTCATGCCCATCCGGGAGGTCCAGGCGATTCCGCCAGCCGGTGGCTCCCTTTCTCGGCTCGAGGGAGAAATAATGGCGAAAAAGAGCCACATTGGGAGGATACCAACGAAGTTCTCGCAGAGGTGTCTGAAACCGCCATTGTCGAAACAGCGTTGGGAGTGAAATCAAGCAGATGAAACCGTGGGTGTTCACGATGTCGCAAAAAGAAATCGGAAAAAGGTGGGCGAGCCCGCAATAGAAGAACAGGAAGAAGTAGTACCCTTTGGGGCACTTCTTGATTTGGAAACCTCATGAAAAGCACCGGCGTCTTGCGGATGCGCCGCGTTCCGTCTCCGCCATAAATGCCTCCGGGGTGAGCTCGGGGAAAAGCACTGCTTCTTGCGTGGCGCCTCGAGCTCAATGCATCGGCCGACTTGCGGCCTTGAAGCCTCGCAGCCTTCATAGCCTTCCCGCCTTAGGAGCCATGGCGGAGGCAGTGGGGGGAGGAGAAGGCGGCGGCGGCGACGGCGACGACGGGCGGCGGGCGCTGCTTTCTTCTCGATTCGAGAGGCGGAGGAAGCGGAGCTTTGGAGGAAGGAACTTCAAGTGGCGAAAGTGGAGCGGCCCTCTTCCTCTGCTTATAAGCGGGGATCTGAGCGTTCGCATTTCACAGGAGTTAAGTATTGACCACGTTCTCTCCCACGACGCCGCAATCGACGCGTGCCGTTGCGAGAGGATGTGGTGGGCACAGAGTCCGACATCCTTGTGTGGACCCAGGCCACGCGTGCCCGTGCACTGTGTTGGGCCTGGCCCAACAACGCTCGGCACCGTGTATGGCCCAGGCCCGGGGGCTCCTGTCGGTGTACTAAGGTAGGGGGTACCTTAGTACCCCGAACTTGTGCACGGGCAGTCGCAGCGCCCCGCGGCAAGGCTTGCCGGGCGCCCGCCAAGACCCTCCGTCGCCTCCTATTACTGCCATTCAAAAACAAAGTATCAACTAAGAAGACAAAGATCCAGGCAAGAGAAGCTTGCCGGGGAGGACGAAGGCCCCGGTAAGAGGAGCTTGTCGGGAAGGCCAACCAAGGCGCTCCCAGAAGGACTAGCCGCAACGCCCCGTGCGTCCCGGCAAGGCCAGGCGGCCGGCAAGCTTGCCGGCGCAACAAGAAAGAACCGGCAAAGGCGCTTGCGCGGCGAGCTGCCACCCAGCTCTCCAACGCACAACAAACGTGTCACCCAGGGGCCATCCCAAGGGCGCGTGGCGGTATTGCACAGCCATGCGGGCGAGGTGTAAGCGGAGCTGACAGAGACGCCATCGTGGCAACCGGTGGCTCACCTAACGATCGTTTCTTTGCCTTTGTTAGGGCGACCGGACGGGCATTAAATGCCCTTTTCCCGGCCGTCGAGTTAGGTAGGGACACTTTGTTAATCACTGTTGTACCAACCTGCGTTTTACCTTTCTACCCCCTCTTCCTCGTTGCCACTGTTGGCGCCCCCTTGAGACTATAAAGGGAGGCCCATGAGCACGTGGGGGGTTCGATCCATTCGACACACGCAACCCACCATACGCTCGCACTCTCGAGCAAGATCAAATACAGACACAAAGCAGCAGTAGGAGTTTTATCTCCCCGGAGAGCTCCGAAGCTAGGTAAAAATCGCCCGTCTCCCCCGCGCGCCCGACCTCGATCTGCTCTGCGCATGCCCTCCGCTCCCTTGCCGGACTAGAAGGGGCCCCCTGCCCCATAGGTGCTCGTGGACACACAGAGACGCCCCGACAGGTGGACTAGCATTACTTGGATTACATTGGTAAGACATGTGTCCTTTTCAATAAGGCTCCGAATGCGACTTCACAATGTCTGCACTTTGTCAACAGATCCCCAGTCCAGCCCCTTGTTGATCCACGATGCAAGCTGTGAAGGAGGGCCAGATCAAAACGCAGGTGTAGCTGTCCACTTTTTACCATGGGGTTCGGTAATGTAAAACCACTCTCGTTGCCATAGGTCAGAAGATTCTGTGAAGGAGCCCTTTGGCCAAGGAGAAGTGGTAAGTTTTCTTATTGAAGCACCTCCGCATTCCGCTTGTTTCCCGTCGATTACCTTTGGTTTCACGATAAAGGTCTTAAGCCATAAGCCAAAGTGTGGGGAAATACGGAGGAAGGCCTCGCATGTGATGATGAACGCCGAGATGTGAAGGAAGGAGTCTGGAGCTAGATCATGGAAATCTAGCCCGTAAAAAAACATGAGCCCTCGAACAAAGGGATGAAGAGCAAACCCAAGCCCTCGGAGGAAGTAAGAGATAAACACGACCCTCTCATTGGATCTGGGAGTAGGAATAACCTGCCGTTGAGCAGGAAGACTGTGGAGGATTTCTGTAGTCAAGTATCTTGCCTCCCTGAGCTTCGAGATATCCCCCTCTCTGACAGATGAGGCCATCCAACGGCCTTGAAGTCTGGGTTCGGACATGGCTGGAAGCTCGAAGCGACTGGATTGACCCTTGGGTGTTGGAACTTGAGGTGGGAGGTAGAGGAAAGGATTGGCCTGGAAGGGAAAGGACAGGTCTTAGCCCCTTTATAAAGGCGACGAATATCAAACGTCCCCTCTGCGGCCTTAAAACATGCCTATTCCCAAGGCATCATACCAACAGAACAGTTGGGTTACCCCCACGCCCGTGTTGATGAAGATCCCGCAATAAGGGGACATGATCTCTGCTTTGACAAGACGTGCCAATAAAAACCGCCTCTCGAAATGTGGAGTGGTAGGCTAGAAAAGGATTAAAAATAATGGCCGGGTGATCACGTAATGTTGTGCTACAAAAATTGTCAGCGGATAGGACTCGTGAAAAAATTATACTTTCTACGGTTGTGTGTGGAACTTATTTTGCATAGCCGAACACGATTCTTGTGTTCGAAATCTACTTTGAAGTATTCGGAGAAAGAACCCGCCTTGCAATGCCGAAGACAATCTGCGCGCCGGACTCATCGTCATTGAAGCCAGGTTCAGGGGCTATTGAGGGAGTCCTGGATTAAGGGGTCCTCGGACAGCTGGACTATACACATGGGCCGGACTGTTGGGCTATGAAGATACAAGATAGAAGACTTCTTCCCGTGTCCAGATGGGACTCTCCTTTGCGTGGAAGGCAAGCTTGGCGATTCGGATATGTAGATTCCTTTCTCTGTAACCGACTTTGTGTAACCCTAGCCCCCTCTGGTGTCTATATAAACCAGAGGATTTAGTCTATAGAACAACAATCATAATCATAGGCTAAACTTCTAGGGTTTAGCCATTACGATCTCGTGGTAGATCAAATCTTGTAATACTCATATTCATCAACATCAATCAAGCAAGAAGTAGGGTATTACCTCCATAGAGAGGGCCCGAACCTGGGTAAACATTGTGTCCCCCGCCTCCTGTTACCATTTGCCTTAGACGCACAGCTCGGGACCCCCTACCCGTGATCCGCGGGTTTTGACACCGATAGTCCTCACCCAGTGACATAGTAGGGGTAGCGAGGCACGTATTTGTATTGTTGCCATCAAGGATAAAAAGATGGGGGTTTCATCATATTGCTTGAGTTTATCCCTCTACATCATGTCATTTTACTTAATGCGTTACTCTATTCTTTATGGACTTAATACTCTAGATGCAGGCAGGAGTCAGTCAATGTGTGGAGTAATAGTAGTAGATGCAGAATCATCTCAGTCTACTTGACATGGAATTGATGCCTATATGCATAATCATTGCCTTAGATGTCGCCATAACTTTGCGCTTTTCTATCAATTACTCGGCAGTAATTTGTTCACCCACTGTATTATTTGCCTTCAAGAGAGAAGCCTCTAGTGAAACCTATGGCCTCCGGGTATATTTTCCTTATTATATTTTCAGATCTAAAACCAAGAATACCGAAAATACCTTGTTGTAATTTATTTACTTTTTTGTTTTAGCAATCTTTTATACCTATCTCTATCAGATCTCCTCCTTGCAAGTGACCGAGAAGGGATTGACAACCCCTTTATCGCGTTGGGGCAAGTGTTTGATTGTTTGTGCAGGTGCGTAGATTGGGGACTTGCTTGTACCTCCTACTGGATTTATACCTTGGTTCTCTAACTGAGGGAAATACGTATCTCTACTTTGATGCATCACCCTTTCCTCTTCTAGGGCAAAACCAACGCAAGCTCAAGAAGTAGCACCGAGCAGTGTGAAGGAGGGTCGCCAGCGAGGAGGCGGCGCTGCAAGCAAGGAGTGAAGGTTTCAACTTGGAAAGGAAGGCAGAAATTGGGGAAATGTGGCTTTTGGTAAGGGGGGGGAGGAAACGTGCAAATTTTGGTCCCAATTTCCCTGTTTACAGTGGTCATCCACGTCATTGCATAAATTGGGTATACAAAGGAGACTAAAGCACACCCACACTTATTAATTGAGCAAGTTCAGCAATTAAACAAAGCTAGATGACCTAAACATTACTCTTACAAAATAAAGACTCGCGCTCTTAATTAAACAAAACAAAGAGTACTACTCCGGCTGGTGCTCATCAATCTCCGCCACCTCCTCCATGTCCATCTCGTGCCCGATGATGTCCTAGGGAAGAGACTGAAGGAAATATGCCCTAGAGGCAATAATAAAGTTCTTATTTTATATTTCCTTATTCTTGATAAATGTTTATTATTCATGCTAGAATTGTATTAACCCCAAACTTGATACATGTGTGAATACATAGACAAAACACAGTGTCCCTAGTATGCCTGTACTAGACTAGCTCGTTGACATGGTTAAGTTTCCAAGCCATGGACAAGTGTTGTCATTTTATGAAAGGGGTCACATCATTAGTGGAATGATGTGATGGACAAGACCCATCTGTTAGCTTAGCATAATGATCGTTCAGTTTTATTGCTACTGCTTTCTTCATGTCAAATACATATTCCTCCGACTATGAGATTATGCAACTCTTGGACACCGGAGGAATGCCTTGTGTGCTATCAAACATCACAACGTAACTGGGTGATTATAAAGATGCTCTACAGGTATCTCCGAAGGTGTTTGTTGGCTTGGCATAGATCGAGATTAGGATTTGTCACTCCGAGTATCGGAGAGGTATCTCTTGGCCCTCTCGGTAATGCACATCATATGAAGCCTTGCAAGCAATGTGACTAATGAGTTAGTTGCGGGATGTTGCATTACGGAGCGAGTAAAGAGACTTGCCGGTAAAGATATTGAACTAGGTATGAAGATACCGACGATCGAATCTCGGACAAGTAACATATCGATGACAAAGGGAATAACGTATGCTGACATAGCGGTTCGACCGACAAAGCTTCATAGAATATGTGGGAACCAATATGAGCATCCAGGTTCCGCTATAGGTTATTGACTGGAGAGGTGTCTCAGTCATGTCTGCATAGTTCTCGAACCCGTAGGGTCCGCACGCTTAACGTTTGATGATGATAAGTATTATATGAGTTATGTGTTTTGGTGACCGAAGGTTGTTCGGAGTCCCGGATGATATCACGGACATGACAAGGAGGCTCGAAATGGTCGAGAGGTAAATATTGATATATTAGAAGGTAGTATTCGGACACCGGAAGGATTCCGGAGTGTATAGGGTACATACCGGAGTACCGGAGGGGTTATCGGAACCCCCCCAGGGAAAGATATGGGCCATATGGGCCATAGGACGGAGGCACACCAGCCCACAAGGGGCTGGCGCGCCCCCCACAAGGGAGAAGGCTGAATTGGATTATGGGTGTGGGCGGTGCCCCCCTTTCCTTCTCCTACTCCCTCTCCTTCCCCCTTCCCCCCTCCGGTAAAAGGAAGGAGGGCGAATCCAACTAGGAGTCCAAGTGGGACTCCTCCCACTTGGGGCATGCCTAGGGCCGACCTCCTCTCCCTCCCTCCTCTATATACGGGGGGGCTATGAGACACACCAATTGCTCCAAGCCGTATGCGGTGCCCCCCTCCATAGTTTACGCCTCTAGTAATATTCTCATGGTGCTTAGGCGAAGCCCTGCATGGATCACATCACCATCACCGTTATCACGCCGTCGTGCTGTCGGAACTCATCTACTCCTTCGACCCTCTGCTGGGTCAAGATCTCAAGGGACGCCATCGCGCCGAACGTGTGCAGAACTCGGAGGTGCCATATGTTTGGTACTCGATCGATTGGAACAAGAAGGCGTTCGATTACATCAAGAGCATTGAGAAAATGCTTCTTCTTTCGGTCTATTGAAGGAAATATGCCCTAGAGGCAATAATAAAGTTATTATTTATTTCCTTATATCATGATAAATGTTTATTATTCATGCTAGAATTGTATTAACCGGAAACATAATACATGTGTGAATACATAGACAAATATAGTGTCACTAGTATGCCTCTACTTGACTAGCTCGTTAATCAAAGATGGTTAAGTTTCCTAACCATAGACATGAGTTGTCATTTGATTAACGGGATCACATCATTAGAAGAATGATGTGATTGACTTGACCCATTCCGTTAGCCTAGCACTTGATCGTTTAGTATGTTGCTATTGCTTTCTTCATGACTTATGCAATGTTCCTGCAACTATGAGATTATGCAACTCCCGTTTACCGGAGGAACACTTTGTGTGCTACCAAACGTCACAACGAATCGGGTGATTATAAAGGTGCTCTCTGGTGTCTCCGAAGGTACATGTTGGGTTGGCGTATTTCGAGATTAGGTTTTGTCACTCCGATTGTCGGAGAGGTATCTCTGGGCCCTCTCGGTAATAAACATCACTTAAGCCTTGCAAGCATTGTAACTCATGAGTTAGTTACGGGATGAAGTATTACGGAACGAGTAAAGAGACTTGCCGGTAATGAGATTGAACTAGGTATTGGATACCGACGATCAAATCTCGGGCAAGTAACATACCGATGACAAAGGGAACAACGTATGTTGTTATGCGGTTTGACCGGTAAAGATCTTCGTAGAATATGTAGGAACCAATATGGGCATCCAGGTCCCGCTATTGGTTATTGACCGAGAATGGTTTTAGGTCAAGTCTACATAGTTCTCGAACCCGTAGGGTCCGCATGCTTAACGCTTGATGATGCTTTTATTATGAGTTTATAAGTTTTGATGTACGAAGTTTGTTCGAGTCCCGGATGTGATCACGGGCATGACGAGGAGTCTCGGAATGGTCGAGACATAAAGATTGATATATTGGAAGCCTATGTTTGGACATCGGAATGGTTCCGTGAAATCGGCATTTCTGAGAGTACCGGAGGTTACCGAACCCCGGGGTTAATGGGCCTACATGGGCCAAGAGGAGAAGAGAGAGGAGCAGGGAGGGGCCGCGCCTCCCCTCCTAGTCTGAATAGGACAAGGGAAGGGGCGGCGACCCCCTTCCCTCCCCTCTTCCTCCTCTTTCCCCTTTTCTCTCTACTCCTACTTGGAAAGGGAGTCCTACTCTGGTGGGAGTAGGACTCCCCCTGGCGCCCCCTAGGCCGCCGCCTCCTCCCCAGCTCCTTTATATCTCGGGCGGGGCACCCCATAGACACACCAGTTGATCTACGGATCGTTCCTTAGCCGTGTGTGGTGCCCCCTTCCACCATATTCCACCTCGGTCATATCGTCGCGGAGTTTAGGCGAAGCCCTGCGCCGGTGGAACATCATCATCGTCACCACGCCGTCGTGCTGACGGAACTCATCTCCGGAGCTCGGCTGGATTGGAGACCGGAGATTGTCATCGAGCTGAACGTGTGCTGAACTCGGAGGCCCCGTACGTTCGGTGCTTGGATCGGTCGGATCGTGAAGACGTACGACTACATCAACCGCGTTGTGATAACGCTTCTGCTTACGGTCTACGAGGGTACATGGACATACACTCTCCCCTCTCGTTGCTATGACATCACCATGATCTTGCGTGTGCGTAGGAAATTTTTTGAAATTACTACGTTCCCCAACAGTGGTATCAGAGCCTAGGTTCTATGCGTTGATGTTATGTGCACGAGTAGAACACAAGTGAGTTGTGGGCGATACAAGTCATACTGCTTACCAGCATGTCATACTTTGGTTCGGCGGTATTGTGAGATGAAGCGGCCCGGACCGACATTACGCATACGCTTACGCGAGACTGGTTTCGCCGTTACGAGCACTCGTGCTTAAAGGTGGCTGGCGGGTGTCTGTCTCTCTCACTTTAGCTGAATCGAGTGTGGCTACGCCCGGTCCTTGCGAAGGTTAAAACATCACTAACTTGACGAACTATCGTTGTGGTTTTTGATGCGTAGGTAAGAACGGTTCTTGCTAAGCCCGTAGCAGCCACGTAAAATTTGCAACAACAAAGTAGAGGACGTCTAACTTGTTTTTGCAGGGCATGTTGTGATGTGATATGGTCAAGACATGATGCTATTGTATGAGATGATCATGTTTTGTAACCGAAGTTATCGGCAACTGGCAGGAGCCATATGGTTGTCGCTTTATTGTATGAAATGCAAACGCCCTGTAATTGCTTTACTTTATCTCTAAGCGGTAGCGATAGTCGTAGAAGCAATAGATGGCGTAAACGACAACGATGCTACGATGGAGATCAAGGTGTCGCGTCGGTGACGATGGTGACCACGACGGTGCTTCGGAGATGGAGATCACAAGCACAAGATGATGATGGCCATATCATATCACTTATATTGATTGCATGTGATGTTTATCCTTTATGCATCTTATCTTGCTTTGATTGACGGTAGCATTTTAAGATGATCTCTCACTAAAATTATCAAGTAGTGTTCTCCCTGAGTATGCACCGTTGCCAAAGTTCGTCGTCTTTGAGACACCACGTGATGATCGGGTGTGATAAGCTCTCGTCCATCTACAACGGGTGCAAGCCAGTTTTGCACACGCAGAATACTCGAGTTTTACTTGACGAGCCTAGCATATGCAGATATGGCCTCGGAACACGGAGACCGAAAGGTCGGCGTGAATCATATAGTAGATATGATCAACATAGTGATGTTCACCATTGAAAACTACTCCATCTCACGTGATGATCGGTCATGGTTTAGTTGATTTGGATCACGTAATCACTTAGATGACTACAGAGATGTCTGTCTAAGTGGGAGTTCTTAAGTAATATGATTAATTGAACTTAAATTTATCATGAACTTAGTCCTGGTAGTATTTTGCAAATTATGTTGTAGATCAATAGCTCGCGTTGTTGCTTTCATATGTTTATTTTGATATGTTCCTAGAGAACTGTGTTGAAAGATGTTAGTAGCAATGATGTGGATTGGATCCGTGATTTGAGGTTTATCCTCATTGATGCACAGAAGAATTATGTCCTTGATGCACCGCTAGGTGACAAACCTATTGCAGGAGTAGATGCAGACGTTATGAACGTTCGGCTAGCTCAAAATGATGACTACTTGATAGTTTAGTGCACCATGCTTAACGGCTTAGAATCGGGACTTCAAAGATGTTTTGAACGTCATGGACCATATGAAATGTTCCAGGAGATAAAGTTAATATTTTAAGAAAATACCCGAGTTGAGAGATATGAAGTCTCCAACAAGTACTATGGCTAAAAGATGGAGGAGAATTGCTCAACTAGTGAGCATGTGCTCAGATTGTCTGGGTACTTCAATCGTTTGAATTAAGTGGGAGTTAATCTTCCAGATAAGATAGTGATTGTCAAAATTCTCTAGTCACCATTACTAAGTTACTAGAACTTCGTGATGAACTATAGTATGCAAGGGATGACGAAAACGATTCCCGAGCTCTTCGTGATGTTGAAATCGACGAAGGTAGAAATCAAGAAAAAGCATCAAATGTTGATGATTGACAAAGATCACTAGTTTCAAGAAAAGGGCAAAGGGAAAGAAAGGGAACTTCAAGTGAAAGACAAGCAGGTTGTCACTCCCGCGAAGAAGCTCAAAGCTGGACCAAAGCCTGAAACTGAGTGCTTCCACTGCAAAGGAAATGGTCACTGGAAGCGGAAATGCCCTGAATATTTGGTGGATAAAAAGGATGGCAAAGTGAACAAGGGTATATTTGATATACAGGTTATTGATGTGTGCCTTACTAGTGTTTATAGTAGCCCCTGAGTATTTGATACTTGTTCGGTTGCTAAGATTAGTAACTCGAAACAGGAGTTAATAAATAGAGACTAGTTGAAGGGGAAGTGACGATGAGTGTTGGAAGTAGTTCCAAGATTGATATGATCATCATCGCACACTCCCTATACTTTCGGGATTAGTGTTAAACCTAAATAAATGTTATTTGGCGTTTGCATTGAGCATGAATATGATTTGATCATGTTTATTGCAATACGGTTATTCATTTAAAGTCGAGAATAATTGTTGTTCATTTACATGAATAAAACCTTCAAATGGTCATACACCCAATGAAAATAGTTTGTTGGATCTCGATCGTAGTGATACACATATTCATAATATTGAGGCCAAAAGATGCAAAGTTAATAATGATAGTGCAACTTATTTGTGGCACTGCCGTTTGGGTCATATCGGTGTAAAACGCATGAAGAAACTCCATACTGATGGACTTCTGGAATCACTTGATTATGAATCACTTGGTACTTGCGAACCGTGCCTCATGGGCAAGATGACTAAAACACCGTTCTCCGGAACTATGGAGAGAGCAACAGATTTGTTGGAAATCATACATACAGATGTATGTGATCCAATGAGTGTTGATGCTCGTGGCAAGTATCGTTATTTTCTGACCTTCACAAGATGATTTGAGCAGATATGGGTATATCTACTTGATGAAACATAAGTCTGAAATAGTTGAAAGGTTCAAAGAATTTCAGAGTGAAGTGGAAAAATCATCGTAACAAGAAAATAAAGTTTCTGTGATCTGATCACGGAGACGAATATTTGAGTTACGAGTTTGGTCTTCAATTAAAACAAAGTGGAATAGTTTCACAGCTCACGCCACCTGGAACACCACAACATTATGGTGTGTCCGAACGTCGTAACCGCACTTTATTGGATATGGTGCGGTCTATGATGTCTCTTATTGATTTACCATTATCGTTTTGGGGTTATGCATTAGAGACAGCTGCATTCACGTTAAAAGGGCACCATCAAAATCCGTTGAGACGACGCCTTATGAACTGTGGTTTGGCAAGAAACCAAAGTTGTCGTTTCTTAAAGTTTGGGGCTGCGATACTTATGTGAAAAAGTTTCATCCTGATAAGCTCAAACCCAAATTGGAGAAGTGCGTCTTCATAGAATACCCAAAGGAAACTGTTGGGTACACCTTCTATCATAGATCCGAAGGCAAGATATTCGTTGCTAAAAATGGATCCTTTCTAGAGAAGAAGTTTCTCTCGAAAGAAGTGAGTGGGAGGAAAGTAGAACTTGATAAGGTAATTGTACCTTCTCCTGAATTGGAAAGTAGTTCATCACTGAAATCAGTTCCAGTGATTCCTACACCAATTAGTGAGGAAGCTAATGATGATGATCATGAAACTTCAGATCAAGTTACTACAGAACCTTGTAGGTCTTCCAAAGTACAAGTCCGCACCAGAGTGGTATGGTAATCCTGTTCTGTAATTCATGTTACTAGACCATGATGAACCTACGAACTATGAGGAAGCGATGATGAGCCCAGATTCCGCAAAATGGCTGGAGGCCATGAAATCTGAGATAGGATCCATGTATGAGAACAAAGTGTGGACTTTGGTGGACTTGCCCAAAGATTGGCAAACCATAGAAAATAAATGGATCTTCAAGAGGAAGACGGACGTTGATAGTAGTGTTACTATCTACAAAGCTCGACTTGTCGCAAAAAGGTTTTTGACAAGTTCAAGATGTTGAATACAATGAGATTTTCTCACTCGTATCGATGCTTAAGTCTGTCTGAATCATGTTAGCAATTGCCACTTTTATGAAATCTAGCAAATGGATGTCAAAATTGCATTCCTTAATGGATTTATTAAAGAAGAGTTGTATATGATGCAACCAGAAGGTTTTGTCAATCCTTAAGATGCTAAAAAAGTGTGCAAGCTCTAGCAATCCATCAATGGACTGGTGCAAGCATCTCGGAGTTGGAATATACGCTTTGATGAGTTGATCAAAGCATATGGTTTTATACAGACTTTTGGAAAGGCCTGTATTTACAAGAAAGTGAGTGGGAGCACTACAGCATTTCTGATAAGTATATGTGAATCGGAAATAATGTAGAATTATTCTGCAAAGCTTAAAGGAGTGTTTTGAAAAGAGTTTTTCAAAGCAAGACCTCGGTGAAGTTGCTTACACATTGAGCATCAAGATCTATATAGATAGATCAAGACGCTTGATAAGATTTTTTTCAAATGAGTACATACCTTGATAAATTTTTGAAATAGTTCAAAATGGAACAGTCAAAGAAGGAGTTCTTGCCTATGATGCAAAGGTGTGAAGTTGAAGTAAGACTCAAGACCCGCCCATGGCAGAAAATAGAAAGAGAATGAAAAGTCATTCCCTATGCCTCAGTCATAGGTTCTATAAAGTATGCTATGTCAGTGAACTGCACCTATTGTATACCTTGCTCTGAGTTTGACAAAGGAATACAATTTTGATCTAAGAGTAGATCACTGGACAGCGGTCAAGAATATCCTTAGTGAGGACTGAGGACATATTTCTCAATTATGGAGGTGATAAAAGAGCCCATCGTAGAAAGTTACAACGATGCAAGCTTTTACACCAATCCAGATGACTCTAAGTCTCAATCTGGATACATACTGAAAGTGGGAGCAATTAGCTAGAGTAGCTCCATGCAGAGCATTGTAGACATAGAATATTTGCAAAATACATATGGCTCTGAATGTAACAGACCCGTTAACTAAGTTTCTCTCACGAGCAAAACATGATCACACCTTAGTACTCTTTGGGTGTTAATCACATAGCGATGTGAGCTAGATTATTGACTCTAGTAAACCCTTCGAGTGTTGATCACATGAAGATGTGAACTATGGGTATTAATCACATATAGATGTGAATATTGGTGTTACATCACATGGCGATGTGAACTAGATTATTGACTCTAGTGCAAGTGGGATACTGAAGGAAATATGCCCTAGAGGCAATAATAAAGTTATTATTTATTTCCTTATATCATGATAAATGTTTATTATTCATGCTAGAATTGTATTAACCGGAAACATAATACATGTGTGAATACATAGACAAACATAGTGTCACTAGTATGCCTCTACTTGACTAGCTCGTTAATCAAAGATGGTTAAGTTTCCTAACCATAGACATGAGTTATCATTTGATTAACGGGATCACATCATTAGAAGAATGATGTGATTGACTTGACCCATTCCGTTAGCGTAGCACTTGATCGTTTAGTATGTTGCTATTGCTTTCTTCATGACTTATACAATGTTCCTCGCAACTATGAGATTACGCAACTCCGCTTACGGAGGAACACTTTGTGTGCTACCAAATGTCACAACGAATCGGGTGATTATAAAGGTGCTCTACAGGTGTCTCTGAAGGTACATGTTGGGTTGGCGATTTCGAGATTAGGTTTTGTCACTCCGATTGTCGGAGAGGTATCTCTGGGCCCTCTCGGTAATACACATCACTTAAGCCTTGCAAGCATTGTAACTAATGAGTTAGTTACGGGATGAAGTATTACGGAACGAGTAAAGAGACTTGCCAAGAACGAGATTGAACTAGGTATTGGATACCGACGATCAAATCTCGCAAGTAACATACCGATGACAAAGGAACAACGTATGTTGTTATGCGGTTTGACCGATAAAGATCTTCGTAGATATGTAGGAACCAATATGGGCATCCAGGTCCCGCTACTGGTTATTGACCGAGAATGGTTTTAGGTCATGTCTACATAGTTCTCGAACCCGTAGGGTCCGCACGCTTAACGTTTCGATGACAGTTTTATTATGAGTTTATAAGTTTTGATGTACCGAAGTTTGTTCGGAGTCCCGGATGTGATCACGGGCATGACGAGGAGTCTCAGAATGTTCGAGACATAAAGATTGATATATTGGAAGCCTATGTTTGGACATCGGAATGGTTCCGGGTGAAATCGGCATTTTACCGGAGTACCGGGAGGTTACCGGAACCCCCCGGGGGGTTAATGGGCCTACATGGGCCAAGAGGGAGAAGAGAGAAGGAGCCAGGAGGGGGCCGCGTGCCCCTCCCCCTCCTAGTCCGAATAGGACAAGGGAAGGGGGGCGGCGCCCCCCTTTCCTTCCCCTCTTCCTCCTCTTTCCCCCTTTTCTCTCCTACTCCTACTTGGAAAGGGGAGTCCTACTCCCGGTGGGAGTAGGACTCCCCCCTTGGCGCGCCCCCTAGGCCGGCCGCCTCCTCCCCCCTGGCTCCTTTATATACGGGGGCGGGGGGCACCCCATAGACACACAAGTTGATCTACGGATCGTTCCTTAGCCGTGTGCGGTGCCCCCTTCCACCATATTCCACCTCGGTCATATCGTCATGAGTTTAGGCGAAGCCTGCGCCGTGGAACATCATCATCGCCACCACGCCGTCGTCTTGTGGAACTCATCTCCGGAGCTCGGCTGGATCGGAGGCCGGAGATTGTCATCGAGCTGAACGTGTGCTGAACTCGGAGGCCCCGTACGTTCGGTGCTTGGATCGGTCGGATCGTGAAGACGTACGACTACATCAACCGCGTTGTGATAACGCTTCCACTTACGATCTACGAGGGTACGTGGACATACACTCTCCCCTCTCGTTGCTATGACATCACCATGATCTTGTGTGTGCGTAGGAATTTTTTTGAAATTACTACGTTCCCCAACATCTATGAGGGTACGAGGATACGTTTCCCACATGCTTAGGTCCCATAGAAGAAAAGGGAATGAATGTCTAACACCTTGCCACCGTCGCACGGCCGCAAACATTGAGATACATGGTTTTGAATTCTAGGAAATCCGAAACTCGTCTGCAATTCATGAAACTTTGCATGCTATCATGGAACGACATCAACATGTTGTGGTAAATTTTTTGTTCTATTTGGGGCAGGTTTGGGTATAAGCTTCTCACATACCAGAGCTTGTGACAACAAGCCTCATGGTTCCGGTAGGGAATGTGCCTCATTGGTGGATGAAAGATATCTTTTGCCTCTTCCTGTTTTCAATTTTTTTACTAGTGGCAACCTAGAGCAACAGGAGTGTCATGTTAAAATTTGCATTTTCGGGGTTCGTTTAGACATTTTTATACATTAACTGAGTTTTCTAGGCATTTTATGTGCATAATTCAAATTTGAACTACATGCACATGCTCCAGTACAGAAAAATGGGTTGACATATCAAATGTGTGTCCTTGTGTGCATGCTTAGGTCACATGCAAGAAATCAGAATAAATTTCAAACACCAGGGCACTTTTGATTGCCGACAAAACGTTGAGATACTTTGCTTTTAAATTCTAGTAAATCCAAAACTCGTCTGAAATTCATGAAACTTGGCATGCTATCATGGAATGGCACCCGACATATGGTGGTATTTTTTGTATCCATTTTGAGAGAAGGTGCACTCGAATAACAGCCAACAAAGGCATTTTGAAACAAATACCTGCCACTTTAACATCTCAAATGTTCCTATAATTTAAATCGTGTGTGTTCTGTTAATCATTCACGTGATGCCACGCGTCACACTTTCAATGGCTAGGAGGTGTCGTGCGGACAGCTGCTTGACTAAACGGGAGGCGTGCGAGCCCAGTTCGCTATGCGAGCTGGCCGAGAGGCATGCAAGCTGTCCTCCAATGTGCAGGATCACCGGGAAGCATGCGAGTTGTATGCGGCGCAGCCTCACTGGGAAGTGAGCCCTTTGACTTCCATGGCCGCCTGCCTTGCTCTCATCCTCTCCATTAATGGCGCACGAGCCGCTGTTTAATACGGGCGGCCTTACTATTCGCCTCACATTCCCCTCCCGCAGACCTGCACCAACGCCATGGCGTAAAAGGATCATCTGCCACTAGTCTTCCAGTTTGGTGAAGTCGACTCCGAGCCGGACGAGATAGAAAATAAGGAGGAATGAGGCCTCATGGACATGGCCCTGAATGAGCTGGTCGCGGCGGTTGTTGCCCCCGCGCCCGTCCTAGCTCCCATCCGCGCGCCCGTGCCAGCGCCCATCCCCATAGCATTGACGGGCTGGTCGCCGAGCACTATCGCAGAGTTCAAAGCCGCTGGCGTCAGCGAGGTCTCCGCGGACCCGCGCGAGCTCGTGTACATGCTAGTGCTCGTGCCCGTGCGTGCCCCTGCTCCCACCGTGACGACAGTCCCCGTACGTTTTTCTGCACCCACCGCGCCAGTGCTCGAGCGCGCACCCTCTCAGAGGCATGGGACGCCGCCGTCGACCGTTACCTCGCAGCGCCGCGAGTTTCCATCCTCCCGCGCCCCGCCTGTCGATCGCGCGATGACATGATATTTGATTTCAAAGTGAGAATATTATGTGCTGCCTTGAAGACTTCAACAACGGCGTTCCAAAGGACGACAACGACAACGCCGGTGCGGCACGCCGCCTCCGGAATTAGTTTTTTGGGGTTTAATATTGTATCTCGATCATATGAATATAAATTTGCAGTGTGACTGAATGAAATATATGGTTTGAACGAACTTTTTTTCTCTCTGAATGTACAGACTTATCGAACAATTTTCTTTGGAAAAACATCAATGATTTTTAAATATAAAATACTCATCACAAACGTTTTAGATAAAACACCCGTATGCAAACCGACAGCTTCCCCAGGAAGCCAAGGGAAAATGTGCCGAGCAGGATTTGTGCAGATCTTCATCACAAACGTTTTAGATAGAACACCCGTATGCAAAGTGAGAGCTATGATCTTCCCATGTAAGCCAAGGAAAAATTCACCACGCAGGATTTGTGCATCTCTTCAACACAAACGGTTCATATTGAACATGGTATGCAAAGCGAGACTTCGGCGCTAAGCCAAGAGAAAATCTGGCATGCAAGATTTGTACATCCCTTCAACGCAAACGGTTTTTTGGATGACCCGTGTGCAACCACATATAGACATTTTAGTAAGATTTGCATCTGTCATATTGGATATATTGCCATTTGGCAAACTGGAAAGATTAGCATTTGTTGATCTAATAACATTTCCCTTTGTCAACCTTGTAACACTTCCATTTGTTAACATATGCAGCTAAAAATCACTAGCACTATCTAATTTTTGCAACTAAAATTCAATAATTAAGCATAGATTTCATTCATAGAATAAGCAGTCGTTCTTTATACAAACAGTCAACTCGATAGCTGAACCGACCAAACTTTCCTCCAATTGTTGCCAACCACGTACTGAAATAGCTAGTTCAACTATATATACTAGCTCATTTTAAGTACGTTGTACAGTTCAACCACATCTATAGTCAGATGAACTGAACAAAATTGCCCCTAAATACTACTCTATGGAGGGGCTTTGTACTACTTCCGGCAGCCTCTCCTCTGCTGAGCACGCTTAGTAAGAGACAGCGGAGAAGGAGCCTACCGACGAGCTGGACAACTGCAGTACAGTGTCTGCCGCTGCTGCACCTTCAGCGACGCTCACCTCGAACGCCCTCCGCCGCTCCAGACGACCCCTCTCAAAGCGGCGGGACTCCTCGTAGATCTCCTGATTCCTTTCCTCTGCGGTACCATGTGCTGCGGCCACGGTGGCGGTAAGACTCTTTGCATGCTTGACGAGGCGCTCCTCCTTCTCCCGCACGAACTCGATGTAGCGTGCAATGTCACTGACGCACGTGCGGGCCTCCACCTCCGCCTCCCGCCTTCGGGCGGCGGTGGCGGGGTGGGTGATGACCCCGGCGGTCGACGGTGGGGTGGCAGCCACGGTGACCGATGATGGGGTGGCGGCCA
This sequence comes from Aegilops speltoides, assembly GCA_021437245.1. Taxonomy (NCBI): domain Eukaryota; kingdom Viridiplantae; phylum Streptophyta; class Magnoliopsida; order Poales; family Poaceae; genus Aegilops; species Aegilops speltoides. The sequence continues at coordinate 400,303,498 of CM038142.1, read as the reverse complement.
CGACCACCACCTCCCGCCATCGGGTCGCGGTGGCGGAGCGAGTGATGGCCACGGTGGCCGATGGTGGGGTGGCGACAAGACGTGCGAGAGAAGCACGAAAGGACACGTACACATACGGTTAATAAGAAAACGTTTGCGATTTAATTACGTACTACCCCCGTCCTGGTTTATAAGTCATCTTTGTGTTTTTGTGCCAAATTTTGACTAGAGATTTAACTAATAAAATACGAATGCATGTCGGCAAAGATTATATCGTAGGATTCGTATTTGAACATAGTTTCCAATTATATGATTTTTATAACATGCATTAACATTTTGTTAGTCAAATTTGAGGTCAAAATATGGCATAGAATATAAAGGAGACAAATAGACCAAGACGGAGGTAATAGCACACGGCTGCTCTGTATGCAGCGTGGCAACTACCGACTGGCTTGTAGACGACCATTTCCTGCGTGTTCAACTGCTCTATGTGTGTGGTTGCTCGCGGTTGAGACGGCCATGGCGCGCTCTTGTCACGTCCAGCCACACGTGCTCTGCTCTCGTGTCCCTCCGGGCGCTCTGCCCTCGTCCCTCCATGCGCTGCCAGTGTTTGGGGCCAGCGCACAATCATGTACGCTCATGATGCCATTATGCATGCGGTTGCGCCGAGCGTGGCGCCATGATGCAGTTACCTGCTGCAAAAGCTGCCATGCGGACGCGCCAAGAATCCAGGCCACCCACCCCCCATTTATTCCTGCGGCCATTTACCTTCATATCTCGCGCCACACGACACAATAAGCACTCACGACGACACGTACAGAGAGGACATCCAGCGGTTCCAACGGCGCTCCTAGTGGCCCCAATGGCGCTCCCAGCGGCTGACGACGACAACGGGGGAAAGTTCACCATGCATCACATAGTGGACACCCACGTGAGGACAAGTACCAAGTGGTCGGCTTCGACCTCGAGTTCACTAGCGGTCGTGTCGGGCATAATCAAAAGGTTGTCGTCGCCCAGTTATGCGTGAAACATGACGTCCTCGTCTACCACTACCACCTGGCCACAAGGCGTTGCGATCGTTTCTCCATGTTTATCAACAGCTCCGACTACAGTTTGGCTACGGTGGACACCACCAACGATCTAAAAGCGCTCAAGGTTTCGGGCTTGACCTACCAGAATCTTGTCAACATTTGTGAACAGTACAAGATCCGGGGCAGCAACGACAACAAACAGAACTCCCTGGTTAACCTCGCCTCGGCCATCATCGACCCCTACTACATGAAGATGAAGGGTGAGAGCAAGAAGGACAAGTAAGTCTGGCACAGTGTTTGGCATTAGAGACTGGATGAAGAACACGTCAAGTACGCAACCAAGGACGCGTACACAAGCTACAAGGTGTACAGGCAGATCGTTGACATGAGGAAGTGTCTTCTTCCTGCCTCAGACGAGGGATCGAGCCACAGAGCAGTGGCGGGAGCGTCACAAGAAGTAGATGACTAGACGATCGTTTCTCCTAGTTTAGAATGTGTGCAATTGTTTATTGAGGTGTGTGAGAATGATCTGTATAGTCACATATGTAATTTGATGTTTATTTCAGTTATATATGTTATTCTTCTATAGATAGAGCAAATCACACGGCTTATTAGCAGCAATCGTCTATGTTATCACTGGTCTTCGCACACATTTATGATTTTTGACCTATTTACCGCGTATCACACACATCTTGTTCAGTTAAATTGTTTCTGTTGTCTTGGTTCATCGCAAATAGTTCATCCGAGCGAATTGTAGGCCCTCCTTCGCACACACCTTGATATGGCAGATCGTTTCTATTGTGTTGCCTAATCACACATAGTTCATCCTAGTGAACTGTATGTTATATATTGCACACACCCTCATCTAGTTGCCCGTTTCTGTTGTTATGCCTCATTGCAAATAGTTCTGCTGGATTAACCGTTTGCCATGCATTGCACACGCAACTCTAATCTAAATCGTGTTTAATGTCAACGCCATCACAAATGTTTTGTGTCTTTTTTTACGGTTTTATTACATCACCGTCTGTGCTTAATGCATAGCATACAGTTTTGTCGAAGGGTCTCTGATTGGACTGTCGCGTTTGGACCAACCTGCAATAGTGAACAAGCTAGTCTAGTATAGGCTCACTAGGGACACGGTATTTGTTTATGCATCCACACATGTATTTAAGTTTCCGGTCAATACAATTCTAGCATGAATAATAGATCTTTATCATGATTAAGGAAATATATTAATAACTATTTTATTATTGCCTCCAGGCATATTTCCATCAGATATCACATGGGGAAAGTAGTACGGACTGTGAGGAAGGCCCGTAGAATGTTGTCAAGGTCAATGTTGCCACAAGGCGTTTGGCGCTGTTGGTGACTAGGTCAGTAACCTCCCAAAGGAGCTCAAAGTTGAAGCCAAGTAGTGAATATTATCCTTGATCGGCGCCACAAAGATAGCAGCAGCATCCGCATACAAGGATGCATGGATGGTCCGACCACGAAGAGGATGCAACAAGCCTTGCTCGGTAGTCTTGGCAAGGATGTGGTGGAGCGGATCAATAGCGAGGACAAAAAGCAGAGGGGAGAGAGGATCCCCTTGTCGAAGACCGCAGCCATGCTTAATTCGATCACTAGCAACAACATTTAGCAAAACTCTAGATGAGGACGTGGATAGGAGGGCGGAGACCCAATCTCGAAACCGGCTCAGAAACTGGTGGTGACGAAGCAAGTCCATCAAATAATCCCATCTCACAGAGTCGAAGGCTTTCTTGATGTCGAGCTTGAAGAGCAAGGACCGTGTTTTGTTGCGGTGCTATCGATCCAAGTTGCGTACATACATAAAGTTATCATGGATACTCTATTACTCTATGAAAGCATTTTGAGTATTGGAAACGAGGTTGGGCATGTGATGAGCAAGGCGGGTGGCCATCATCTTAGCAATGATCTTTGCAACAGTATGAATAAGACTTATGGGCCTAAGTCGGATATGTCCTCCGCCCCATCTTTTTTGGGAATGCGAGCAATGTTAGCGGAGTTGAGACAATGAAGGTCGGAGATGCGAAGGGCAAAAAAAAAATGTTGAACACTTGCATAATTTCAGGTTTCAAAATGTCCCAACATTCCTTGAAGAAAGCCCTAGTGAAGCCATCCGGACCCGGGGCCTTGTCGCTGGGGAGGTCATAAATTGCACCGCAAACCTCCTCCTCTGTGAACAGGGCATCTAAATCTGAGAGGGTAAGTTGAATGGGGGATGCAAGACCAATTGTGATCCGGCGCATGAGGTGGGGTGCGCATCTTGGCCGAATGAACGCTTCTTTTAGAAAAAAAAACTATGAGCCGTCTCTTGCATGGTTAAGTTTTGCGGTGCTGCCATATTATGTGCAGTCGAAAGTTCAAGGACGAAGTTGTTCGTACGTATGATCACAGTTTCAGCATAACAACTACCAAAGTTCATCTCATAAACAAAACCACCAAAGTTTAAACTCAAATTTAAACTATTTTTAAAAAGTCCTGAATTCAAATTAAGGAGCTTATCACGCCCAGTTTAATTCCGCGGAGTTGATAAGTACACACAGTTTATCGTATCATGCAAATAGCCAAGAAATCCCTACTGGAACCTCTGTCAAAAATCTAGAACAAGCAAAAACACAATCCAGAGTTGAAAGCATCGGTACTCAAACAAGTCTCTTTTTTCTGAAATGTGACAAAAACTTGGCATTTTCATTAATTAAGAAGAAAAGAATTAACCGGTTAATTGACGGAAAACCGGACTAAAACCGATACAACCTAACCCATATGACATGGGCACCACCGGCCAATCTGGCCACCGACATGGATCCTGAAGCTGCAAAGAAGAAAGACATTCGTCGAGAAGTCGCAAGCGTCATCGTCATCACCGGTTACCACGAGCGGGCGACTCCAACTTCACCATAGAGCTCCATCATCGAAGCCAACCTGCAAACAGCCGCAAAAGACACGATGGCACATGTAAACGGATGGCCACACGTGAAAGCGACCGACAGCTCCGGCTTTGATGAAGAGCATCGCAAGGGAAATATGCATGGTTTGTGCCGACCATGCCCTCTGCAAACGACTACCGAGTGTCTGCCATCGTCACCACTTGGACTCGCTCCATCGCAGCTCCGACTTCAAAGCAACCAACGAAAGGGCACCTCGGACACGCCGGGAAGAACCGACTACCAAAGTCCAAACCGCGACCCGAGCTCCTCTTGACGTCATCATCGTTGCCAACACAGAAACCAACGCCCCGCCTCAGCAAACCACACGGCGAAGATGCCGCCATCCACCACTCTCCCAATCGTAGCCAGCTCCGAGACGATGCCCTCAAAGAGGAGAAAGACGCGAAGACGCCTCCATCACCCGATTCGGCTGACCTGAGGTTTTCCTCCGGAGCCAAAGCTGTGGAGAGGAGGAGCACACCTCCAAGACGACGCTTCCAAAAAAGTTCATGGCACCCGCGGGCCCCGCCATCGCTGGCTTCGATGAAGATCGGAATAAGGATTCCTTCCGGAGTTGCGTCAACCACCTGCCGCCACCGACCGCCGCCCACTGACCACCATCCCAGCCGTCATTCATTCTCACACAGGCCCAGCACCCATCAGTGCCATGCTAACCCATCCATCTGGGAGTCGTTCTGCCGCCCAGCCCTGATTCGTGTGACTGATCATACGCGCCGGAATTGGTCAGGAAGATGGATCACACGATCGACCTGTCGGCCTGCCCGTGGATTCAGCGCATCTCCCTCGCTGCGTCATCATCTCGGCCGAACAATAATTCGCCCCTAGAAGGAGAAGGAGACGAGTGCTGGGCGCTGACACGCAATGGCATATGGAGGTGCACCACCAGGTGAGTGCATCGTGGGCTCTAATCTTTACCGTACGTAGCGCCAAAACAAAGAGAAACAAAAAGTGACACCGGGCAAAAGAGGAACTCCCACTTCCTCGCCACCACCGTGTCAGCCACCGTCGCCCCAGACTGAAACCATCAGCCGATCCGGTCTCTTTTTTTTTGAAACGAGGCAAAATATTTGCCATTATCATTGATTATGGAGAAGAGAATTGCCCGGTTAATTCACGGAAAACCAGGCTAAAACCGATACAACCCAACCCACATGACATGGGCACCACCGGCCATCCTGGCCACCGACATGGGACACAACCCCGACGGCACATGCCACCAGATGGCCACACGCGCAAGCCACCGACAGCTCCGACTTTGACGGCGAGCCTCACAAGGAAGATATGCAGGACTTGCGCCGACCGTGCCCTCCGCAAACGACCACCGGCGCTGTCATCGTCACCACTGGATCCGCTCCACCGCAGCTCCGACTTCAAAGCAACCAAGCAACCCACGAAGAGCACCTCGGACACGGCGGAAAGAACCGACTATCAAGTCCAAGCCGCGATCCGAGCTCCTCTCGACGCCATCATCGTTGCCAACCGAAACCAGCGCCCAAAGAAACCACGCGCGAAGATGCCACCATCCACGGCAAAGATGCCGCAATCCACCGATCTCTCGTCGTGGCGGCCCGAGACGATGCCCCAAGGAGGAGAAAGACGCGAGACGCCTCCATCGTCCGATCCGGCGGATTCGAGGTTTCTCCGAGCCAAAGCCGTGGGGAGGAGCACCTCCACGGCGACGCTTCCAAGAAAGATCACGACACCTGCGGGCGCCGCCGTCGCCGGCTCCGATGACGACCGGAGCAAGGATTTCTCCCGGAGACCACCACCCCCACCGACCGCCGCCCACCAATCACCACCCCTCTCGAGACCGACCTCCCTAGCCGCGGGATCCCACGATCCACCGCGCCCGAGCACGCACCACCCCGCCGTAGCCGCCGTCCACCACCGCAACACCATAGTGACCACCACCACGCGGCAGAACCATTGCATCGCAGGAGCAGCAGAAGATCGTAACCACCAAGGCGAGATCCAGATCGGGCAGCTCAATGAAGCGGCGAGGCGAGCAGTAGGCCTCGACCGCAAGACACCTCGAGCTCGAGAGATGCCACGCCCGCCGCCCCACCAGCCACCGCGCTCGCCGCCTTGATCACCGCCGCGCCGGCCAAGGATCTGCGCCCAAGCACACATCCAGAGCCGAGCCGGCCCAACCACGCGCGCCGCCCACTCCTGTGTCACGGCCGGAGCCGGACCGAGGCCGCCGCCGCGCCCCAACCTCGCGCGCACCCGACGCTAAGCGAACGCCGGCCGCCCGTCCATGCCGGCCGCCGCCCGCGAGGTCCCAGACGGGACCGCCAAGCGCGAATGATCGCGACCACGCGCCACCGCCGCGATCAACGCCTCGCCGGCGCCAAGACCATCTCCGCCAAGGCCAGACGCCGCCCGCCGAAGCCGAAGGCGGACAGCCGTCTATCGCTGCGATATCCCCTTTTCCCGAGCGACAGCAGCCAGAGAACGCGCCCCGCCGCCGCCGGCTCCGCACAGGCTTTGCCTGCCGGAGGCCACCGGCGACGGCGAGGAAGAGAGAGCCGGGGAGAGGGGGAGGCTGCGGGGGATGGGGGGCCGCCGCCCGTGTCGCCCCGGGGAAGGAGCGGCGCGGGGGCCGGGAAGGAACTCAATACAAGCGCGGGGGCCGGATACGGTCTCTTTCGACGGCGTGGCCCGATCTACCTGCTCCTCTTGCCGTTCCGGGTACACTAAACACGCGTCCGGCGCGGGACGCCGTGCGCCCAGGGTGAGCCATGTTCGTCCGTCGTCTCGGCCAGGCCGCTCGAAACGGCAACCCGAATTCGCGGGGCTCGCTCGCTCGGTCGGTCGCCATCTACCCCGAAGTCTGAACCGAAGCCCCAGCACATGCCGGCCGGCACCAGAGCGCCCATCCCGCCGTCTAGTCTCGCTTTTGCACCGGCGGGCGCGCGGGGGTCGCTCGTTCCGGCCCGCTTTTGCCCGGCTCGCGGGGCGGCCGCGCGGAAAGCGCTTTACACGCAGCGCGCCCGCAGGCCGACACCTCACGCCCAGGGACGGGGAGAGATTGTTGTTCGATCCTGGACTTGACTGGACGGGACCCGTCACGGTCGTCAGATGAACTGTTTGTTGTTCACTGTCGCGTGTAGCGCTGCGGTTGACAGATTAGGGCATGTTTCCCGACGCACTGTCACGTTGTGTCGTTCACGCCAGTGATCGACCGACCAAAGCACGACACGAGTAATGTAATGGGCCATGCTACTTGAACTCAATACTGCCTACGGACCTGCTACGTGGATGTAAGATAAGGTCACACTTAGACAACAAGATGCGGAGGCAACAAATTTCTCCGCGAAGAAATGACGCTAAAACCCGCTTCTGCCGAGGTCAAAACCACTTCAGAAAGCGAAACTAGCTAATAGCTACCCGGTTTAACCAACGTCTAACGCCACCTACGTCTGCTCCTCTACCACCACGCGTGCTTGATTTCTTCAGCGCCGAATCCAACCGGATGTTACGTAGATGAAACCATGGGTAAAATTAGGTCGGACTCGGTTGAAAGACGACCCTCTTTCCACCCAAGACTTTTTCCGTTCGACACGTCCTACGAACCCCAAAAACTCCCTTAATCATGGGCGACACGACACCGATCGCCCTCCCCACAATCTTCCCCTGGAAAAGAGGCAAGAAATCACAAACCACCACCTCCTCTGACCAACACCGGCAATGATACGATGCAAGAAAAGAGCAGCGCAACGCATGATCTTGGGACGTTTCGCGCGTCCAAGGAGACCACGCCAGGTGTCCGTCTCTCTGCTGTGGCCTACCTGAACCTTTCTCTTTTCTTTCCGCACATGTGCCATGGTCGCCCACGAGCGACCTCCCCGATGGCTCGATCTGCGGTGCCATTGCAGCCCCACCCCGGAGCAGGCGGGCACCAATGGAATGGAGCTTTCTTCTCCGTGCTTGCTGATGGATGGGACAAGTTCCAGGTCCCTACTCCTTCCTACTCGATGCGGCCCTCGACCTAACCGCCCGCGCGCGCGCCACCTGGATGCATGGAAGCGACCCATGGCGAATCACACCCAACACAATGATTTCGACAGGACGAGCGCCATTAAGCCGTGCCGAGGACGAAAATATCACGACCGGGTACCACCACCACAAGCGTATCGAGCATATGATTCCTTGTTTTTTCACTGCAGCCTGTGAAGTTTGCAGTAGATCCATGCACAAGTACTTTAGATTGTGCCAGGAAGATCGCGGTGCAGGTTCTTTGCGTGAGCTAGCATGCATCGAACATCGCTTTTCCCCTAAAGAGTGCGAGCAATAACGCCTGGACCATCGCCTTTCAGCTGCTTCTGCCCGTCGATCTGGCTCCGGCGAGTACGTACGTATGTCACGCTCACGTACGCAAGATCGGTTGGAAATGTGAGCAATTTACTACTCCCTCCGTCCCAAAATTTTTGTCTTAAATTTGTCTAAATGCGAATGTATCAAGTCACGTTTTAGTATTATGTTCATCCGTATCTAGACAAATGTAAGACAATAATTTTGGGACGGAGGGAGTACATGATTTTATTAACGGAAATACTGAATAAAGCATGACTAAAATAGCAGAGATAAAGCAAGTCATGCGATCTGTTAGAGATAAGGTAAATATGATCTTCACATATGAACTGTAGGCAAACATATCCAGGGCAAGCAGCATATATGAAGTAGAGCCTAACATATGTAGGGCAAACAGTAGAACAAGGAACTGTGACATGACCTCTAACAGAAAGAGTAAGAACATGTACGGGACAGCAGCAGTAGCGGTAGCACTGGACTTGGGGTCGGTGTCCTCGCCAGCCATGTCGTCGAGGAGGTTGTCGACGTCGGGGAAGAAGTCATCGTTGGGGAAGTAGTCGTCGGAGTCGGTGACGATGGAGTGGAGTCAATAGTCGCGTAAAGCGCTCCCCAAAAACCTTATCACCCTTCTCCCGTACAGTACTCAAAAGGTGCGGTTTTGAAGGTCCATTGTTCCGACCTGCGGTGCACGCCGCAAGCCGGAATGGGAAAGAGTGCGAGCAATAGCGCCTGGACCACGAGCGAGCATCGGAGCTTTCAGCTGGTTCTGCCCGTCGATCTGGCTCCGGCGAGTACGTACGTATATGTCACGCTCACGCACGCAAGATCTACCGGCGTATCCTATTCGGGGAGTCGGCCAATTGGGCCGATGAGCATGTCGCCGTCGTTTACGATAGCCGAGGGCGAGACGGGTGACGACGACGTACGCGTACATGTACATGTGGTGGCTCTCCTGATTAATTACCCCCTGTGAATTGTGTATCTGCAGGCAGACTCGGTTAGGGACGTAACGAGAGTGTCTTTCTTCCGCCAGAAGAAAGAAAAGGCGACCTCGTCGCCAGGAGTCTTCCCCGCCGCCGTCGTCTGGCGGCTCCCCTCCCCCGGTGGTGAGGGGGGTCGCCGGATCCACGCGCGTGGATCGTTTTCTTTCCTGTAGATTAGGTTTTTAGGCCGTTCATCGTCTTGGCTTCGGCGGCGGCGATGGCGGCGCTGAATAAAGTTTCTTCAGATCCTACTCCAACAAGGCGATCGGTCCTATGGTTGGGGGTGGATTTAGCAATCAGTCTGTTCAAGCAAGGATTGCGTGGCGGCGGCGACATCCTTGTGGTGGACCTGTGTCCTCGGGCTCCGCCGTTCGCGACGGCGTTGCTCCAGCCGCGGGCGCGGAGCTTGGGAGGTAGTCCAGAGCGGATGCAGATTGTGGTGCAGATCGGCGACATCTGGAAGATGGTGGATCGTGTCGCGGGTTCGCGGTTCGTGGATGGCGATGTGGTTTTCTCTGCGGCGTTCTAGTCGTGTGGGGTGCGGATCCGGAGTTCGATGGCGTGTCCGGATGTTGCCCCGACCGATTCGCTCAACGGTAATGGTTTTACCTTTGGTGAGCCACCTTGAGGTCCGCAGTCGCATGTCGACAATGGAGCCGCTTCGAGCTCGGGTGTGAAGGTGATCCGTCACTTTTCCCTTTGGTGGCTACTTGTCGTGGTTCCGAGACAGTGACGGGTGTTGGTGTCAAGTTCAGAGGTTTCTTCAATCTTGATTGTAATTTTACTTCTTGGTTGTTGTTCCTTTGTGCAAAGGCTAGCTTTCTGCTGTATTTTTAGTTTTGCCAGATCGGTTACGTGACTTGTACTATGATACTTATGATATAAATGAGACACGTATTACCATGCAAAAAAAAGAATTGTGTATCTGCAGATGTTGCGTGGCACCTATGTGGCTATGTCTGTCAGTATATACTAGCAAAAAAGCCCGTGCGTTGCAACGGGAGAAAAAATAACACACACTCTTAATCCAATAACCATAATATGTTCATGCCCTTTATTTTAGCGAGGCATCATTTTTGTGTTGCCGCTTATCCTCCTTCTCACCTTCAGTGGCCTCCGTGTTCACACAAACCAAAGTGTGTTTGAATGTTATTTTTCCCCTGCCAGTTTGTTCAGAGGTGCTCATGTGTGATTATCGATGTTTTCTTTCGTCTCTTTATGATTTTAGTGGTTGTTTGTTTGCAATCCAGATCGTCACGGTACGAAAGAAAAACGGACGTGCCCTATAGGTTACAAGTTTGCTTTTAAAATAATATTTTAAAATATTTAATAGGTAAAGCTAACATCATATTTAAATTCTACATATTTTTCTATTCAAATTTCATATATAACATGTTAAAATCAGAGTTACGGTTTAATAGATATGGATAATTAAGAAAATATTTGTTTGACTTAAATATCTTCCAAAATAATATTTAAAAAATATTTAACAAACAAAATAACATCATATTCAGATTCTACACATTTTTCTAATCAATTTTCATATATAACATGTTAAAATTGGAGTTACGGTTTAAAAGATATGGATAATTTAGAAAAACATGTGTTTGACTTATATATGATCGGCGGGTGAATTATCTAATACGTCAGGGGGGTTTCCGTAAAAATGTAAAATAACGGTTCGGTTATGACTTAAGTGTGTACTGCGGGTTAATTCATAGAAAATGCAAGGAGTTTTTTGCAAAAGTGCGTGACGGACGGCGGCAATTTGCTTTTCTTTTTTTTTGACGTTCACATCACCAATACTTAGTCATAATAAGCAGGAATCTCTGCCGAAAGAAACTGCAAAATACAATCCGGGGGATCATTGACCCAGGCCAAACTACTATTATTCTCTAATCCCTCCTTTGCTAACCGATGAGCAACACCATTAGCCGTCCTCCGAATCCATGTCACCTTCCACTCCCTTGCTTCAAGAAGATGCTTAATTTCTTTTATCATTGGCCCCAACGTGGATAGATCATCGTTTGAGCTCTGCAGCTTCCGTACCACTTCTAGGCAATCCATCTCAATATGGATTCTTGCCAGATTGAGTTCTCCGGCCATCTGGGCAGCTCTCTTGCACGCTCTGAGCTCCGCCATTGTCGGGTCACCCCCAGCGGTATAACTCTGGCACGCCGCTGCTAAGAACGCCCCATCTGAATTCCGGAACACCACTCCTCCACCTCCCCTCTCTCTCCCTTTATTATTAGGTAGAGATATAGTACTACTGGATGAACGACCGGCCACTTGAGCAACGTTGCGATCTGCTTCTCTCATTGGTGACAGACGAGCCAGCAACTAATCAACACACAAGTGACGAGTCACATGAGGCTTTGACAAAAGATCAAGTGCATGCCCACGCTTAATTAACGATCGATTACCGCATTCTGGCAGGAAAGACTAGTCCCCATTTTGTTTTGAGCGTGCGTAGGGAAAGCTGAAGAGCGTGACAAGAGAGGGAATGGCGACAGGGACAGCAGCAGCAGCAGCAGCAACGGCGGTGAAGGGCATGTATTCTTTGCTGCATCTCCACTAAACACTCAGCTCCATGATATTCTTTGCGGCCCTCCCGCGCCATTCGAGGCATCTGTTTGACAATCATCTCATGCAAAACGCCGAACATTTTGAGATCTGAGCTGAATATTAAGCTAACGACATACTAGAATGGTTTTTTATCATCGCAAGAAGAACAAAAAGTAGTGAGCTAGAATGGCTTTCAAGGTTGGCTACGAGGCCGGCATGGGACCGGGTGGTAGCAGACATGGCCTTTAACCGGGCCTGCTTAAAACCTTCTTAGGGCCTCTTTGATTCGCAGGATTTAAAAAATGCAGAAATAGGAAAAGTACAGGGTTTGAGTGGCATGTCCATTTGAACCCTATAGGATTAGCAAGGAGTGTTTGATGTCACAGAAAAAACAAAAGAATTGTAAAAAGAGGTTGGAGTGGATGTTAGATTTCCTATAAAATGTAGTACAAAAGATTCCAAAGGAAAAAATCCTATGGGATTCAATCCTATGAATCAGGGGCGGAGCCACCGTTGTGGCGTTGGGTGCAGTTGAACCCAACGAAAGCTGTTGGTTACGCACGTATAGGTAGGTGTTATTAGGCCTGAACCCAGTAAAATAATTAGGCTGACCCCATCAAATGAATAATCCAACGTGGGTAGGCTAAAAAGGCCGAAAGGCCCATATGCAAATTGCGTTGGTGCCCCAGCACGTAGGTCTCTCAATGCTGAATTGTACTCGTACGATTCGTACGCAGCCGCCGCCACTCCTTCGGTTCCCGAATTCACATCTAGGGTCTCCCTTCTCGTCTCTGTTTTTCGCCCATGCCTTCGTCGTCGGACCCTGGAGCAGGTAGACAACGACGGAAAGCCATCGATTGAATTCCAAATTTAAGGTACTCACCCGTGAGATCATATCGTCACATCTTCCCCTCTTGTGTGTTCTGTCTAGCATAATAGTCTAGCATGGCAACTATTTTGCCCTAGTTTGCTTATTGCTCTTTCATGGATTTTGATTGATACAGACTTGGAACAATATTCTTGAGAGAGAAATCAGTCACCACATCCACACAACGGTGCAGGCACGTCGAGGTCTCCCACTAGACGTAAACAAAGTGTGTCAAACGTCATTGTAAGTAGTTTTCACTGAAGACTTAGAGAAATTAATTTAGATCAGTTGCCTTATGATATGGCTGATAGGAAGGGACCGGCTATTTTTTTATTATCCACGGAGAGAAATTTGAAGATACTCAATGGAGACTTAATGTTGATAAGAAAAGTTGCAAACAAAACGGGTGATCAATTCATGAGTGATTTTCTGATTTGCTATGTGAAGAAATGTATGTTTTCTACCATTAGTATTGACCCAATATTTGATCTTCTCAATATGCTGAAAAATTAAAAGGGGGAGACTATATGAGCGTCAACATTTTTTCGGTCAATGGTACTTATTTTAAACTTGACAAACGAACTTTTTTTCCAATGTCTTCAGGAAAATTAGAAGCTACACCCGAGCTATGAATGGATTTTGCTACTACTTCATTTATAATATCTAAACAAGTGGTTTTCTAATTTCATCCAACCGGTAAGTGTTTTGCATTCTTCGGGTTTTAATGTAAAAATCTAGGATATGTGATATCATATTTCTATTTCTGTGTTATTTTTTGGTGCCGTAAGACGGTGTAAAATTAGACTTCACATTAATTAATTTGTAACAAATCCTCAAGAGTCAATGAGTGAACCCAATGGCTAAATTTTCTGGCTCCGCTCCTGCTATGAATCAAATGACCAATATAGGAAAAATTCCTAAGGATTTAAATCCTCCAAAAATCCTATGAAATTCCTTTGAATCAAAGGAGCCCTTAATTTTTTCACAATAAAGTGAAGCACGCACAGTAAAGAAACTCAAACTTGTTGGAGGAGCAACGAATGGAGAATGATATTTCACTTGCCTTTTTATAATGCACTGCTTTCGCTTATTATACCCCGTGAAGGCTCTTTACACCATATATGACTTGGTTGGGATTTGCCTCTGGTTGACCTTTCCCAGCATTAGTGAGATAATGTTGTATAAATCGTCCACTTTTGGCAGCACATGTTGGATCATTAGCTCTTCTATTAAATGCTTCTTTCAATCTTTCCCTCTCTGTTCAGCACTCAAAATTTTATATAGCACGATGTACTATGAATCTTTGATACAATCTCGTCTTTTTCAACGTCGTAAGCTGGTAAGTGTTTGTCCTCAGCTTGTTTTTGTTCGACGATTTTTGTCCATACTGCAGATATGTAAAGATTTTGTTCTCGAAATGAGGCAGCCGGCCGGTAGCTTTTCTGCACATGCATGCACGCTGGATGAAAAACACCACTTTTCGAGCATTAGTAGCTTACTACTGACGAAGCTAGTTCATATATTCACGTTAGCTCGGTGCATGTTTCTTTCAGATACGTATTGACATCTCTATCTAGCCGTGGGTGCACCAAATGCACACAACGGGTCCGAATAAAGACGGAAATGGACATGCTTAAATTCCCATTTATAATGAGAAACTTTATGGCCGAGGGCTCTGCCTTTGTTTCTTCTTTTCAGACGAAGCTGTGCCGTTCCTTTGAGATTAGAGGGGAAGAAAAAGAGGCTGCACCGTGACATGTTTTGTTCCTAGCCTCGTAGGGCTAGGCAGAAACGTCCCACGTCCCGAGTCCCTGTGATTTGACATGGGATGGAGCCAAAAAGCAGACTTCCGCCGAGTGCAACGCTTTACCCATGCACACCGAAGCCATCGATGCCCCGAGCTTCGGTGTGGTTGGACCTTGATTCGCTCTACAGAGCACATTGCGTATCAGGATAGAGTGATCCTAGAGTTTTGTCGGCCGGTTGTGGCTTTCAGCATTTCTTATTTGCAGACTTTGTTTTAGTTTCGCTGAGACCTTTCAGTACTTTTGAGACTGGTTTTTATTATTAATAATATGGCCGTGTCGTCGCTCGACGCAGAGGCGAAACGGCCCCTTTTCCAAAAAAAAAAAAACATTGCGTATCAGGAATGCAGGATGAAGCCAGAATCAGCTAGCGGTCCTTCTCCTGACGGAGAACAACTCGTCAACCATCTTCACTTGACGCCGGGCACGCTCGTTCATCGAAAGAGAAGCGGAAGATGCTGTCGTACTCGTACGGTGTTGCGCTGCACCGCATGCATTTCCCCGATGAGAGCGAGATTACTGCGTCGCGTGGTTAATCACTCAGTGGGGTGTGGCTCTAACGCTGGTTCTGCCAGCACATTGCGTATCAGGTTGAGAGATTGAGATTCTCACCCAAACAACTCGCAAAACGTCGCTCGTGGTAGGGAGCACGGGCTCTGTTCAACGAAAGAGAAGCCAGGAAAGACGCCGATGTACGGTGCTGCATTACACCCTGCCATAGGTGAAAGCGAGATTGCCGCCTGATTGATCCCAGGTTGATGCCCGATCGCTTGCGGCAAAATTTCATGTTTTGACCCTTTTCGCTAACTTCAACAGGATCTGACCCCAGTTGCAAAAAAAATCGTGATCTGACTCTTTCCCTACCGTCAGGGTCAAATAAAAAAGATGAAGATTGTATGGTTTATAAGTTTGTAAGGTCAAAATTTAATGACCTACATTAGAATAACATGACAAAAATGAAAGTGTGACTTTCAAGGTGGCATTTATGAGTTAGAACCACTAAAATGTGCCCAGTAGATCTAGAAATTGCAAAAATACAATAGCAGCATCCTATCAGCAACAAGGAGAGTCCTAGTATGGTCAAAGTTGCCTTTGAGTTGTAATTTTCCACCTTATTAAGGTGTGTTACACTTGAACCTAAAATTGCATCTGAACAATATTTAAAAATAAGCTTGAAATGCACAAAATATGCGGCTAGTTTTGTTATTAAACCAGTTTTCATACCAGCTCGCGTCAAGGTAAAGATTCCATATGCATCTTTACATGTTGATAATGAATCTTGCTATATTTTTTGTCGAGTTACTCAGATGAAGTATTTGGGTTACTAATGTTTAATGATTAATATCATAATCGAGGAAAAAGAAGTCGCATATTTTTAGATTCTCTCGAAGCATGAAGTATCAAGTATTTTCTCACCTTCCTCCCACACACTACTAGGGAAAACCTTATACACAGAATGTTACCAGTAGCGCTTGTTAAAATGAGGCGCTATCGCTACTTTTGATAGCGCGTTAATGAGTAACCGCGCTTCTGATTAGCAGATAGCGATAGCGCTGTCCTTGCGTAAAGCGCTACTACTATAATTGCCACACCGTTCCCGGCGTGCTAGATATAGTGGTAGCGCCCTTCTACGGACAGCGCTACTACTATGGATTTTAGCAGCAGCGTTTTCCTTCCCACGCTTCTGATTAAAGCTATTTTCACCTAACCCCGCTGCTGATTCCCTCTCTCTGCTTCCTCCCCAATTCCCGACCCGCCTCGCCACCGCCGTCTCCCCGACCCGCCTCACCGCCTCTCCCCAACCCGCCTCGCCGCGCCTCGGTGCCGCCGTCTCCCCGACCCGCCTGCCGCCGTCTCCCTCGACCCGCCTGCCTGTTGTCTCCCCGACCCCCTCGCTCCCCGTCTCCCCGACCCGCCTGCCCGCCGTCTCCCCGACCAGCCGCCTCGCCCGCGCCTCGGTGCCGCCGTCTCCCCGACCCCATCTCTCCCCGCCCTCTGTAAGCACTCTCCCTTCCGATCCCTCTCTCCCTCGATCCTCTTCTCTGCTTAGTATGAACCCTAGGTATTTAGTGCTAGTTAGTATGAACCCTAGGCTATTTTAGTGCTAGTTAGTTAATTACTTAGATGGTAATTAGGGCAGTAGTTCCTAGGTACTAATTAGTTAGTAAGAATTAGGTACTAATTAGGTACTAGAATATTTTTATTTATAGTATTATTTTTAGTAAGAACTAGTTGAATTAATAGAACTAGTTAGTAAGAACTTGTTTCTATTTTTTAGTTAAAGCAATTTTTCCCGCCTCGACGTGGGCGATGCCTATCCGCATCCTCGTCGCCGAGTCGGCGGAGGACGACACCTGCTTGACCAGATCGGCCATGTCCGGACCTGGCTCCGCCGGGTGGTACTGGGGCGCTACCTACCGGGGCGCGAGTTGGTGAGGAGCTAGCCTGTCGTTGACCAACCTTGTTTGGTGACGGTCGCGTGGGCGGTGGCGATCCAGAGGCTCGAGGACTCCAGCGGAGGTGGTGCGTCACCGTGTCGATGAGGAGGATGCGCCGTCCGTCGCTACTTGTTTGCGTTGGAGCACGTGCCGTTCTCCAATACCGGCGGGTTCTCCGGGATCTCACCGGAGCTATGATCCCGTGATGGTGCCTTCTCTGTGGGTGTCCACCGCCCGCGCCGATACCGTCGTGTGCTAGAGTTTTAGTTGTATTAGTGATGTTATATGTATGACACTATTCGTGATGTATTAGTGATAATATTCGACGATGTCTTGACGCATCGAGATGATCTACTTTTGCTTATTGAATGCATGCTAATTTGAGTCCTATAAGATATTTTGAAATGTATATCTTGTGTTGCTCAATATCCAAGTGGCCGGTCATGTTTGCAGGTTATACCTTCGAGTGGCCTATGTTTTGCCGGAGTGTTGATTCATTTCCGTTCCGGCAAATCTCAGGCGCTCGATATGTCCTATTTTAGCAAAGGTAATGCCGGATTTTTCCGTGAATTTTGGCATGACTTGTGCTAGAATATGTAGGAAATATCGAGTGCCCCGGATTTATGTGTTGAGTATCTTGGTAGTTGTCTTCGATCGATTTTCAATTAATATTTTAACTATGAACATAGGAAATGTCTGACGACGAGAAGGATTTCGGTATTTGCAAATACTGCGAAGACGAGCGCGGCCTGTGCGACGGAATCTTCCTAGATGATGATAGGCGCTTAGTAAGTCACAACGACAAGTCTTTTTTCGTAATTAAGCATGACATCTGCTTCATTTGCTTCAACTTATATTTTTTTACTATTCTACTAGCGTATCCCCTGCCATGCAAGAGTTTTTGTATTGGATAAGATAGGCATAGTATGGAGGAAAAGAAAGTTTACTTGAAGACCGAGCTGAAGGAAATATGCCCTAGAGGCAATAATAAAGTTATTATTTATTTCCTCATATCATGATAAATGTTTATTATTCATGCTAGAATTGTATTAACCGGAAACATAATACATGTGTGAATACATAGAAAAAACTATGGTCACTAGTATGCCTCTTCTTGACTAGCTCATTAATCAAAGATGGTCATGTTTCCTGACCAAAGACATGTGTTGTCATTTGATTGGTGGGATCACATCATTAGAAGAATGATGTGATTGACATGACCCATTCTGTTAGCCTAGCACTTGATCGGTTAGTATACTGCTATTGCTTTCTTCATGACTTATACAAAGTTCCTGCAACTATGAGATTGTGCAACTCCCGTGTACCGGAAGAACACTTTGTGTGCTACCAAACGTCCACAACGAATCGGGTGATTATAAAGGTGCTCTACAGGTGTTTCCGAAGGTTCATGTTGAGTTGGCATAATTCGAGATTAGGATTTGTCACTCCGATTGCTCGGAGAGGTATCTCTGGGCCCTCTCGGTAATACTCATCACTTAAGCCTTGCAAGCATGTAACTAATGAGTTAGTTATGAGATGACGATTCTGAGCGAGTAAAGAGACTTGCCGTAACGAGATTGAACTAGGTATTGGATACCGACGATCAAATCTCGGGCAAGTAACATACCGATGACAAAGGAAACAAAGTATGTTGTTATGCGGTTTGACCGATAAAGATCTTCGTAGAATATGTAGGAACCAATATGGGCATCTAGGTCCCGCTATTGGTTATTGACCAGAGACGTGTCTCGGTCATGTCTACATTGTTCTCAAACCGTAGGGTCCGCACGCTTAAGGTTTCGATGACAATTATATTATGAGTTTATGTATTTTGATGTACCGAAGGTTGTTCGGAGTCCCGGATGTGATCACGGACATGACGAGGAGTCTCGAAATGGTCGAGACATAAAGATTGATATATTGGACGGATATATTTGGACACCGGAAAGGTTCCGGGAGAGTTTGGGAATATACGGAGCTCAGGAGGTTACCGGAACCCCCCGGTAAGTATATGGGCTTTATTGGGCCCAAGTGGGAGGAAGGAGAAGGAGCAAGGAGGGGCGCCCCCAAGCCCAATCCGAATTGGGGAGGGGGGCCGGCCCCCCCTTTCCTTTCTCCTTCCCCCTCTTCCTTCCTACTACTAGTACTCCTTCCTTCCCCCTCCAACTTGGATTAGGAAAAAGAGGGGAAACCTACTTGGAGTAGGTTTCCTCCTCCTATGGCGCGCCCCCCCTTGGGCCGGCCACCTCCTCCCTCCCTCCTTTATATACGGGGGTAAGGGGGCACCCTAGAACACACAAGTTGATCATTGATCGTTCCTTAGCCGTGTGCAGTGCCCCCCTCCACGATATTACACCTCGGTCATATTGTAGCGGTGCTTAGGCGAAGCCCTGCGACAGGAGAACATCAAGATTGTCACCACGCCGTCGTGCTGACGGAACTCCCCCTTGGCGCCTCTGCTGGATCGGAGATCGAGGGTGCGTCATCGAGCTGTACGCGTGTCAAGAACTCGGAGGTGCCGAGTAACGGTGCTTGGATCGGTCGGACCGGAGGACGTCGACTACTTCCTCTACGTTGTGTCAACGCTTCCGCTTCGGTCTCACGAGGGTACGACAACACTCTCCCCTCGTTGCTATATCATCACCATGATCTTGCGTGTGCGTAGGAATTTTTTTTGAAATTACTACGTTCCCCAACAGTGGCATCCGAGCCTAGGTTTTATGCGTTGATGTTATATGCACGAGTAGAACACAAGTGAGTTGTGGACGATATAAGTCATACTGCCTACCAACATGTCATACTTTGGTTCAGCGGTATTGTTGGATGAAGCGGCCCGGACCGACATTACGCGTACGCTTACGCGAGACTGGTTTTACCGCCGTGCTTTGCACACATGTGACTAGCGGGTGTCTGTTTCTCCAACTTTAGTTGAACCGAGTGTGGCTACGCCCGGTCCTTGTGAAGGTTAAAACGGAGTCTATTTGACAAACTATCGTTGTGGTTTTGATGCGTACGTAAGAACGGTTCTTGCTAAGCCCGTAGCAGCCACGTAAAATTTGCAACAATAAAGTATAGGACGTCTAACTTGTTTTTGCAGGGCATGTTGTGATGTGATATGGCCAAGACATGATGCTATATTTTATTGTATGAGATGATCATGTTTTGTAACCGAAGTTATCGGCAACTGGCAGGAGCCATATGGTTGTCGCTTTATTGTATGAAATGCAACGCTACTGTAATTGCTTTACTTTATCACTAAGCGGTAGCGATAGTCGAGAAGCAATAGATGGCGTAACGACAACGATGCTACGATGGAGATCAAGGTGTCGTGCGGTGACGATGGTGATCACGATGGTGCTTCGAGATGGAGATCACAAGCACAAGATGATGATGGCCATATCATATCACTTATATTGATTGCATGTGATATTTATCCTTTATGCATCTTATCTTGCTTTGATTGACGGTAGCATTTTAAGATGATCTCTCACTAAAATTATCAAGAAGTGTTCTCCCGAGTATGCACCGCTGCCAAAGTTCGTCGTCTTTGAGACACCACGTGATGATCCGGTGTGATAAGCTCTCGTCCATCTACAACGGGTGCAAGCCAGTTTTGCACACGCAGAATACTCAGTTAAACTTGACGAGCCTAGCATATGCGATATGGCCTCGAACACGGAGACCGAAGGTCGAGCGTGAATCATATAGTAGATATGATCAACATAATGATGTTCACCATTGAAAACTACTCCATCTCACGTG
This sequence comes from Aegilops speltoides, assembly GCA_021437245.1. NCBI lineage: Eukaryota > Viridiplantae > Streptophyta > Magnoliopsida > Poales > Poaceae > Aegilops > Aegilops speltoides. The sequence goes on along the minus strand of CM038142.1, from coordinate 400,282,781 downwards.
ATGATCGGTTATGGCTTAGTTGATTTGGATCACGTGATCACTTAGATGACTAGAGAGATGTCTGTCTAAGTGGGAGTTCTTAAGTAATATGATTAATTGAATTTAAATTTATCATGAACTTAGTACCTGATAGTATCTTGCTTGTCTATGTTTGTTTGTAGATAGATGGCTCGTGCTATTGTTCCGTTGAATTTTAATACGTTCCTTGAGAAAGCAAAGTTGAAAGATGATGGTAGCAATTACACGGATCGGGTCCGTAACTCGAGGATTATCGCTCATTGCTGCACGTAAGAGTTACGTCCCCGAAGCACCGCTGGGTGCCAACTCGCTGCCGATGTAACCGACGACGCGTTAATAACGTCTGGCGAGCAAAGCTGATGACTACTCTATAGTTCAAGTGTGCCATGCTTTACGGCTTAGAACCGGGTCTTCAACGACGTTTTGAACGTCATGGAGCATATGAGATGTTCCAGAGTTGAAGTTAATATTTCAAGCAAATGCCCGGATTGAGAGATATGAAGTCTCCAATAAGTTCTATAGCTGCAAGATGGAGGAGAATAGTTCATCGGTGAACATATACTCGTAATGTCCGGGTATAACAATCACTTGATTCAACCGGGAGTTAATCTTCGATGATGGTGTCATTGATGAAATTCTTCAATCATCGCCACCAAGCTACAAGAGCTTTATGATGAACTACAATATGCAAGGGATGAACAAGACTATTCCGAGCTCTTCGCGATGCCGAAAGCATGGAGGTAGAAATCAAGAAAGAGCATCAAGTGTTGATGGTCAACAAGACCACTAGTTTCAAGAAGACGGGCAAAGGGAAGAAGAAAGGAACTTCAAAAGAACGGCAAGCAAGTTGCTGCTCAAGAGAAGAAACCCAAGTCCGGACCTAAGCTGAAATCGAGTGCTTCTACTGCAAGCGCACTAGTCACCGAAGCGGAACTGCCCCAAGTATTTGGCGGATAAGAAGGATGGCAAAGTGAACAAAGGTATATGTGATATACATGTTATTGATGTGTACCTAACTAGAGCTCGTAGTAGCACTGGTATTTGATACGGTTCATTGCTAATATCTGCAACTCAAACAGGGGACTACGGAATAAGCGAGCATCGCCAAGGACGAGTGACGATCGCGCGTGGGAAGCGGTTCCAAAGTCGATGTGATCGTCGTCGGCACGCTACCTCTACATCTACCATCGGGATTAGTTTTAGACCTAAATAATTGTTATTTGGTGCTGCGTTGAGCATGAACATTATATCTGGATCTTGTTTGATGCGGACGGTTATTCATTTAAATCGAGAATAATGGTTGTTCTATTTATATGAGTAATATCTTTTATGGTCATGCACCCTTGAAAAGTGGTCTATTTTTATTGAATCTCGATAGTAGTGATACACATATTCATAATGTTGAAGCCAAAAGATGCAGAGTTGATAATGATAGTGCAACTTATTTGTGGCACGCCGTTTAGGTCATATCGATGTAAACGCATGAAGAAACTCCATCTTGATGGACTTACGAATCACTTGATTATGAATCACTTGGTGCTTGCGAACCGTGCCTCATGGGCAAGATGACTAAAACACCGTTCTCCGGAACTATGGAGAGAGCAACAGATTTGTTGGAAATCATACATATAGATGTATGTGGCCCAATGAATGTTGAGGCTCGTGGCGGATATCGTTATTTTCTCACCTTCACAGATGATTTGAGCAGATATAGGTATATCTACTTAATGAAACACAAGTCTGAAACATTTGAAAAGTTCAAAGAATTTCAGAGTGAAGTAGAAAATCATCGTAACAAGAAAATAAAATTTCTGCGATCTGATCGTGGAGGAGAATATTTGAGTTACGAGTTTGGTTTACATTTGAAACAATGCGGAATAGTTTCGCAACTCACGCCACCGAACACCACAACAAAATGGTGTGTCCGAACGTCATAATCGTACTTTACTTGATATGGTGCGATCTATGATGTCTCTTACCGATTTACCGCTATCATTTTGGGGTTATGCTTTAGAGACGGCCGCATTCATGTTAAATAGGGCACCATCAAAATCCGTTGAGACGACGCCTTATGAACTGTGGTTTGGCAAGAAACCAAAGTTGTCGTTTCTTAAAGTTTGGGGCTGCGATGCTTATGTGAAGAAACTTCAACCGATAAGCTCGAACCCAAATCGAGAAATGTGTCTTCATAGGATACCCAAAAGAAACTGTTGGGTACACCTTCTATCACAGATCCGAAGGCAAAACATTCGTTGCTAAGAATGGATCCTTTCTAGAGAAGGAGTTTCTCTCGAAAGAAGTGAGTGGGAGGAAAGTAGAACTTGATGAGATAATCAGTATCTACTCCCTTATTGAAGGTAGTTCATCACGAGAACCGGTTCCGTGACAACCACACCAATTAGTGAGGAAGCTAATGATATTGATCATGAAACTTCAGATCAAGTTTCTCTTGAACCTCGTGGGTCTACCAGAGTAAGATCCGCACTGTGAGTGGTACGGTAATCCTATTATGGAAGTCATGTTACTTGACCATGACGAACCTACGAACTATGAGGAAGCGATGATGAGCCCAGATTCCGCTAAATGGCTAGAGGCCATGAAATCTGAGATAGGATCCATGTATGAGAACAAAGTGTGGACTTTGGTTGACTTGCCCGATGATCGGCAAGCCATTGAGAATAAATGGATCTTTAAGAAGAAGACTGACGCTGATGGTAATATTACTATCTATAAAGCTCGACTTGTTGCAAAAGGTTTTCGACAAGTTCAAGGGGTTTGCTACGATGAGACTTTCTCACCCGTAGCGATGCTTAAGTCTGTCCGAATCATGTTGGCTATTGCTGCATTTCATGATTATGAAATTTGGCAAATGGATGTCAAGACTGCATTCTTGAATGGATTTCTAGAAGAAGAGTTGTATATGATGCAGCCGGAAGGTTTTGTTGATCCAAAAGGTGCTGACAAAGTGTGCAAGCTCCAACGTTCCATTTATGGACTAGTGCAAGCATCTCGAGTTGGAATAAACGTTTTGATAGTGTGATCAAAGATATGGTTTTATACTGCACTTTTGGAGAAGCCTCAGATTTACAAGAAAGTGAGTGGGAGCTCTGTAGCATTTGTAGTTTTATATGTTGATGACATATTATTAATTGGAAATGATATAGAATTTCTGGATAGCATAAAGGATACTTGAATAAAAGTTTTTCGATGAAAGACCTCAGTGAAGCTGCTTACATATTAGGCATCAAGATCTATAGAGATAGATCAAGACGCTTAATAGGACTTTCACAAAGCACATACCTTGACAAAATATTGAAAAAGTTCAATATGGATCGTGCAAAGAAAGGTTTCTTACCTATGCTACAAGGTGTGAAGTTGAGTCGAACTCAATGCCCGACCACAATGCAGAAGATAGAGAGAAAATGAAAATGTTCCTATGCTTCAGCCATAGGCTCTATCATGTATGCAATGTCGTGTACCAGACCGACGTATGCTTAGCAATAAGCTTAGCAGGAGGTACCAAAGTAATCCAGAGTGGATCATCGACAACGGTCAAGAACATCCCAAATACCGAAAAGGACTAAGGATATGTTTCTCGATATGGAGGTGACAAAGAGCTAGTCGTAAATGGTTACGCCGATGTAAGGTTTGACATCGATCCGGACGATTCTAAATCGCAAACCGGATACGTGTTTATATTAAACGGTGGAGCTGTAAGTTGGTGCAGTTCTAAACAAAGCGTCGTGGCGGGATCTACATGTGAAGCGGAGTACATAGCTGCTTCAAGCAGCAAATGAAGGAGTCTGATGAAGGAGTTCATTTCCGATCTAGGTGTCATACCTAGTGCATCGGGACCAATGAAGATCTTCGTGACAATATCGTGCAATTGCCTTGGCAAAGGAATCCAGATTTCACAAGAGGACCAAGCACATCAAGAGACGCTTCAATTCCATTCGGGACCAAGTCCAAGTGGGAGACATAGAGATTTGCAAGATACATACGGATCTGAATGTTGCGACCCATTGACTAAGCCTCTCTCACGAGCAAAACATGATCAGCACCAAGACTCCATGGGTGTTAGAATCATTACTATGTAATCTAGATTATTGACTCTAGTGCAAGTGGGAGATCAAGGAAATATGCCCTAGAGGCAATAATAAAGTTATTATTTATTTCCTCATATCATGATAAATGTTTATTATTCATGCTAGAATTGTATTAACCGGAAACATAATACATGTGTGAATACATAGACAAAACTATGGTCACTAGTATGCCTCTTCTTGACTAGCTCATTAATCAAAGGTGGTCATGTTTCCTGACCATAGACATGTGTTGTCATTTGATTAGTGGGATCACATCATTAGAAGAATGATGTGATTGACATGACCCATTCTGTTAGCCTAGCACTTGATCGTTTAGTATACTGCTATTGCTTTCTTCATGACTTATACAAAGTTCCTGCAACTATGAGATTGTGCAACTCCCGTGTACCGGAAGAACACTTTGTGTGCTACCAAACGTCACAACGAATCGGGTGATTATAAAGGTGCTCTACGTGTATTTCCGAAGGTTCATGTTGAGTTGGCATAATTCGAGATTAGGATTTGTCACTCCGATTGTCGGAGAGGTATCTCTGGCCCTCTCGGTAATACTCATCACTTAAGCCTTGCAAGCATGTAACTAATGAGTTAGTTATGAGATGACGACATGAGCGAGTAAAGAGACTTGCCGGTAACGAGATTGAACTAGGTATTGGATACCGACGATCAAATCTCGGCAAGTAACATACCGATGACAAAGGAACAAAGTATGTTGTTATGCGGTTTGACCGATAAAGATCTTCGAGAATATGTAGGAACCAATATGGGCATCTAGCTCCGCTATTGGTTATTGACCGAGACGTGTCTCGGTCATGTCTACATTGTTCTCGAACCGTAGGGTCTGCACGCTTAAGGTTTCGATGATGCTTATATTATGAGTTTATGTATTTTGATGTACCAAGGTTGTTCGAGTCCGGATGTGATCACGGACATGACGAGGAGTCTCGAAATGGTCGAGACTTAAAGATTGATATATTGGACGGATATATTTGGACACCGGAAAGGTTCCGGAGAGTTTGGGAATATACCGAGTTCGGGAGGTTACCGAACCCCGGTAAGTATATGGGCCTTATTGGGCACAAGTGGGAGGAAGGAGAAGGAGCAAGGAGGCGCCCCCCAAGCCCAATCCGACTGGGGAGGGGGCCCCCCCTTCCTTTCTCCTTCCCCTCTTCCTTCCTACTACTAGTACTCCTTCCTTCCCTCCAACTTGGATTAGGAAAGAGGGAAACCTACTTGGAGTAGGTTTCCTCCTCCTATGGCGCCCCCTTGGGCCACCACCTCCTCCCTCCTCCTTTATATACGGGGTAAGGGGCACCCTAGAACACACAAGTTGATCATTGATCGCCCTTAGCCGTGTGCGGTGCCCCTCCACGATATTACACCTCGGTCATATTGTAGCGGTGCTTAGGTGAAGCCTGCGACAGAGAACATCAAGATTGTCACCACGCCGTCAGTCTTGACGGAACTCCCCTCGGCGCCTCTGCTGGATCGGAGATCGAGGGTGCGCCATCGAGCTGTCGCGTGTCAAGAACTCGGAGGTGCCGAGTAACGGTGCTTGGATCGGTCGGACCGGAGGACGACGACTACTTCCTCTACGTTGTGTCAACGCTTCGCTTCATCTCACGAGGGTACGTAGACAACACTCTCCCCTCGTTGCTATATCATCACCATGATCTTGCGTGTGCGTAGGAAATTTTTTGAAATTACTACGTTCCCCAACACGAGCATGGTTATATTTTCCATGCGAAGTTATACAATTCAGACGACTACACCTATTTTGGATGCAAAACATGGCAAGCACTATGCAAGACTTATGCATTTGAGCCTGATATGGTTATCACCTTTGATATTCGTCCGGAAGATGATATTGAAGGTAATACCGACATCCGGGTCAATGTGCAAATGCCTCCAGCTATACCATTATGTAAGTTTCTCAACCATATTTATGTCTTTGATATTGTTTATTCAAAATAGTTGACAACTAATTTGTATTGTCGACTTATTTCCGCAAGCAAACATGTCCAAATAGCTTGGTAGACAGGACCAGATATCGTCACGGGGCTGAACTCAATCATGAGGAGCTCAGCCATTATGTTTCATGGCTTGAGGATCTTGATATTGTCAAGACAAATTTTCTTCCCATTTAGAAATCTTAGTATCGAAAATGTGCGACCAATAGTGTTCGTAATGAACTACGGTCACATCCATTTAGGAAGGATGGCAAGATTTTTACTTTTTATCCTCATTGCATCTTTTCCATACATTATTTTTGAAGCTAAACTTCATTGCTAAGTATGTTACCATACGATGTTCTTCAACAGGGACTCCCGATGAATGTTGTGCCTTATGGGATCGAGACTAAAGGTATCATGAGTATTATCAACTTACGGCCAAGATATCCTACAGCTTACTTTAGTGCATTCAAGATTAGCGACGGATACTTAATAGTGCAAGACTGGACCAAATATGTGTTGGGGGAGCGCAGAGAAGTACTAGGGAGCAGCAACCAAAGACGCCTTCCACGATTAGGAGATAGGTTCGTCTGCATGCTCCAACTTGATCAAGGAGGAGAGCTACACATGTTTTATGTTCTTTTACCTAAGAGAGAGCAGCAGGAGTGAGTAGCAGGAGTGAGTAGCTGGCTAGAAATGAGTTTCAGGATGATGATATGCTACACTATTACTATGATGATAAAATAGCTAGTGTTGGTGGTAATGACTATGATGATTATTATTAGCTAGTGTTAGTGGTGATTAAATAAATAATGTTGGTGGTAATGACCATGATGACGATTAAATATCTTGTGCTGGCGGATTAGATTCAAGTGGAGGCAACATGTGGTGCACGTCGAAAGTACTACTAATCCAAAGTAGATCAAGTTTGGATTAGTAGTATACTTTTGACATGCACCACATATTGCCTCCATTTGAACCTAATCCACCTTCATTTAATACACTGTTATGGACATAATGATGTAAACCTCATAACTGCTGGTATTGTACCAATATTTGTATGATGGCATAAATACACTAAAAATAAAAAATTATAAAAAACACTAGTAGCGATGGAAAGGAAACACGCAAGTAGATAACTTAGCAAAGAGCGCTCATCGAACAAGCGCTGGAGCTATTTATACTAGCAGTAGCGCGTGATGGCACGCGTTACTGCTAAGCAATAGTTGTAGCGCCTTATTAGTAGCGCGGCTTCCCGCGCTACTAGTAGGCACAAAACACGCGCTACTGCTAGGGTTTTCCCTAGTAGTGACAAATCGTTGTGTCAATTCATTGACATGTCTTTTTGCTGTTGCAATGTCCAACGCCCTTTTGAAACAATCATAGTCTATCCCAATAGGAATCCGAAGATTTAAGGCACATGAGTAAAAAGAATTGCCCATTTTCCAAAAAACAAATTGAATATCGTATAAATCATAGTAATGAGAGGTAGGAATAGGTAGAATCATGAATAGCTTAACAACTAGTGGTATTTCACATAATTTCTCTAGAGAAGCACCCTCTGATCCCAAACATGCCAGATAAACAAAACTAATAAACATAAAAGTTCTAATGTGTACCGTTGCAACCCATGTTAACTTTCCCTGGTCCTCCACACCTTCAGGGGTAACCTCGAGTCCGAGTACTCTGGTGCATCCACTCACGAAATGCCTTGCATAGTCGTATGCATGAAATCTAAAGAAGAAAATTTGTAAGAGCTAAGAACAACCATAGAACAACTTGTAAAGAAATCATTACTTTTAAAACCAAGATGCAGGCTCACCCAACTAAATCAATGCAGGGCACGGAGCAAAGAAGCTTCGAGCGTGATGGCAGCGTGCGGTAAATCTTCAAGGAATGGAACGGTGTGTGTAGGAACCACCTCATGTTGATCTCATGCACATTAAGGCACTTGGGCACGAACATGAGGTGGTAGTCATGGCACCAGATCACATCCCCTTCCTCGTAGTACTCATAGACGACATCTGCAAAAAAAAGTTCACATAATTTCAAAAAATTGAAGAAGTTCATCAATTAAAAAATGTTCACCAATTTTGAAAACATAGTTCACAAACATCAAAAGAGGTTCATGAATTTGAAAAAATATTCATCAATTTTGAAAACAATTTTGAAAACATAGTTCATGAACTTCAAAAAAAGTGCACGAATTTTAAAAAATATCCATCAATTTTGAAAAGGTTCATCGAATTTTTAACAAAAAGTTCACATTTTTTTAAAAATGATTGAATTGGAAAAAGGTTCAACAAATTTGAAAAAGGTTCATCGAATTTGAAAAAAGTCATCAATTTTTAGAAAAGTTTATAAATTGAAAAAATATTCATCGGCTGAAAAAAGTTCACGCACTTAATAAAAGAAAAAATAAACAGGAAACATAAAAAGATAAAAAAACTAACAAACCCAGGTGGACAACGCAGAAAAAATTGAACAAAGAAAGATATGGACCGGGTCGTTAAAGGACGTACGGTACAGGTGTGAGCCTTGCCGTTAATGGGAAATGCCCTGCTGGATTCTCAGGAAAAGAAAAAGGAAATACCCTCCTATTCGAGAGACTCTCGTTAGCGTCAGAAAGTCGACCTTCCGCTGATAGGAGTTGTTTGCGGGCTGGATTCTTCGTGGCCCGCTAAGAAAATTTTCCTGTAAAGTACTCCTACTTGTGGAACGTTGCGTCTGTTTCCCGCTGGATTCTTCGTGCCTGTTTCGTGTCTGTTTCGGGATGGTTTCTTCGTGGAGGTAGGAATTCGTTTTTTTGGTGACTGTTTGATGGTGCTTGCCAGACGTTGAGACGTAGAACTGTTCTCAGTATATGTTGAACTATTTCTTCAGTAATAGAGTGAAACTTTCTTCAGCAATATATGTTGAACTGTTTCCTGAGCAATATATGTTGAACTGTTTCTTGAACTTGTTTCTCAAATATAGGTCAAGCAAACTGTTCTCTTGGCAACAAAATTGAAGCCGGAGTACCAAAAAATAATTAATACGACAAAAATATACTCGAAAAACACAAAGAAAAATAAATGAATTATGCTAAAAAGAACAAATTAATGTTCAGAGAAGTCAATAAAATGTATGTATATATATGAAAAAAGTTGAGGAAAAAGCATAGAATACTGAGAAAAGAAGTATAAGCAAATACATTGTTCGTGCCACAAAGTAGCGGCAAACAAATGGAACACATGTTCTCAGAAAAGAAAGAAGAAGTTTCACGTATGGCCGGATATTTGTTCGCTCTCTTCTTCCAGTTGAAAAGTATAATCCACTTGAATATATGTGCTCATCCATATCTCCTGCTCTCCCTTTACCTACAACAAATTTAATTATGTTTTTACTTGTTAGAAAAGAACATAATCAAGTGTCAAAAAATGGTCAAAAAATATGTTTCTTGTAATATGAGGTAAAGTACGTCTATATACCACTAAGACTTGTTCAAATTCCAAGGCATAAGTACTCCTTGAGATTCATTTGAATATGCGGAATCCCTGATGAATAAAGATAAAATGCATAAGAGAAACTACATGGGTAGAAAAAATAGGCTCCAAAAACTTAACAAACTAGAGTGAAGAAAGAAGAACTACATGTAGCTGCAGGAATGATTTCACCACCGGGAGTTGAATTTCGTTGTCTTTACATTTGACTACGGAATATAAGAACTTTTCACGAAGAGCCTGCACATCATCCTAAGGGATGAATGAAGAAAAATCATTGTTATAAGCTTTACCAAAATCAAAAAGAAGCGAACGCGTGGAACCGAACCCCTAACCTCAGGAAAGATTCTAGCGAGGCTAGCCAGCCGAACTAACGAGGTGGACCGATATATATGCAGCGCAAACCTTAAAGTACAATGTACAGCGGAAAAATCCTTAAAAATTGCATTCAACATTTTTATGATATACGTTGAACAAAACTTAAAATACAGTGACGCTTTTTGCAAAACATATTGAACAAAAAAATACTCAAAATGAACATTTTATAGTATACATTGAACAAATGTCTTAATATACGATGAACAAAATTTAAATACACAATAAACATTTTCTAAAAATACTTTGAACAATTTCATAATCTATGATGAACATTTTTTAAATAGACGATGAACATTTTTGTAATACATGATGAACATTTTTATAATGCAAGGTGAACTATTTCACGGTATACAATGAACATTTTCTTAATATGACGAATTTTTTGTTATACTTGGTGAACTTTTTATATAATACGCAATAATAGAATAAGAACGGAAACAAAAAATAAAAGGAAAATGTAAAATAAAAAAATGAAAGGAAAAAAGGAACCAAAACATAGAAGAAAAATGAAAGAAAAAAAGGAACCAAAACATAGAAGAAAAACGAAAGAAAAAAAGGAACCGAAACATAGATGAAAAACGAAAGAAACAAAAAACCCGCAAGAAACAAGGAAACAGCAGCAAACCAAATCTGTACGTGGGCTGGCCCATGTGGTGACTCCCTTCAGCGAAGGGTCATCCTTTTGACGCCTGCGGGCATCAAATAGGATCTGCCCTCCTATTCGGCGCTTACAGCGCCAATTCACGCTGATGGCGCTCGCCGGGGAAGCATGGTGGGCTGGCCCAGCTACGTTCTAAACAAAAGCAAATGCAAACAAAAAACGGTAAAAAAAAAAAGAAAAAAACTACTGTTCGGTAATATGGCAGTACCAGGATTCAAACTCTTCACAGAACCAACCATAACCAGGCGTCATAACCACCAGACCGAGCACCTAAGCTTGTACACTACTAGGAACGAGAGCTAATTGACCTTCTTATAGAGATATATGGTGTATTATATGTCCAATATTAATTATTTAAAAAGAAATTCACTAAAAATATAAAAGTACAAGATTTTTGAATTTTTTTAAAAAAATTGAAAAGGTTTGTGAAAATGGGAAAAAGTTCTTCGATTTTGAAAAAGTTCGTCCATTCGAAAAAAAGTTCATCAATCTTTGAAAAAGTACATCGAATTCAGGCTCTGAAGCATCCATCGGTGCAATGCTAACCCATCCATTTGGGAGTCGTTCTGCCGCCCATCCCTGATTCGTATGCACTGTTCATACGCGCCAGAATCGGTCACGAAGATGGATCACACGATCCACCTGTCGGTCTGCCCGTGGATTCAGCACATCTCTGATAGGCTATGGTCGAGGGGAAAACTCGATTACTAGTAGCGGTTCCTCACGGAGGTATGATTTGTGGCGATTACAGGGAGATTACAACAATAATAACTAGGGTTCGTCGCCAGGGAGAGGAAGGGGAAAGAGCCGAGCCGCCGTTGCCGTGATCCACTGGATACCGAACCCTCCCGTTGCCTCCTCCTTTAGTCTTGGCGTGGTGGGCTTTACTTGGACCACTCTAGGCCGCAGGTCCTGAAGTTGGGCTTCAGGAGCCTCGCGTGGTGCAGTGCTGGGCTTGGTGGTGACGCTACCCGGTGGGACGCACCGGTCAGGGGCGTTGACATTCCCCTCTTCTTGAGACGAGACTTGTCCCCAAGCCTCGGCAAAAGGGAACCTTGCCTGAAGACTCGCTTTGTTCTCCCATGTTGTGAAGGAAATATGCCCTAGAGGCAATAATAAAGTTATTATTTATTTCCTTATTTCATGATAAATGTTTGTCATTCATGCTAGAATTGTATTAACCGGAAACATGATACATGTGTGAATGCATAGACAAAACAACATGTCACTAGTATGCCTCTACTAGACTAGCTTGTTAATCAAAGATGGTTATGTTTCCTAACCATGAACAAGGAGTTGTTATTTGATTAATGAGGTCACATCATTAGTAGAATGATCTGATTGACATGACCCATTCCCTTAGCTTAGCACACGATCGTTTAGTATGTTGCTACTGCTTTTATCCATGACATATACATGTTCCTGTAACTATGAGATTATGCAACTCCGTTTGCGGAGGAACACTTTGGTGCTACCAAACGTCACAACGTAATCGGGTGATTATAAAGGAGTACTACAGTGTCTCCAAAGGCAGATGTTGGGTTGGCGTATTCGAGATTAGGTTTTGTCACTCCGATTGTCGGAGAGGTATCTCTGGGCCCTCTCGGTAATGCACATCATCAAGCCTTGCAAGCACTACAACTAATGAGTTAGTTGTGAGATGATGTATTACGGAACGAGTAAAGAGACTTGCGGTAACGAGATTGAACTAGGTATTGATACCGACGATCGAATCTCGGGCAAGTAACATACCGATGACAAAGGGAACAACGTATGTTGTTATGCGGTCTGACCGATAAAGATCTTCGTAGAATATGTAGGAACCAATATGGGCATCCAGGTCCCGCTGTTGGTTATTGACCGTGAATAGTTCTAGGTCATGTCTACATTGTTCTCGAACCGTAGGGTCCGCACGCTTAAGGTTTCGATGATGCTTATTATGAGTTTATGTATTTTGATGTACGAAGGAGTTCGAGTCCGGATGTGATCACGGACATGACGAGGAGTCTCGGAATGGTCGAGACATAAAGATTGATATATTGAAGCCTATGTTTGGAGTTCGAATGGTTCCGGCGAAACGGAATTTATCGAGAGTCGGAGGTTACCGAACCCCGGGAGGTAAATGGGCCTCGATGGGCTTTAGTGGAAAGGAGAAGGGCCAGCCCTAGGTGGGCGCCCCCCCCTTCCCTAGTCCTACTAGGACTAGGAGAAGGGCCGCCCCTCTCTCTCTTTCCCTCCGGAATCCTAGTCCAACTAGGATTGGGGAATCCTACTCCCAGAGGAGTAGGACTCCTTGGCGCGCCTCCCTTGGCCGCCGCCCCTCCCCTTGCTCCTTTATATACGGGGCAGGGGGCACCTTGGAACACACAAGTTGATCTTTAGATCGTTCCTTAGCCGTGTCGGTGCCCCCTCCACCATATTCCACCTCGGTTATACTGTCATGAAGCTTAGGCGAAGCCTGCGCCGGTGAAACATCAAGATCGTCACCACGCCGTCGTCTTGTGAAACTCTCCTCGACACTCGGCTGGATCGGAGTACGAGGGCGCCATCGAGCTGTCGTGTGTCAAGAACTCGGGCGCCGGAGTAACGGCGCCGGATCGGTCGGATCGCGAGGAGAACGTCGACTACTTCCTCTACGCCAGTGATCGCTTCGCTTGGGTCTCACGAGGGTACGTAGACAACACTCTCCCTCTCGTTGCTATACATCACCATGATCTTGCGTGTGCGTAGGAAATTTTTGAAATTACTACGTTCCCCAACATGGCATCCGAGCCTAGGTTTTTCTATGGTTTGATGTTTTGCACGAGTAGAACACAAGTGAGTTGTGGGCGATACAAGTCATACTACCTACCAAAGATGTCATACTTTGGTTCAGCGGTATTGTGAGATGAAGCGGCCTGACCGACATTACGCGACGCTTCGCGAGACTGGTTTCACCGCCGCGAGCACTCGTTGCTTAAAGGTGACCGGTGGGTGCCTGTCTCTCTCACTTTAGTTGAACCGAGTGTGGCTACGCCCGGTCCTTGAGAAGGTTAAAACGGAGTCTATTTGACGAAATATCGTTGTGGTTTTGATGCGTAGGTGAGACTGGTTCTTGCTTAAGCCCGTAGCAGCCACGTAAAATTTGCAACAACAAAGTAGAGGACGTCTAACTTGTTTTTGCAGGCATGTTGTGATGTGATATGGTCAAGACGTGATGCTATATTTTGTTGTATGAGATGATCATGTTTTGTAACCGGTTATCGGCAATCGGCGAGGAGCCATATGGTTGTCGCTTTATTGTATGCAATGCAATCGCCCTGTAATGCTTTACTTTATCACTAAGCGGTAGCGATAGTCGTAGTAGCATAAGTTTGGCGAGACGACAACGATGCTGCGATGGAGATCAAGGTGTCGCGCCGGTGACGATGGTGATCATGGTGGTGCTGCAGAGATGGAGATCATGAAGCACAAGATGATGATGACCATATCATATCACTTATATTGATTTGCATGTGATGTTTATCTTTTATGCATCTTATCTTGCTTTGATTGACGGTAGCATTATAAGATGATCTCTCACTAAATTATCAAGAAGTGTTCTCCCTGAGTAATGACCGCTTGCCAAAGTTCGTCGTGCCCGCACACCACGTGATGATCGGGTGTGATAAGCTCTCGTCCATCTACAACGGGTGCAAGCCAGTTTTGCACACGCAGAATACTCAGTTATACTTGACGAGCCTAGCATATGCGAGATATGGCCTCGGAACACGGAGACCGAAAGGTCGAGCGTGAATCATATAGTAGATATGATCAACATAAGATGTTCACCATTGAAAACTATTCCATCTCACGTGATGATCGGTTATGGTTTAGTTGATTTGGGTCACGTGATCACTTAGATGACTAGAGAGATGTCTATCTAAGTGGGAGTTCTTAAGTAATATGATTAATTGAACTTAAATTTATCATGAACTTAGTCCCGGTAGTATTTTGCAAATTATGTTGTAAGATCAATAGCTTGCGTTGTTGTTTTCATATGTTTATTTTGATATGTTCCTAGAGAAAATTGTGTTGAAAAATGTTAGTAGCAATGATGCGGATTTGATCCATAATCTGAGGTTTATCCTCATTGCTTTGCCTGAAGAATTATGTCCTTAATGCATCGCTAGGTGATGACCTATTGCAGGAGCGTATGCGGCGTTATGAACGTTTGGCTAGCCCAATATGATGACTACTTGATAGTTTTGTGCACCATGCTTTATGGCTTAGAATCGGGACTTCAAAGATGTTTTGAACATCATGGACCATATGAGATGTTCCAGGAATTGAAGTTAATATTTCAAGCAAATACCCGAGTTGAGAGATATGAAAGTCTCCAACAAGTTCTATAGCTAAAAGATGGAGGAGAATCGCTCAACTAGTGAGCATGTACTCAGATTGTCTGGGTACTTCAATCGCTTGAATCAAGTGGGAGTTAATCTTCCGATAAGATAGTGATTGATGAAATTCTCTAGTCACCATCACCAAGTTAGTAGAACTTCGTGATGAACTATAGTATGCAAGGGATGACGAAAATGATTCCCGAGCTTTTCGTGATGTTGAAATCGACGAAGGTAGAAATCAAGAAAGAGCATCAAGTGTTGATGGTTGACAAGATCACTAGTTTCAAGAAAAGGGCAAAGGGAAAGAAAGGGGAACTTCAAGTAGATTGACAAGCAAGTTGTCACTCCCACGAAGAAACCCAAAGCTGAACCAAAGCCCTGAAACTGAGTGCTTACACGCAAAGGAAATGGTCACTTTGAGCGAACTGCCCTAAATATTTGGTGGATAAGAAGGATGGCAAAGTGAAAAAGGGTATATTTGATATACAGGTGTTTTATGTGTGCTTTACTAGTGTTTATAGCAACCCCTCGGTATTTGGTACTGGTTCAGTTGCTAAGAGTAGTAACTCAAACGGAGTTGCGTAATAAATGAAACTAGTTAAGAGTGAAGTGACGATGTGTGTTGAAAGTAGTTTCAAGATTGATATAATCATCATCGCACACTCCCTATACTTTCGGGATTAGTGTTGAACCTAAATAAATGTTATTTGGTGTTTGCGTTGAGCATGAATATGATTTGATCATGTTTATTGCAATACGGTTATTCATTTAAGTAAGAGAATAAACTGTTATTCTGCTTACATGAATAAAACCTTATATGGTTACACACCCAATGAAAATGGTTCATGGGATCTCGATCGTAGTGATACACATATTCATAATATTGAAACCAAAAGATGCAAAGTTAATAATGATAGTGCAACTTATTTGTGGCACTTGCCGTTTAGGTCATATCGGTGTAAAGCGCATGAAGAAACTCCATCTTGATGGACTTTTGGAGTCACTTGATTATGAATCACTTGGCACTTATGAACCGTGCCTCATGGGCAAGATGACTAAAACTCCGTTCTCGGAACAATGGAACAAGCTCTTGACTTATTGGATATAATACATACCGATGTATGCGATCCAATGAGTGTTGATGCTCGTGGCAAGTATCGTTATTTTCGACCTTCACAAGATGATTTGAGCAGATATGGGTATATCTACTTGATGAAACATAAGTCTGAAATAGTTGAAATGTTCAAAGAATTTCAGAGTGAAGTGGAAAATCATC
Source organism: Aegilops speltoides (assembly GCA_021437245.1). Classification (NCBI taxonomy): domain Eukaryota; kingdom Viridiplantae; phylum Streptophyta; class Magnoliopsida; order Poales; family Poaceae; genus Aegilops; species Aegilops speltoides. Next base: position 400,266,547 of record CM038142.1, on the reverse strand, counting down.
GTGACAAGAAAATAAAGTTTCTGCGATCTGATCGTGGAGATGAATATTTGAGTTACGAGTTTGGTCCTCAATTAAAACAATGTGGAATAGTTTCACAAATTCATGCCACCTGGAACACCACATCATAATGGTGTGTCCGAACGTCATAACCGTACTTTATTGGATATAGTACAATCTATGAGGTTTCTTACCGATTTACCAATATCGTTTTGGGATCATGCATTAGAGACAGCTGCATTCACGTTAAATAGGGCACCATCTAAATCCGTTGAGACGACACTATATGAACTGTGGTTTAGCAAGAAACCAAAGTTGTCGTTTCTTAAAGTTTGGGGCTGCGATGCTTATGTAAAAAGTTTCATCTGATAAGCTCGAACCCAAATCGAGAAGTGCGTCTTCATAGAATACCCAAAGGAAACTGTTGGGTACACCTTCTATCACAGATCCGAAGGCAAAACATTCGTTGCTAATAAATGGATCCTTTCTAGAGAAGGAGTTTCTCTCGAAAGAAGTGAGTGGGAGGAAAGTAGAACTTGATGAGGTAATTGTACCTTCTCCCTTATTGGAAAGTAGTTCATCACAAAAATCTGTTCCTGTGACTACTACACCAATTAGTGAGGAAGCTAATGATGATGATCATGTAACTTCAGATCAAGTTACTACCGAATCTCGTAGGTAAACCAGAGTGAGATCCGCACCAAAGTGGTACGGTAATCCTGTTCTGGAAGTCATGTAACTAGACCATGATGAACCTACGAACTATGAGGAAGCGATGATGAGCCCAGATTCCGCGAAATGGCTTGAGGCCATGAAATCTGAGATGAGATCCATGTATGAGAACAAAGTGTGGACTTTGGTGGCGTTGCCGATGATCGGCAAGCCATAGAAAATAAATGGATCTTCAAGAGGAAGACGGACGCCGATAGTAGTGTTACTATCTACAAAGCTCGACTTGTCACAAAAGGTTTTGACAAGTTCAAGGTGTTGACTACAATGAGTTTTTCTCAAGCAGTAGCGATGCTTAAGTCTGTCCGAATCATGTTAGCAATTGCCACAATTTATGAAATTTGGCAAATGGATGTAAAACTGCATTCTGAATGGGTTTTAGGAGGAAGAGTTGTATATGATGCAACCGAAGGTTTTATCGATCCAAAGGAGCTAACAAAGTGTGCAAGCTCCAGCGATCCATCTATGGACTGGTGCAAGCATCTCGGAGTTGGAATATACGCTTTGATGAGTTGATCAAAGCATATAGTTTTATCTGCACTTACGGTGAAGCCTCAGATTTACTAAAAGGTGAGTGGGAGCACTACAACATTTCGATAAGTATATGTGAATGACATATTGTAGATCGGAAATAATGTAGAATTATTCGCAAAGCATAAAGAAGTGTTTTGAAAGGAGTTTTTCAAAGAAAGACCTCGGTAAAGCTACTTACATATTGAGCATCAAGATCTATAGAGATAGATCAAGATGCTTGATAAGTTTTTCAATGAGTACATACCTTGACAAGATTTTGAAGTAGTTCAAAATGAAACAGTCAAAGAAAGAGTTCTTGCACGTGTTACAAGGTGCGAAATTGAGTAAGACTCAAAACCCGACCACAATGAGAAGATAGAAAGAGAATGAAAGTCATTCACTATGCCTTGGCCATAGTTTCTATAAAGTATGCCATGTTGTGTACTGATCTATTGTATACCCTGACCGAGTTTCGCAAGGAATACAATAGTGATCTAGGAGTAGATCATCGACAATGGTCAAAATTATCCTTAGTGGAATAAGGATATGTTTCTCGATTATGGAAGTGACAAAGGTTAGCCGTAAGGGTTACGTCGATGCAAGTTTTGACACCGATCCGATGACTCTAAGTCTCGATCTAGATACATATTGAAAGTGGGAGCAATTAGCTAGAGTAGCTTCGTGCAGAGCATTGTAGACATAGAAAAATTGCAAAATACATAACGGATCTGAATGTGAAAGACCCGTTGACTAAGACTCTCTCACAAGCAAAACATGATCACACCTTAGTACTCTTTGGGTGTTAATCACATAGTGATGTGAACTAGATTACTGAATCTAGTAAACCCTTTGGGTGTTGGTCACATGGCGATGTGAACTATGGGTGTTAATCACATGATGATGTGAACTATCGATGTTAATCACATGGTGATGTGATCTAGATTATTGACTCTAGTGCAAGTGGGAGACTGAAGGAAATATGCCCTAGAGGCAATAATAAAGTTATTATTTATTTCCTTATTTCATGATAAATGTTTGTCATTCATGCTAGAATTGTATTAACCGGAAACATGATACATGTGTGAATGCATAGACAAAACAACATGTCACTAGTATGCCTCTACTAGACTAGCTTGTTAATCAAAGATGGTTATGTTTCCTAACCATGAACAAGGAGTTGTTATTTGATTAATGAGGTCACATCATTAGTAGAATGATCTGATTGACATGACCCATTCCCTTAGCTTAGCACACGATCGTTTAGTATGTTGCTATTGCTTTTATCCATGACATATACATGTTCCTGTAACTATGAGATTATGCAACTCCGTTTGCGGAGGAACACTTTGGTGCTACCAAACGTCACAACGTAATCGGGTGATTATAAAGGAGTACTACAGTGTCTCCAAAGGCAGATGTTGGGTTGGCGTATTTCGAGATTAGGTTTTGTCACTCCGATTGTCGGAGAGGTATCTCTGGGCCCTCTCGGTAATGCACATCACTGAAGCCTTGCAAGCACTACAACTAATGAGTTAGTTGTGAGATGATGTATTACGGAACGAGTAAAGAGACTTGCCGGTAACGAGATTGAACTAGGTATTGGATACCGACGATCGAATCTCGGGCAAGTAACATACCGATGACAAAGGGAACAACGTATGTTGTTATGCGGTCTGACCGATAAAGATCTTCATAGAATATGTAGGAACCAATATGGGCATCCAGGTCCCGCTGTTGGTTATTGACCGTGAATAGTTCTAGGTCATGTCTACATTGTTCTCGAACCGTAGGGTCCGCACGCTTAAGGTTTCGATGATGGTTATTATGAGTTTATGTATTTTGATGTACCAAGGAGTTCGAGTCCCGGATGTGATCACGGACATGACGAGGAGTCTCGGAATGGTCGAGACATAAAGATTGATATATTGGAAGCCTATGTTTGGAGTTGGAATGGTTCCGGCGAAAACGGAATTCTGAGTACCGGAGGTTACGGAACCCCGGGAGGTAAATGGGCCTCGATGGGCTTTAGTGGAAAGGAGAAGGGCCAGCCCTAGGTGGGCGCGCCTCCCCCTTCCCTAGTCCTACTAGGACTAGGAGAAGGGCCGCCCCTCTCTCTCTTTCCCCCTCCGGAATCCTAGTCCAACTAGGATTGGGGAATCCTACTCCCGAGGGAGTAGGACTCCTTGAGCGCCTCCTTGGCCGCCCCCCCCCCCTTGCTCCTTTATATACGGGGCAGGGGGCACCTTGAACACACAAGTTGATCTTTAGATCGTTCCTTAGCCGTGTCGCGTGCCCCCTCCACCATATTCCACCTCGGTTATACTGTCGCGAAGCTTAAGCGAAGCCCTGCGCGGTGAAACATCAAGATCGTCCTGCACGCCGTCGTCTTGACGAAACTCTCCCTCGACACTCGGCTGGATCGAGTCGAGGGCGTCATCGAGCTGTACGTGTGTCAAGAACTCGGGGCGCCGGAGTATGCTTGCGCCGGATCGGTCGGATCGCGAGGAGAACGTCGACTACTTCCTCTACGTTGTGATCGCTTCGCCGGGTCTCACGAGGGTACGTAGACAACACTCTCCCCTCTCGTTGCTATACATCACCATGATCTTGCGTGTGCGTAGGAAATTTTTTGAAATTACTACGTTCCCCAACATGTTGCTCCCAGCGCGTCCGAGTTGGACCAGCGTACTTGTACTTGCTCACACATCTTGTCGTTTCTTCTGCTTCCATCGAGTCTGCAGTATTGCTATAGGAACCGCAAGCTCATCAGAACAATGAGGAAGTTGAGGTTCGACAGTCGTACCAGGATTCAGAGCGCGTCGTAGCAGGGAGACGTGGAAGAACGGATGTATCGTTGCAGTGGCTGGGAGCTGCAACTTATAAGCCACTTCATTGATCTTGCGTATGACCGGGAATGGCCCGTAGAACTTATGAGCGAGCTTGTGGCCCTTGGTGCCACCGAGGTCTAGATGTAGGGTTGAAGTTTCAGGTATACTTGGTCCCCGAGTTCAAACGTTCTGAATGATATTTTCTTATCTGCTTGGGTCTTCATCAGCTGACGAGCTCTGTTCAGGTGTTGTTGCAACAGTTCTTGGACAGTGTCCCTCTCCTCGATCCAGGAATTCAGCATAGGAACTGAGGTGGTGTTTGCTGCCGTGATACCCCAGTGCTTTGGTTCATCGCCAAACATTGCCTTGAAGAGGGTCATCCCGATTGCTGAATGGTGAGCATTGTTATACCAAAACCGGGCTAATGAAATCCAAAAGCTCCATCAACTCGGGCACGCTTGAGTGAAGCATTGAAGGAACGTCTCGACACATTGATTGACGCATTCCGTCTGTCCGTCAGTTTGAGGGTGATTTGTCGTGCTGAGGCGCAGCGGAGTGCCCGCTGACTTGAACAACTCCTGCCAGAAATGGCTTGTGAAAACTGGGTCGCGGTCCGACACAGTCGCTCCGGGGAGGCCATGTATCTTGTACACCTGCTGCATGTATAATTGGGCAACCGATGCTGTAGTATACGGATGTGCCAGAGCTAAGAAGTAGCTAAACTTGGTGCGCTTGTCCACGATCACAAGGAGACAATTGAACCTGCTCGACTGCAGCAGCCCGTCCACGAAGTCCATGGATATCATTTCCCACGACTGAGTTGGAATTGGCAGTGGTACTAGCAGTCCTGGAGATGCCGCGTGGTCCGGCTTTGCTTGCTGGCACACATGGCAACACTGCACATAGTTCTTGACTTTCTCCTTCATCTTGGGCCATGCAAACAGATGGCGAATGCGTCGATATGTGACGGGAAAGCCTGAGTGGCCGCCCACCGGACTGTCGTGGAAGGCTTGCATGATATGCTGCTAGATCTAAGTCCCTCCTCCCAGCCAGATCCTCCCCCTTGAAGCGTAGGATGCCCTACTGCAATTGGAACCTGCCCATGGGGTCTTCGCGCACCGCCAACTGCTCCAGCAGCTTCTGGGCGTGTGGCTTGTTGTTGTAGCTGTTAACAACGTCTTTTAGCCATGCTGGTTGGCAGGACGATACCGCTGACAGCGACATCATTGGGTTGGCTCGCGACATGGCATCTGCTCCATTGTTTTCTGCTTCTTTCTTGTATCTGATATGGTGTCTCAGCCCCAAGAGTTTTGCAAATGCTTTCTGCTGCCACGGGGTGGTGAGTCGTTGCTCTTCCAGGTGCATCAAGCTCTTTTGATCAGTGTAGATGTCGAACTCCACATGCTGCAGGTACGGACGCCACTGATCCACAACCACGATGATGGCTAGGTATTCCTTTTTGTATGTCGACAATCCTTAATAACGTGGACTGAGTGCCTTGCTCATGAACGCTACTGGATGCCCTTTTTGTTGCAGAATGGCTCCGAATCCTTTATCACTTGCGTCTATTTCCACTGTGAATGGTTGCTCATAGTTGGGCAGAGTGAGGACGGGGGCTGTCGTCAGGTGTTGTTTTAGAACCTGGAAAGTTGTCTCTCTTGTTGATGTCGGCATGACGGGGACCCCTTTCTTCAGAAGATGGAATAGAGGCTTGGCAATGACCCCAAAGTTAAGGACGAAGCGTTGATAATATCCTGCCAGCCCCAAAAAGCTACGCACGCCTTTGCCGTCCTGAGGATTAGTCCAGTTGGCTACTGCAGCAATCTTGGTAGGATCGGTTGCCACGCCTTGGGCGCTGATGACGTGCCCCAGGTATGATATTTTGCTTTGGCCAAAGGCGCACTTGCTAAGTTTTCACCTTCCACTGATCCTCGCGAAGGATTTCAAGCACCTGTGTGACGTGTTTCGTGTGCTCCTCCAAAGTGGCACTGAAGATCATGATATCGTCGAAGAAGTAAATCACACAGACGCGGACGACTGGCTTGAGCGTGCCGTGGATTGCACCCAGGAACGTGGGTGGTGCTCCAGTTAGGCCGAACAAAACCACCCGGAACTCAAAATGCCCCTGATGTGTGGAGAATGTTGTTTTGTGTTCTTCCCCTGGAGCGAGTCGGATTTGATGGTAGCCCGCACGGAGGTCCAACTTTGAGAACCATGCCGCCCCGTGCAGCTCATCGAGCAGCTCCTCAATGACTGGAACCGGGTATTTACTGGGGACAGTGATGGCATTCAGCTGTCTGTAATCTATGCAAAGCCGCCAAGTGTCGTCCTTCTTCTTGACTAAGATGACTGGCACGATGAGAATGGACTGTTGCTACGCTGGATAACCCCTGATCTGAGCAGAGCTTCGACTTGGGCTTCTATCTCTGTTTTCTGAGCTGGTTTGTACCTGTACTGTCTGACGTTGACTGGTTGTGCTCCTGATATAAGGGGAATGCGGTGGTCGCAAGCTCTACGAGGAGGCAAACCCACTGGTTGCTCGAACACATCCGGGAATTGGTCCACGACCCCCTGGATGCATGCGGAGTTGGTTCGAGTTCTTCTGGTTGCTGGGCGACCACACACAGATGAATGACATGAGTGATCGCGCCCTTGTTGCACGGGCTCTGAACCTGGAGGTTGTTGATGTCGTGGCAGCTTGTCGAGGCAGCGTCGTGGCCCATGAGTCGAAGCGGCCCCGCTGGTGTAGGTATCTCAAGGAAATGAGGACGCCAGTCGACCGTCATTGGGCTGTGCTCTTCGAGCCAGTCCATGCCCAGGATGACGTTGTAGGTGCCCAGGGCGAGCACCTTCACATCCGTGTAGAACTCATGGCATTGGGCGTACCAGGCGCATCCGGTGGCCACCTGGGTACACAGCAGCTAGCCGCCATCGGCGACGCGGATGCGGCTTGGCTTGGGAAGAGGGTGTACGCCCTTCAGTTGCGCTGCCAGCTACTCATTGACAAAGGAGTTTGAGATGCCCGAGTCCACCAGCATGAGCACTTCTCGTCCTTGTAACCACGCTCGAAGCTGAAATGCTTTGTCCGAGACCCCTCCTGTCATGGCCGAGAGGGAAATCGCCATGGCCACGTCGCTGGTGTCGTCCTTTGTGACCTGTGTGTCGATGCCGTTGTTGAGGCCGAACATATCGAGGAGTTCCTCGACAACGTGCAGCTGCACCATAGTGGGGCACACATGGTCGTGCCCCCACCGTTCGCCGCACTTGAAACATAGGCCGCGGGCGCGCCGGTAGTCGCGCAGAGTCCTGAGCTTGGATTGATCGGTGCGGGCTGCGTCGATGCCGCGGCGATCTGCCGCGGGCGCGGCTGGCACCGCTCTCACCGGTGGAGGCGGCAGGGGCAGAGGAGTGCCCTGTCTTGGCGCTTGTTCAGGTGGTCGAGGTAGTGAGCCGAACGATCCCTCGATCACTTCCTCCTGGAGTAACGTCAGCGCGCTGGTAGTATCCAGGTCCGGTTGTCGTTGAACAAGTACCACCGCCCGAATGTCCTTCCGCAATCCCTCGACAAAATGGGTCAGGAAATAAAACGGGTGAATAGTGTCAGAGTAAGAAGCTAAATGATTGATGATCAGCTCGAATTGCTCAATGTAACGCGCCACTGATGATGTTTGGCGGACATAATAGAACTGTCTGGTCAGGGTCTGATGTCGATCGCGACCAAAGCGTGTGCACAGCTAGGCAGTAAAGTGCTCCCAGTCGAGCTCTGCTAGACGCTTCTGGACGGACTGCAGCCATACAACAGCTGAGCCGGAGAAGTTCAGGGCCGCCATGGGAACCCAGAACGATGGTAAGATGCCGAACATCTGAAAGTACTGTTCGCACATCGTCTTCCACAAGTTTAGGTTGTCACCCATGAACTGTGGGAACGCGATGGACGGGTGAGACTATCCTAAACCTGCTAGCAGCTGACTCGCATGTGCAAACGGCGACAGAGAGGGCGGAGATGTGGTCAGAGAGGAGGACGGACCTGTTGCCGGGGACGCCGCCACGTTCCCCCGTGGCAAGTTAAACACGCCGTGGCCACTGGCCCCTTGAAGCTCGTTGCCCGCGCCGCCACCAGCCCCCGGGAGGACGCCGGTCGTCGCAGAAGGGCCTTGCTTCGGGTTCGCCCCTTGAGGCTCGTCGCCCGTCCTGACTGCTAGTGGCTGCGCCATCTGGAGCGCCACCACTGCATCGCCGAGATCGGCCACTCGCTTCTCCAGATCGGGACGGCACTGTACCAGATCATCGATCTTGGCGGTGGAGACCTGGATCTCCGTGATGGCCTTGTTCTGGGCCTTGAGGGTGTTGTCGAGGCGGTCGAGGAAGGCTTCGATCGCAGGATCCATGGCGACCAAGTGCGTACGTGCTTGCCTGAGGCCTCTGGTCTCGATTAGTTGTGCCAGAATGGAGCGGAGGTGGGGAAATTCTTGGTCTCTCATACCAGATGATAGGCTATGGTATGAGGGAAAGCTCGATTACTAGTTGCGGTTCCTCACAGAGATATGATTTGTGGCGATTACAGGAAGATTACAAGAATAATAGCTAGGGTTCATCGCGAGGGAGAGGAAGGGGAAAGAGCCGAGCCGCCATTGTCGTGATCCACTGGATACCGAACCCTCCCGTTGCCTCCTTCTTTAGTCTTGGCGTGGTGGGCTTTACTTGGACCACTCTGGGCCGCAGGTCTTGCAGTTGGTCTTCCGGGCCCGGGCCTCGTGTGGTGCGGTGCTGGGCTTGATGGTGACGCTGCCCGGTGGGACGCACCGGTCAGGGGCGTTGACAATCTCCCTCCCTGCGTCATCATCTCGGCCGAACAATCATTAACCCCGAGAAGGAGAAGGAGGAGGAGACGAGTGCTGGGCGCTGACACGCAATGGCATATGGAGGTGCACTACTCTAGGTCAGTGCATCGTGGGCTCTAATCTTTGGCAGAAATCACACATTTGACCTGAGGCAGAAATCAATTCACAAACTGACCTGCTTTCAAAAAAAATTCACTCAGCTGACCCTTTCGTGTGGCGCCCGACAGCAGGGCGCTGCACACAACTATCTGCAGCGCCAGCAGCCTTAGGCGTTGCACCTCCCGCCAACAGTGGCAGCCCTGGTCATTGCGGCCCCACACGCACTGTCTGGCGCCCAAGTCTTAGGCGCCACACATGGTAATGTCGGCGCCTAGCTGTGTGGTGCTGCCGATCTTTGTTCCACTTGGCTGGCCCACCTCTCTCCCCTCCCCCCCCACCCCACACCCCCACCCCACCCAAACCCTAATGCTTGCGGCCCTCCTCTCTTCCCTCTCCCCTCTCAAATCCTTCTCAAATCTTGCAAATCCGAGTATTTGACCGTGGATTTCGAAGCCAACCCCTCCCTTAAGGTAATCTCCTCCGATCCCCTCGTTTTCATCCATAGGAATTGTCACATTTGCTCAAATCTTGCTAGTTTGGGGGAAACCCTAGTTTTGACTTGGATTTGCAAATTTGTGTTGAATGATGTTATGTTTCTTTGCTAACTTGGGTTGGTTAAGCTTCCATAGTATGCTAGGGTTAGGGTTATGTGTGTTTGATGTTGGTGTTAGGGTTATGCTATGGTTATGGTTGTTTTATATGTTAGGGCATATGTGTGCAAATATTTTTCTCAAGTATTTACTTGATATATGTGTGTTTTGATTATTGTAGGGATGGGGAGAACATGTGTTTATGTTCATCATGTGGATAGAGAGGCCTTTTGAAAGGCAATGTTGAGACGGATCCGAATGAGCTTGACATGGTGTTTGAGAGTAGTCCTAGCTATGCGGAGCTTTGGAACAAGTGAGGAAACATTTGAATTGGATGGACCCAAGTGGCGTTGTTGAGTTCGAGGAAGGCATAATGTTGGTTTTGGAATGCACATCCGTTGGAAGACAATGCGTGTGAACTCCGAGCAACGTTGGGTTGCATACAAGGAGATGGTTGCGAATCTCTAGACAAGGCTCTTGAGTTATTTGTCTCCAAGAAGGTTGAGTCTACTTTGAATTTAGACTTGAACGGAACCCCTCCCGTTGGTTGCTAGCACTCCCCCACCCATGAACCAAGATCAAATGAGTGAACCTCAATTCACGCAACAAGATTGGCCAACATTGAGCCCGACTCCAAACAACCAAAATGAAGGTTTTGAAGAGGAGAATGATGAGTACGAGGAGGATGACAACGAAGTTGACCTCCATGACAACAATGTGGGTGATCTCGACCAATATCATGTGCAAGAGACAATGGACCAATCCATCCCTTTTTCCGTGCATATGCATCGGACTCGGATGACGATGGTCCCGATGAAGAAGTTGATGAGGAGGGTTCACGCCGAAGGAGGCCCAAGCATTCAAGAAGGTATTGAGCGGGATCACAAGACACCATTGTTCAAGGATCTTAGTCTCATGGATGAAGCCGTTGTGGATGGTGGCAAATGCATATCTCTTGGAGCTAGGCCAAGTTCTCACCGTGATTTGGAAGGCGGCAAGAACGGTATAAAACCGGATGTGAGTTTCAATCCTTCTTGGAATTGAAGATGTGGCTCGACAACTACTCGGTTACACATTATCGTCCACATAAAGTGGCCAACTCGGATGTTAATGTGCGTTACGGTCAAATGTGAAGTGCCAACATGTCCATGGATTGTGCGTGCAAGGCCATGGAAAGGAGGTCCCACTTGGTGCATAGTGAGTTGTCTACCAACTCACATGTGCCGGCACAAGAATGCGGATGGCAAGCTTGTGCACCAACAACACAGACAACTCACGTCCGAGTTCATTGCTTACAGGCTGTCCAACCAAATATCCACACTTCCAATAATGAGCATCAAGAGTGTCATTGACCTTGTGAAAGCCATCTTTCATTACAAGGTGAAGTACGGCAAGGCATGGAAGGCGAAGCAAGCCGCATTCAAGATGTTGTATGGCAATTGGGAGGAAGCTTACAACCGACTCCCTAGGTTGTTGTTAGCTATGGCCGCCACAAACCCAGGCATGGTTCACGTGGTTGAGCCTCATGGGCACCAAACTTTGATTCATAACGGGAGGACCGTCCGAGTATTTGGCCGTGCATTTTGGGCCTTTGAGCAATGCGTGAGGGCTTTTGAGCATTGTCGTCCCGTCATCGCCATTGATGGCACGTTCTTGACCGGACAGTACAAGGGCACTTTATTGGTTGCAATAGCAAGTGATGCCAATAACCGGGTGTTGCCTTTGGCTTTCGCTTTGGTTGAGGTAGAGAACAATGATAACTGGGAGTGGTTCTTGCGTCAACTGAGAACAAGGGTATTACCGGCTGAAAGGGAAATTTGTGTCATATCGGATCGCCATCCTGGAATTCTAAATGCGGTGGTGATTGACATTCCCGGACATAGAAAGTTGCATCATCGATGGTGCATGAGGCACTTTTGTGCAAACTTCTATAGGGCATGTGGTATCAAGGAGTTGGCCGATGATCTTCAGGATTGTTGTCTCGCTTTCACCAACAAGCGGTTTGCCACATTGTTCAATGCATTGCTCAGACACAAGAAAGTTGACCCCGGCGGTCGGGAGTTTCTCAATAGGAACATTGCGAAAGGAATATGTGGGCACGTGCTTTCGATGAAGATGGCGGAGGTGCGGTCAAATGACAAGCAATATGGCGTAATGCTTCAATAAGGTGCTCAAGGGTGTACGTGCATTACCCGTGACCGCAATAGCTCAATACACATTTGACAAGATGAATGAATACTTTTGAAGCACTCAATGGAGACCGATAAGCGATTCTTTGGTGAGAACAAGGATAAGCACAAGTACAATTTCCCACCAAAGGTTGAAGAATGGTTGGAATTTCAATCACGAAAGGCGGACTCCGAAGAAGCTGTTCTATATGACGACAACGAGTGGAAGTATGAGGTGAAAGAGCCCGGAGGAACCACAAATGATGGCCGCCCAGTCCGGCGGGTGAGGTTGGAACAGACCAAACTGACGATAAACAAAGTCCTCAGCTCCATTTGCTATCAAAGACAGTCAACGCCTTCAGCCACATCCATGGAGCGTTCTTGCTAGTGGAGTCAGGAAACAAAGTCCTCGACACAACGTACCACATATACACACGAGCATGTGTCTGGATCACATCATCAGTGGCATCCGGAGGGCACGTCGCAAAGTTATTTTGAATCCACGTGAAAGCAGCTCCAGCTGCTTTCCTTTCCTTCTTCTTCTTCTCTTCTCCCTCCTCTACATCAGCCTCAACCTCGGTAGGAGCCATACCGATTAGAGCAATCATCTGCTCGCGCCACCCATCGTAATCGGTGCTCATACGAGAGAGGCCTCCGTCGATAGCAAGACCGGTGATCAACGCGACATCCTCAAGCGTCACGGTCATCTCCCCAATCAACATGGAAACGTGCGTCTCCGGCCTCCATCGATCGACAAGAGCAGACACCGGTGGAGCGTTGATTCGGCGTGGACCGGTGACCAACAGAATCCACAGGAGTAGCCCCGCTTTGATGTACGGTGTGTACCGCTCGTCGTAAGGCATGGCGGGACCAGAGACCCGTGATACCGAATCTTGAGAGGTTCAAGTTTACGCAAAAAAGTAATGACAAATCTTAGGGCATTAAAATTTCAACTAAAGGCAAATTTGCAAAAGATTTAGAGTAATCATTATTACCATCTCCTTCTCACGCATCATGTAGGCCCGGTGTCGTGTGTCGTAGGCATCGTCGAGAAGCCAAACCATCCTTACAAAGTTCAAACAATAAACATATATGAGTTCATTTTCATCTCAAATATCGGTATACACTAAACATCTCATATGTGTTCAACTACAACAATCTCAACATGTTCTTCTCGCACAATGAATAAATGATTGAAAATTCTCGTATATATCTCAAAAATACTCAACATCTCATATTTTAAATAAACTCAACATCTAACATATATCTAAAAAAACTAAACATCACATATATGTACGCAAAACTCAACAAATAATATATATCTAAAAAAATTAAACATCACATATATGTCTACAAAAATAGGCATCTAAAAAAAACTAAACAATCTAGGGTTTCACTAACAAGAATCATATATTGTGAACTAATGAACAACACTACGGTAGTACCACTATTACTACACATCTTAAACCAAGCAAATCAAGGATTCCACCAAATCTTGGACAAATCTCTTAAATGACAACAAATTTACGGAGGAAAAGAAAGGGAACGGAGGAGTTTACCTAGTAGGAGGGATTGGAGATCGAATCCACGGATCAAATCTTCAAATCTGAGAGGGAGGGGGGGGGGGTGTGTGGTGGATCCGATGGGGATACGGCAACCCGAATTCGCGGCATTCGCTCGCTCCGTCGCCATCTCCCCCGAAGTCTGAGCTGCAGCCCCAGCACATGCCGGCCGGCACTAGAGCGGCCATCCCGCCGTCTAGTCTCGCTTTTGCACCGGCGGGCGCGCGGGGGTCGCTCGCTCCGGCCCGTTTTTGCCCGGCTCGCGGGGCGGCCGCGCGGAAAGCGCTTTACACGCAGCGCGCCCGCAGGCCGACACCTCACGCCTTGACTTGACAGGACGGGACCCGTCACGGTCATCTGATGAACTGTCTGTTGTTCACTGTCGCGTGTAGCGCTGCGGTTGACAGATTAGGGCATGTTTCCCGACGCACTGTCACTTGTGTCGTTCACGCCAGTGATCGACCGACCAAAGCACGACACGAGTAATGTAATGGGCCATGCCATGCTACTTGAACTCAACACTGTCTACGGGTCTGCTACGTGGATAAAACATAAGGTCACACTTATAGACAACAAGATGCGGAGGCAACAAATTTCTCCGCGAAGAAATGACGCTCAAACCCGTTTCTGCCGAGGTCAAAACCACTTCAGAAAGCGAAACTAGCTAATAACGACTCGGTTTAACCAACGTCTAACGCCACCTACGTCTGCTCCTCTACCGCCACGCGTGCTTGATTTCTTCAGCGCTGAATCCAACCGGATGTTACGCAGATGAAACCATGGGCAAAATTAGGTCGGACTCGGTCGAAAGACGACCCTCTTTCCACGAGTATTTAACCAAAAACTACCGCAATTCACGGAACCGTGACGAAAAACTACCACTTTACGATTCTGTGCGAAAAACTACCACTTTTTTCCTAATCCGTGGCAAAAAACTACCAAGTCGCGAAATCGCTCGCTTCGCCACTTCTAACGCATTTCGGCGGGATGGGCCCACCACAAGCATCAATCTTCTTCTTCCTCCTCCTCCTCTCTCTCGGCATTTCCTCGAACACCTCGCGTGCACTCGGTGACACTCTCGCCGCACTTCGCCACGCCCACGACCACCTCGTGCATTTCATGGTCGCCGTCCCGTACCACGCCGCTTCGCCATCGTCGGCCGCCATCGCTTCTACTCTACTCGTGTGTGCCGGAGCTCGTGCTCGAAGCAGACTAAGACGCTGCTCGCCATGGCGTGTGGCCGCCGCCCATGCGCACCGTGGTCGCTGTCCCGTACCACGCTGCTGCCAACACTGCCAAGACACACTGCTGCTTGCCGCTTCCATCTCCGCCCGCCGCCTCTCTCACTTTACTGCCGCCGCCCTTCACCACTGGAGTCCGGCGGAGAAGATGAAGCATCCGTGGCGCGACTACATCTGGAAGAGATGGCGGCGACACAGGCGAGGCGAAGCGACGGCGGCTTCTGGGCCTCATGGCGCGACTGGCAGTACGGCAATGAGCGGCAAAGGCGGCGGTGGGGCCTCCTCATGGCGCCCTTAGCCTCGCCAGCACCACTGCTGCGCGAGGCGAGCAGCACGGGCGGCGGCCTAGGGTCTCCTGAGGCGATCTGGGCGGCGATACTCAAAGAATGACGGCAGCAGGAGCTTGGTGGGCACGACGATGGCGAAGCGGCGGCACGGCCACGGCGGCGAAGCGGCATGGCAAGGGGCGGCCTGCAGCGATGGCCGCCCTGTGAGCTTAGTGGGCACGACAACGGCGAGTGGGGCGGCGACGACGGCGAGTGGGAGCGAGCGGCAGCGTCTTGGTGCGGCTCCGTGGCGAAGGATGGCGAGTGGCACTGGTTCGTGGGCCCAAGCGGTCGATTGTGCTTAGCACGGGCCAAGCGAGGATTTCGCGACTTGGTAGTTTTTTGCCACGGATTAGAAAAAAAATGGTAGTTTTTCGCACAGAATCGTAAAGTGGTAGTTTTTCGTCACGGTTCCGTGAATTGTGGTAGTTTTTGGTTAAATACTCCTCTTTCCACCCAAGACCTTTTCCGTTCGACACGTCCAATGAGAAACAAAAACTCCCTTAATCATGGGCGTCACGACACCGATCGCCCTCCCCACAATCTTCCCCTGGAAAAAGGGCAAGAAATCACAAAACCACCACCTCCTCTGACCAACACCGGCAATGATACGACGCAAGAAAAGAGCGGCGCAACGCATGATCTTGGGACATTTCGCGCGTCCAAGGAGGCCACGCCAGGTGTCCGTCTCTCTGCTGTGGCCTACCTGAGCTTTTCTCTTCTTTCTTTCCACACATGTGCCATGGTCGCCCACGAGCGACCTCCTGGATCGATCCGCGGTGCCATTGCAGCCCCACCCGGAGCAGGCGGGCACCAATGGAACGGAGCTTTCTTCTCCGTGCTTGTGCTTGCTGATGGATGGGACAAGTTCCAGGTCCCTACTCCTACTCGATGAGGCCCTCGACCTAACCGCCCGCGAGCGCGCCACCTGGATGCATGGAAGCGACCCATGGCGAATCACACCCAACACAATGATTTCGACAGGACGAGCGCCATGAAGCCGTGCCGAGGACGAAAATATCACGACCGGGTACCACCACCACAAGCGTATCGAGCATATGATTCCTTGTTTTTTCACTGCAGCCTGTGAAGTTTGCAGTAGATCTATGCACAAGTGCTTTAGATTGTGGCAGGAAGATCGCGGTGCAGGTTCTTTGCGTGAGCTAGTGTGCATCGAACATCGCCTTTCCCCTAAAGAGCGCGAGCAACAACGCCTGGACCACGAGCGAGCATCGGAGCTTTCAGCTGGTTCTGCCCGCCGATCTGGCTCCGGCGAGCACTACGTATGTATGTCACGCTCACGCACGCAAGATCTACCGGCGTATCCTATTCGGGGAGTCGGACAATTGGGCCGATGAGCATGTCGCCGTCGTTTGCAATAGTCGAGGGCGAGACGGGTGACGACGACGTACGCATACATGTACTACATGTGGTGGCTCCTGATTAATTACCCCTTGTGGATTGTGTAGTATCTGCAGATGTTGCGTGGCACCGACGTCTATGTCTGTCAGTATATAGTATGCACGGCTGGCCACTTGAGGCCCTGTTTGGTTCCAATAAGTCACCTGACTTATAAGTCAGGTGACTTAAAACCAGTGACTTATAAGTCACGTCTGTTTGGTTGTCACCTGACTTATAAGTCACCTAACACACCTTCCCACACCAATCCACATCATGCATGTGATGGGACCCATGCAAAAGGAAGTGACTTATAAGTTTTAAGTTGGGGTGGAGCAACTTATGACTTATAAGTTGGGATGACTTATAAGTCGGGTCCGTTTGGCAAAATAAGTCACTTTTTTCACTTTTCGACTTATAAGTTGGTGACTTATTTGAAACCAAACAGGGCCTGAGCAACGTTGCGATCTGCTTCTCTCAGTGGTGACAGACGAGCCAGCAACTAATTAACACACAAGTGACGAGTCCCATGAGACTTTGACAAAAGATCAAGTGCATGCCCACGCTTAATTAACGGTTACCGCATTGTGGCAGGAAAGACTAGTCCCCGTTTTGTTTGAGCGTGCGTAGGGAAAGCTGAAGAGCGTGACAAGAGAGGGAATGGCGACAGGGACAGCAGCGGCGGCGGCAACGGCGGTGAGGGACATGTATTCTTTGCTGCATCTCCACTGAACACTCAGCCCCATGATATTCTTTGCGGCCCTCCCGCGCCATTCGAGGCACTTGTTTGCCAATCATCTCATCTCATGCTAACGCCGAACATTTTGAGATCTGAGCTGAATATTAAGCTAACGACACATACTAGGATGGTCTTTTATCATCGCAAGAAGAACAAAAAGTAGTGAGCCAGAAATGGCTTTCAAGGTTGGCTACGAGGCCAGCAGGGGACCGGGAGGTAGCAGACATGCCCTTTAACGGGGCCTGCGTAAAACCTTGTTAATTTTTCATAAAGTGAAGCACGCAGGGTAAAGAACTCAAACTTGTTGGAGGAGCAACGAATGGAGAATGATATTTCACTTGCCTTTTTATAATGCACTGCTTTCGCTTTTCTATACGCTGTGAAGGCTCTTTACACCATATATGACTTGGTTGGGATTTGCCTCTATTTAACCTTCCCAGCATTAGTGAGATAATGTTGTATAAATCGTCCACTTTTGGCAGCACATGTTGGATCATTAGCTCTTTTATTAAGTGCTTCTTTCAATCTTTCCCTCTCTGTTCAGCACTCGAAATTGTATATAGCACAGGATGTACTATGAATCCATGCATGATACAATCTCGTCTTTTTCAACGTCGTAAGCTGGTAGTAAGTGTTTGTCCTCAGCTTGTTTTTGTTCGACGATTTTTGTCCATACTGCAGATTTGTAAAGATTTTGTTCTCGAAATGAGGCAGCCGGCCGGTAGCTTTTCTGCACATGCATGCACGCTGGATCAAAGACACCACTTTTCGAGGATTAGCTTACTGCTGACGAAGCTAGTTCATATATTCACGTTAGCTCGGTGCACGTTTCTTTCAGATACGTATTGACATCTCTATCTAGCCGTGGGTGCGTGCACCAAATGCACACAACGGGTCCGAATAAAGACAGAAATGGACATGCTTAAATTCCCATTTATAATGAGAATCGGTTTTCAGCCGGTTTTTCGAAAATTAACTGGGCAATTCTTTTCTTTTTAATTAATCGATGAGGCAAATATTTTGCCTCCGTTTCAAAAAATATATATAATGAGAAACTTTATGGGCGAGAGCTCTGCCTTTGTTTTTCTTTTCAGACGAAGCTATGCCGTTCCTTTGAGAGGACAAAAAAAGAAAGAAAAAGAGGCTGCACCGTGCCATGTTTTATTCCTAGCCTCGTAGGGCTAGGCAGAAACGTCCCACGTTTCGAGTCCCGGTGATTTGACATGGGATGGAGACAAAAAGGCAGGGCTTCCATCGAGTGCAACGCTCTACCCATGCTTCGACGCCACAGACTTCAGTGGTTGGACCTCTGATTCTACTACAGGCACACATTGCGTATCAGGAATGCAGGATGAAGCCAGAATCAGCGGTCCTTCCTGACGGAAAGCAAGTCGCCAACCGTCTTCACTTGACGCCGGAGCACGCTCTGTTCATCGAAAGAGAAGCGAAAGATGCTGCCGTACGGTGCTGCACTGCATCCATTTCAGCGAGATTGCTGCGTGATTGATCCCTCGTTGTGGCTCTAGCGCTGGTTCTGCGAGTACATTGCGTATCAGGTTGAGATACTGAGATTCTCAGGCAAAAATAAAAATAAAAATTACTGTACTAGGATCAGCGGCCCTCCCCTGACGGAAACAACTCGCCAGCCGGTCGCTCGTGACGGGGAGCACAGGCTCTGCTCATCGAAAGATGCCGTTGTACCGTGCTGCATTACCCCCTGCCTGCCACCGATGAAAGCGAGATTGCTGCGTGATTGATCCCAGGTTGATGCCCGATCGCTCGCTGTATCGATCGGGCAGCAGGCCTCTCGGTCGCATCGCACGTTGACGCGAGCCGACCACGACTACATGCCGCCGGTTAGCCTGCACGCCGCCCCGACACCTTGCCACGAGCCGTCAAAGCGAGCACTGTGCCGACGGGCCACCTCCGAGCCGAACCGTCCCAGCCAGGAGCGCTGCCGGTCCGCAGTGCAGAGTCGCGACTCGCGCGTGGCAACCCGGAAACCCGCGCGCGCCTACAAATAGGCCCCCCGCCGGGCCGCGAACACGGCACGACCTTCCATTCCAATCGAGCCGACCCGCGCCGCCTCCCCGATGAAGCTTCTCCCGCGCCTCTGCATGGCCACCAGCAGCGCCGCCGCGGCCGACAGCGACGCCAGCAGCAACAAGCTCGGCTCGGTCGCCTCCACCTCCTCCTCCACCGTCTCCACCTCCTCCTCCGCCGCCGCGGCCGCCGTGTCCGAGGCGTCCTCCTCCACGTCCCTCCCTTCGCTCTCCGCCGCAACGTCGAATGCCGCCTGCCGCGCCGCCTCCTTCGCCCACGTCGCCACGCTCCTCCCTCCGCCCACGGCGGCGGCCGCGGCGTCCGCGGCAGCGGCTGTCGCGGTGGTGGACGGCTCGCGCGGTTTCGTCGTTGCCAGGCCGGCGTCCGTGGCCCTCCACGACCTCTGCACCCTGGAGCCGACGTCCACCTCCGACCCGGGTCACGACACCGCGACCGCCGGCTCGGTCAAGTGCGTGGCGCACGTCCACGGAGGCAAGGCCGTGACGGGCCACCAGGACGGGAGGCTGCGGCTGTGGCGAGTCTCCTCGCGCGCGCCCGCCCGGATCCGCCTAGCCGCCGCGCTCCCCACGGTCTCGGACCGCCTCCGCCGGTTCCCGGTCCCGTCCAACCACGTCGCCGTCCGCCGCCATCACCGCCGGCTCTGGATAGAGCACGCCGACACCGTGTCCGGCGTCGCCGCATCCACGGACGGCCGCCTCCTGTTCTCCGTCTCCTGGGACAAGACGCTCAAGGTCTGGGCGATCCCGTCCCTCCGCTGCCTGCAGTCCTTGCCGGCGCACGACGATGCCGTCAACGCGGTCGCCGTCGCCCCCGACGGCACGGTGTACACTGGCTCCGCCGACAGGCGCGTTCGTGTCTGGGCGCCCAGGCCCGCGTCCGACAAGACCACCAAACGACAGAGCAAGAAGCCGGTTTACTACCTGGTGGCCACCCTCTCCCGCCACACGTCGGCGGTGAACGCCGTGGCCGTCGGGTGCGGGGGGCAGGTGCTGTACTCCGGCGGCAACGATCGCTGCGTGGTGGTGTGGGAGCGGGAGGACAGCGCGAGCCACATGGTCGCGATCGGGGCGCTGCGGGGACACCGCAAGGCGGTGCTCTCCATCGCGTGCGCGGGGGACGGGCTGGTTGTCAGCGGGTCGGCGGATCACACGGTTCGGGCCTGGCGGCGCGAGACGGACGGACGGGGACACACGTGCGTCGCCGTGATCGACGGGCACGGCAGCGCTGTCCGTTCGGTGGCGGTGGCTCTCGTCCCGGGCAAGAAGCAGCTGCAGGGAGGAGACGACGACGGCGAGGAGGAATGGAGGGTGTGCAGCGCCAGCTTTGACGGCGAGGTGCGGGTCTGGTCGTTGCGGGTGACGACGGGCTTGTAGTAGGTTGGATTTGCTGCGATTTCTGACGTTGGAAAGTGTGTTTTCCTGATTTTTGATCTGATCTTGATAGTTGAGATAGAGATACGTACGGTCGTGTACATACAGGAACGAGGTAATTTATCTACCTGTAATGTTTGGACTTCGGCGAACTTTTTGTGGTGAATCCAATGCACGTCGCCTGAAACTTATTGGCACAATTTTCCTTTTTAGCCATTTACCCTACGGGCTTGCTAAATCCTAGTGGACCGAGACTTAACCGATGCTATGTTCGCGGGATTTTACATGGGATCCGTGTAAAAAAAATTAGTTTTTCTTTTTTTTTTCTTACTCCCTTCGTTCTAAAATAGACGACTCAATTTTATGCTAATTTTAGTACAAAATTAATACAAAGTTGGGTCATCTATTTTGAAATGGAGGAAGTACATGTTATCTCACTTAATTTAGACTTGGTTAAATCTCAGTTGACTGAGACCTAGCCACACCCTTTACCCTAAGATTGACACGAAGGTTCTCAACCATTAGAAATGAAAAAGTAAGAAAATAAAAAGAAAACAAGTCACCTCCATTAGATCAGCCCGAAGCCATGGTTCTCCTTGTGCGGCTTCAACAGGCTATCGGGAGCTCATATCCGGCCCGTCGAGGGCCTCGTCCGCTTCCCCCTCTCCCTTGTCGCCGTTGTAGGGCAACGTCAAGGTCGTCCCGTGGCACGGAAGCGTAGGATACAAAAGTCTTGGGGCAGGTTTGGCGTCCCAATCTGGGTCCAATGGCCGCGGAGCTATGCACTAGTGTGTTGGGGTTGGCGATTGTGGCGGAGGTGATGCCCCTACCTCCCGCAGGGCGCCACCACCCGTGAATGTAGTTGGACAAAGCCCGTAAATGCGGGGCCTTCCTCTAGTGTCGTGACACGGGAGTCGGCGCAAAGGTGACAATTCTTGTCCTTGACCGGCAGTGATCGGGGTCGTACCGATAGATTGGAGGACCGATGCGACTAGCTTTTGGCACAGAGGTGATGTCCCAGATCAATGGTTTGTGGCGTGGTTGTTCGATCATGGCGGCACGTCATGGTGGCTTGCAATGGTGGTCCTGTGGCCTGAGGTGGTGCATGTCAGACTTAATGACTCTCTCCGTTGATCCACCATCCGGCGCACTCGGGGGAGGGGGGGGGGAAGGATGTTGGTTGGTGGTTGACGGAACTAATCCGGCAGATCTCGGTAGAGGTAAGAGTACGTAATAGATCTAAGCCGTTGATTTCATTAAGCAGTGTGTCAAGGTAACTCTTATCTTCTTACGTCCCATGTGAAAAAAAGAGAAGGTAAGAGGGACCATGTTAAATTTAGCATTGGCACCGGTGCTTGGTTTGTTTGGTGTTGTTTAATACTCTTGAGAAAATGCATGGTTGTGTGTATTATTAGTTTTGACATTAAAAACGAGTAATTGTTTTTATGTTTTGATAAAATCTTGGAAGAAGTTACCAGTGATGTAAGCGGTGAAAAAAAAGCACATTATAGCTTTGATAATTGTCTCGCTTAAATAAATATGTGTATAATGTCTCGCTATAGAGCAATATAGCACGCTAATAGCATATTTTAAGGGTCACACTATTTTATCATAGTATGCTATTTCTTTTCATTGGTAATAACACATTAAAGAACTGAATTTAGTGAACTATTGTTGTACCATGAGCCAAGGACCTGAAAGATGGGATGCCAACAGCAAACGTGCCATGCACATACATAATTTAGTCGGTACTGATTATGGAACCACCGAGCAAATCCGTGCAGCTGTAAAGTGGTCATCCATTGGTTGCTTGGAAGCTGGAGATCGACCTGGAGTTTAGTAGCTTTCATGTTGGCGTGGGCAGATTCGAACTGGCACTGAGCGCGCGTGAGCTGATGAGCCATACCCTCAGTGGTCCAACTGATGAACCATGAGCTTGAACTCGGATGGGGCTTTTTTCTTGCTCTTTCTTTGCAGGCTCGTCACTGGTTCTCTCTTCTTCATGTCCAAAACAGAAAAATGCATCCATGTTTCTAGTTCTTCAATAGAAAAACTCCAGAGCTTACCATATTGCATGTTATATGTTTTCGCAATTTCCTAATTCCCGTAGTATGAAACAACTGTCTGGTTTGTCATCCCTAGAATACTGTTTTTTTTTCTGAATTTTCAGTCATATTCCTAACGTTTCGTTCAGTTTTTTTCAATTTTCTATTATTTTTGGATTAAATCTTCTTATTGAAGTCAATTTCTACAAAATTTCTAGTTTATGAAAACCGAATTTCTTTCTAAATTTTCAATATATTTTTTTCTGAACTTACTTTATTTCTTGCAAAAATAAGGAAGGCATGTTTTTTTACTATAGTCGAGAGACAAAAAAAATTATTTTCATTTTATAATGATTTAATAGTACTTTGATGATATTGTCAGAACAGTTCATTTTCTCTTTTGGACCACACGCATTTGAAGTACTACACCGTGCGATGCGATGCCAACTTCCAATCAGCATACATTGTTGGACGGTTGGAGCTGCGCTGTGGGCAATCCACTCGGCTGTAAAGCCGCCCTGTATCGCTGGGGATCGGGAGACTGGCCCGGGGTCGAGTTGCTTTCATGGTGGCGTGCACAGATCAATGGAGCGAGCCGACTTGAGCGTGCGAATTGTTGAGCCGTACGCTTGTTGGATACAGTGGAACGATAAGATTCTCAGGGTGGTCAGGACGAGCGCGCGTTGCAGTCTACTCCCCCCGTTCGGAATTACTTGTCGCAGAAATGGATGTATCTAGACGTATTTTACATTCATTTTCGAGACAAGTAATTCCGAACAGAGGGAGTACGTTGGCAACAGTTCATTCACGGGCATCGCCGGACCAACTCCCCACACGCAGATGATATTTCTTTAACACATCCGGCCGAATTCTTCACACCTGCACTGTATTTCCTGTCTGCTCGACGGATTTCTTCTGTCTGTTTGTGCGCCATAGAATGCTTCATGGTTCTTCGGACTTCAATCGGTTTCGGTCGTACAGTACTCCGATTAACACCTGCGGTTCAGGCGTCAGTTTCAGCGTCCGTCCAATTATTGCGAACGGTTACTGCTCTACGATCCAACGCGAGATCGACATGTAGTACTTAGGAGGGCTACATGTGACCTGTGGACTGAGCAGTCGTCCTGATCAGCAAAGCTCCAACACGTTGGATACTGGACAGAAACAACACGGTGGTATAGATACCGGACAGATTTGTACATCTTACGACAGACGATAACGTTGTTTTGTTGTTTGGTTTGGTTGATGA
This sequence comes from Aegilops speltoides, assembly GCA_021437245.1. Taxonomy (NCBI): domain Eukaryota; kingdom Viridiplantae; phylum Streptophyta; class Magnoliopsida; order Poales; family Poaceae; genus Aegilops; species Aegilops speltoides. Next base: position 400,242,788 of record CM038142.1, on the reverse strand, counting down.
TCTGCCTTCTCCTCTTCGTGCCGCACCGGCGGGAGGAAAGGAACAAGGAGCGTATCCGCGGCAGCCATTTCTGGAGATATTTCGGCGCGGGGTTGGTGCCGGTGCGTGGTGACCGGGTGGCAAGTGACACACCAGCCGGTTAGCCCATGTGTAGTGGACACATCAGCTCTGAATTACCGAGGCGACCAAGTGCATTCTTATCGGGTCTGGTGATCGCATGCAGTATCTGTCCGATGGGAACAGGGCAAAAGCTTTTTAAGACCGGGCGACGAAGTGATGGACGAATCAGTGGGCGGAGCCGAGGGCCAGATGGGATTAACAAAGCGCGGCTAGTTGCGCGGATTAGGCGGAGCTGGGTCGTCGCGGTTGGTCCCCCGAATCTATCCACGGAGGAGGAGGAGGAGTGGCGCGTCAGGAGCAGGAGCTGCTGGGATTTAATTACTCCTCCACTAACTCACGTACCCACACGCTCTCTCCATCAATCATGTTAAACTAATCGATCCATTCCAGGCCAGCTGATCGATCCTTTTCTTGCGCTTGCCTACCTAGTTGGTAGTAGCATCCGTGCACATATCTGAAGTCAAATGCAATGCCGCACTTTGCTCGTGCCAAATGCTGAATTCAGTCAGAAGCAAAGGGTCTAGCGCTACTGAGCTACTAGCTAGCTAGTGTGATTAACGGAGCGAGTCCCCTAGCTAAGAAAGAGCAAGTCTGATAGTCTTTGAGTCGGGTAATATAAGTAATAAACTAGTATATTTGTCTTAATGGAGGAAAGAGAAGAGAGAGAGAAGGTAAGCGGGGCTCTTCGTGAAGAAGCCAAATTTCTAAGACGCTTCTCTGACACTCTGTGAGAATGAAATGTGGGTCACATAATAAAAATTAATACACCATTTTGATCTACTATTATGCGTGTTGTCATAAGATGAAAGATGATGACGTAAGCGGCTTATAAATAAATGACCGGCTGCTATACTATTAACCATGCTCTAAGTTGAAGGAAGAAAAAGCAGATAGTGTAACATTTCGCAATGCTGAAAATGCATGCACTTAATTGACTCTTGAGCACATGGGAGGGAGGTACCTCCACATGTATAACGACAGAGAAATACAATTTGAACAAAAACAATCAGTGAGAAAGGACCAACGTGGCTATATTTCTAAGTACTCGTCCACATGCATGCGCCGGAGTTGGGCATGTCAGCCTGTAATAGCCAGGCGCCACGGCCTCGGCGAGGTCAAAAACAAGTGGCCGGTTTTCGCCTGAGACCGCTCCCCCGTGCGTGGTTTCAACGGATCAGCCAGTCAGGCGCGTCTACATGCATGAACGCCTCGGCGCTCGGAATATTCGATCATTAATTTTGTCAACAACTGGGTCGACGACGACTACTGTAGTAAGCCATGTCAACTGCTTAGCTAAGCCAGGCAGGCTATATGTATGGTATATGGTATGGACGTGACGACGCCGCTCCTGTAGAATACTTTTGCTACCGATGGTCTCTCCTCCTCTGCTTGCGGATGCTTGGAACGAAACAGAGTAGGAAATCCATAATCTGCAAAATGGACCTGTTTATAAAATACCAATGTTGCAAATCTTTTTTGAAACGCCACTGCAGCGGCATGATTGGAGCTGAGGCATTCGCCTTCCAGAAGCTTCGCGCCACGTACCATGGACAAAAGAGGGGAGCCCTAAAAAAACTAGGATATCCCGGGGTGTTTGGTCAACTGTCACAGCGTCACCAGTGCCCATGTCCCGGCCTGGGAAGCTAGCGGACAAGCGAGGCCCATCACTCGGATAAGAGACATGTCAGTGGATTGACGCTGACAGTATGTGCCAATCTCGGAACTCGGAGGCGCCTAAACTGCACCAGCACACAAAAATCGTCGCTCCTATAGATCCTTTACAGGTACAGATAAAATGTCTTTTTTTTTAGATAGTGGTACAGATAAATTATCTGGCCGTGGTATTTAGGCGGCTCCGGCGACGGGTCAGACGTGCAGTCGTGCAGATGTGTCTGTTTATCCTATGGAAGAAACAAGGAAGCGTGTTAACGCAAAGTGGTTTTGAATGAGCAAATATGCTCGTGATGTCGAGAGAATGGAAGCAGAGGAGAGTCTCTGCTTTCAAAAGCGATCGGCCATGATCATGACAATGTGGTCGTGCTCGCTTTTCCCGACCGTCGTGACCCACCTCTTTAAGGGAGCAGCTTAATCACGCCAACTGTAGTCAACTAAGACGCCTAACCACGCAGACTGATGGCAGGATTAGAAACAAGTGTTGTTACGACTAGTGGCTACCGGCGGGGTGGTGCTTACTACTACCTTCAAAGTTCAAACTACTTAACTTTTTTCTTTTTGCGTGTAAAACTACTTTGCGACTAGAACTACCGATGAAACTTCGAACATACTACTTCATTTGCATCTCAAAACTGGAAGAGGACTTGAGGCAACTTGCCTTTTCAGCCAACAGATTTTTCATATGAACAAGAAATGACAAGTTTTTTCACAACAATGTAAGAAATGGCAAGTTTACCTTTTTTCCTGGATACTTGTAGTTGTCGATGCCAGGTGGTCCACAGACCTGGATGTAATTTTTTTTGCTTCAGATGTTCTATATACTCCCTTGACAGTTGATGAATAGATCAACAAAATCTACACATTGTTTTTCTTTTAATTTTACCCTTTTTAAGAAAATAATTCAATTTTACCTTTTTTAGGCTCCACATTGTTTACATAATTCGGGGGGGGGGCGCAAAAGCCACACATGGCGGCTAAGAGCTAGTTCTAGGGCATTTCTAGCTATATTATGGACATCAACATTCGATTCCCTACAAGAATAAAAAAAGATATCAATACTAGTTTGAAGAATTTTTCTAATTTCTGCAATGATCATTGCATTTGTTCCTTACGTGCCTTCCGCTATGTTCTTGACCACTGTCACCAAGTCACATGCAATTACCGCCGAATTGATCTAGAGGCACTTGCATTCATTTTTACCTCTGAAAGGTGAAAATAAAAGCAGTAGAAGAAGCCCATTCCAACTTTAATACATGCCACTTTCAAACACAACAGAAAAGAACTTTAACCCAACCCGAGCTAATGAAACTTGGTAAATACTCCCTCCGTCCCACAATGTAAGACATTTCTTGACACTACACTAGTGCCAAAAAATGTCTTACATTATGGGACAAAGGGAGTACTTCATTTGCATCTCAAAACTCGAAGAGGACTTGAGGCAACTTGCCTTTTCAGACAACAAATTTATCATATGAACAAGAAATGACAAGTTTCTTCACAACAATATAAGAAATGACAAGTTTACCCACAGATCGTATTTGACGCTCACGAGCGTCAAAACAGCGTGGCTTTGCTGAAGCACGGCCTCCCGACACCGCAGTTTGGGCCGGCCCACGATTGCTCTGCTGTTCCTTCTCTTTTATGTTTCTTTCTTTTGTTTTTTCTTTTTTTTCCGTTTCTATTTCTTTTCTTTTCTTTCTATTTTCCTTTTTTATTTTTCCATCTTTTTTCGTGTATGACACAAAGTTCATAGCGTGTTTATATACAAAAATGTTCATCATATATGTAAGAAAATGTTCACCCTATTTAGAAACATTACAACCGAGCACTTTTCCAGCCCTCTCAGGCCATACACGTTTTCGGCCGTCAGATCTGGAGTGTTGGGCGTCGCTGGCTGTTGGATCTATCTGCAATCCCGTGTGGGCTTAGGTCGCTGTACAGGGAGAGCTAACGGGCTGGGGCGATGCTCCCATAACAAAATTGGCAGTCTATTGTTAACTTGGCCAACTGGGCCTTGAGCCTTTAAATAGTAATTGTTCCCGTGTCATCGTTTCGGAAGGGAAAAACAAAACCATAGTCCGCATGCATGACGACAGGAGGACGAATCTCATGTGTCGGCCGACGCCCTCCAATGTGTGATGTTGACCTCGACGGGACGGGTCGATGTGGGATGCCCCGTTCGCTGAGGTGCTGCGCGCGCTACAGGATCTCCTTGCGGGCGACGCCAACGGGAGGAGACGGGGGAAGCCAATCGACTGAGTCACCGGCGATTGAGGGATAATTAACTGTTGCTACAGGTCTTTAATGGCAATATGTTCGTAACTCGCCGGTGGGCACTAATTCAGGTCAGTTACCATATCGCTACTTCAATCTCACTGTTCCTTCCCATCCGCCTCCATACTTTGGCAAATACTGTCACCCGCAGTGGCACTTTGGTCCTTGTCTTCTACTCCCTCCGTTCGGAATTACTTGTCGTAGAAATGGATGTATCTAGACATTTTTTAGTTCTAGATACATCCATTTCCGTGACAAGTAATTTGGAACGGAGGGAGTAAATTCTGCCAGGCTTCCCTCCTTCGAACATTCCCTCTTCTCCCATCCTTATCTTTTCACAATTCTTCTTATTCATGATGTTCTTTGTACTCCCAATTCCTAAATGAATGCAGGCGTCAGTGGATTCAAGTTTGGTTCTCCTAGGTTGGATTATGTCAATCTCCAATGAATAACAGACAGGTTAGTATGCGTGTACTATTCTGCCTCCATGAACCGCTTCATATATTTTCCTAATGATGCTATCCGAAAACTTTGCAAGATTAAACAGTAATGAGAGGTCAAATTATTGTGTTGGTGACTATGCGATCCAAGAAAAATACCGTGTTAGTACTATTTGTATTTCTCTGGGCTATTTCTCCATCTCATTTTTATGTCTGATTTTGTGTGTGACATTTTGATATAATATGATGCTTTGTATATAAAATGCAGGCTATACCAATATCTAGAATAGCATAGGATAGCTGTATTTTCCATGTACTTTTTTGTGATTTTTTATGTTGTGATATAATACGATGATCTGTAAGTAAACATGCAGGTTATTTATTTCCTCCGATGTGTGAGTCAAAATCTTGGTGCAGATCTCCTTTTGGCCATTTTCATGAAAGAGTGAAGTGTGTCCTAGGTCCTGAAACAATTTTAGACATGCCACATAGGTCCTTGAACTATAAAAATCATCATATAGGTCCTCAAAGTGCAATATATGTGTCATCCAGATTCTCAAACCATTTCAGAAGTGTCACATAGGTCTTTGAACTAATTCAGAGGTGTCATGTAAGTACACACTTATTGCACTTCAAAGGACCCTCGAGGACTTTTTACGGTTCGAGGACCTACGTAACACCTCTAAAATAGTTCGAGGACCTAGGATGCACTTTACTCTTCATGAAACCTAATTTCTTCTCATCTGTATATTTAATAGAATCTTTGCATGGAATTTCTATTGTGGGATTTTTTTGACAATTGCAATAAACCAAGATAGATGACAATAGTCTCGAATTGCAACCTAAATCTTTCATTGTTTAACTGTACATAAAACATGCAAAATACATGGGGAGTCATGGTTATCACAACCAAATGCAATTCATATTTCTTCCATTGAAAACAACTAAACTTTGGCCGGTGTTCTTCACATTGATTCCTTCTATCCTCAGGAGCAGCAGGATGATGCCGACCCATTGTTTTGTGTTCGCATGCATGGATGTTGTTTTCCATTGCGTGTTCACCTAATTGACCGGCCTCTGTTTTCATTTTTTAAATTGGTAGCACATTTTTATTTTCTCTTCGGTTTGCAACTTCGTTTCAAAAGCAGCAAAAAGAAGATAGCACGGTCATGTGCCTCTTACTTTGTGTCACTGGTTTTACACGTATTTTCTTTTTATGCGCATATTGATAATTCATGTATGCAATAGAAGTTACGCAGGATTACAGATCACACGTGGAATGCCACTTCAGTCAGTTATCAATATGACCATATCAGGTACATCATTGCCTCCAAATAACTATATGTTTAGTAGATGTATCGTGGTCTCTTTGGAAGTTTCTTCCTTCTCTTCAGCTGTAGTTCATTGTGTAGATTTATACTGCAACATCGATTTTACCAGTGATGAAAGTCTTCACGTCTCCTTAGGAAGTGTAGTACTTATGGACTTTGTTTGTCTGCTGGCATCTCTTATATATTCCAAGAAGTCTTTTATGCTATCACGGAAACCTATATATGTTTGCTGGCATCCATTTTATCTCTATTGTACAGAGAATTCTTTCGAGATGTAGCAGTGCATGTTTCATATGGTTGAGAAACTAAACACCTGGTTTAGTCTCTCCAAAAATATGTGGGAACGAGAAAGTCAGTATCAATCACTATCCATTCAGTGATACACCACAGTAGTTGATTCAGGTCATTCATGACTTGCTGCGACATTGAATCATTCTGGGTTCGGTTAGTTCAGTTTTTCATTTTAGTTAAAAAAAATGTCTTTCTCTTTTGAGCCAATCCGCGTATTGTCCAGTTTCATTTTGTGTTGTACATCAGTAAGGGCAATTATTCACTCAGAATCTAAATTTACAAGGTCATGCATTTCATAGTTAGAAAGAAATAGGCATTGGTGAAAATTATTTGCTCGATAACAGAACTAGCAATTCTGTATAACCATGCAATTATATATTGCAACTTCCATTTGTTTTTAGGTTTTTAAGTTAGCATGCTGCAGGCCTACATCTCCAGGCTTTTGGGAGCTTATCATGTTGCTACAGTTTATGAATCAGCATTTTTTTTTGCATAAATATCACCTTAGGAGTCAATGCAACACAGTCGTCATTGTACTAATTTCTCCTGATGTGTATACGAACAACTACTCCATTGTGCTATGAAGGATGTTAGTTGATGCCACTAGAGATACTAAACCAGTTGTAACTCCAACATATTGCCATACCACGTTGACTTTATGTACATTCTTCCCTATTGATGGTCCGCTCTCCGCAGAGAATGAACAAAGTAGTTTCTTGCTGTACATTGTTTTCTTTTGGTGATTTTATTATCATTCTTATGTTTGCCACTTTATTTGGGTTCACGTTATTGGCATAACTATATTTATTAGTAAGCATGTATATACATATATTCATTCCACATGTTGTACCTTTGGTATTTTATATTCAACTTTTATGTTGCTTAATATTTACATAAATCCCAATCATTCTATTGAAAAAATGGACGGGCGCAGCAACGCGCGCCATCATGGTCTAGTATTAAGATAATGTTCAACATATAAAAATGTTAATTGTGTATTTGAAAATTGTTCAGCGTATACATAAAATGTTAATTGTGTTTTTTAAAATTGTTCAGCGTATACAAAAAAGGTTCAACGTGTATTTAAATAATGTTCAGCATATATAAAAACATGTTCAATGTGTATTTAAATATTGTTCAACATTTATCACAAAAGAGTTCAATTTGTATTTGAATATTATTCAACATATATCACAAAAATGTTTGGTGTGTATTTTCAAAATTGTTTAGCGTATATTACAAAATAAATAAATATTGAAAATTGTTCGCCGTTTATATTTTTTTCAATATTTATTCAATGCTTGGGAATCCCTAATCTTCATGACTTGAATGTGTGTCCTTTGGGTTCCTGGGTCAAAACATATTTAACTAGTGAGGGTAGGATATGGAAAGATATAGTTGATTCCAAATACAATCCTCCCCCCAACATCTTCTATATACAAGATAAAGGAGACCCCACCTTCTGGAAATGAGTAGTTTGGGACTCTAAAGCTGTCAAATTTGGCTATAGGTTGGGCCACTAATGAGACTTTTTTTAATTCTAACAGATATGCTGAAGCATCAAGTCGATATCGGTCACACAGAAATGCAACAGACAAAATGTGACGTACTAGAAGAGTTTCCGCCAACTCCCGAGCCTAAGGAAAAAAACTATTGGGAGAACCACTCAAATGCAAGAAGTTATTGATATATGTAGAGAGGACGAAAAAGTTATGCATGTAAGTGTTGGGTTCTACGGTAGGGTGCGTCGACTGCAAATTAAAATTTTCCTACGCTCAAAACAACCAGGAACATGCTACGGGAATGGATCATAGATCGTTACCACTAGACGCGTAGTGCCGTGCAGCGGAAGAAGAGTTGGGGCAGCGCGTCCGCGTGGTTCGTCTCCTCCTCGTCCGATCTCCCTTGAACAGTCGATCGTCGGATCCCTCGTACAGGTTCACCGCAGCGGCGCAAGTGCACCGCCTCTAACGGTATCCATGCGTGCTAGAGGAACGTCGTGCAGTGGACTGCTAGGTCCGATCACACAACCGGCGGCGAGTTGAGGTGGCTAGTTGCAACATGTGCAAAGCCCTAACAACGACGCCGAAGCGATCAACTAAATAAGTGTGCCGTACCTCCACTATTTATAGGCATCCGTCGTGGGCTAAACACTTGGGCCTTGCACGGATCCTAAAGACCAAAGTCTACTCGGTCGCGTTCCAAGTCCAGCTCGGATCACATCCGACCAGTGCCCTCCGAACCGACCTCGTAGGTTCCTTCCCTTAAGCGCGCGACCCCTTAGGTTCAAGTCAGCTTGGTCACAGTTCGGATCACCTCCGACCTTCACGGTTGGTAGCGTCCTCTAGCAAGGCGTGCCGACCACCAAGCAGACTATGAAGTTGGTTAGGCGAACATGTACAACGTGTCACACTTTTGTTCCCTTTGCCTCACGATATATGTTGTCGGGCTCAAGGAGAGACTGTCATCCTTGTGCTAGCCCGTCCTCTTTCTCGTTTCAGTGATACCGACCGAAAATGGATTATCTCATAATCCTTGTGGCATGGCCATGCTTATCCTGGTTGGATCACATGAGGGGCCCAGAGTATATCTCTCCTGATCGGAGGAGCAAATCCCATCTTGCTCGACCATGTCTCGCAGAATGGAAGTGGACAAACCCGAAACCTAACTTTGTAGCTACCCGGTCACTAAGCACTAAGCACTTTGAGCAAGCAAGCCATTAAGCAACACCTCATCCCCTCTTGATAGTATTGGCTTTTCCTATAGACTCAATGTGATCTTGGATCACTAAAATAGAAAATGTTGAGTCTTATGCTTTGAGCTTGAGCCAATCCTTTTGTCCTTAGCATTTTGAGGGATCCAATTTTCTCATCCATGCCATGCCAATCATTGAGATTTCCTAAAATATTTATCTTGAAATAGCATTAGCTCAATTAGAAATATGTTGTTAGGAATTACCAAAACCACACAGGGATAGTTGCACTTTCAATCTCCCCCTTTTTGGTAACAACATATAGATCAAAGCTTTGACAAATGATAATAAGATTGAAAAACATTGTCGCTTTGATAAGTATGTGAAAAGTAAGAGCTCCCCCTAAATTTGTGCATTATTTAAAATTTGCTTTGGACTGCAAATGCACAATGAGTTAGGATCATGGGTCACTCTTCCATGTCACATACATCTTGGTGGAGCGCTCAGAATGATAATAATTAAACATAAGCACTCATCACCAAGCAAAGTGAATGATCATATAGGGATATAAGAAGATAATGTCATCCAACAAGCATTAAGGTAGCATATGATCAAACACATGATCATCCAAATATCTCACACAAGGCATAGAGTATCAAGCAAACAAGCAAATAACGAAGTTCAGCCACCAAAAAGACAAGAGAGACCAAAAACAACACTCTCTCGAAGCCTATGATCTATGCATTTTCTCCCCCTTTGGCAACAAGTTACCAAAAAGTTCATAAAAATGCATGGTGCTAAATGACTGTCAGGCTGGGTCTTCATGTGATGGTGTAGAGATGGCTCCTTGGACGAAGACTTCTGTTGATGTAGTTTGAGCTGGTGGAGAGGGTGGTGGAGCTGGATGTACTGAAGCTATAGCTGGTGCAGATGATGTAGCTCTGGTGTCTGGAACAGGCACTGCAGCAGATCTCTGTCCTCTGGGCACTCTAGCAAAAGCATCAGTAGTTGACTTGCCCTTCTTCTCCTCCACATCCTCCTGAAGTTGCTCAACTGCAGTTTGAATCTCTGTCACTCTGATCTGACATGGTGCAAACTCTGACAGCAGACCCTGTGAATAGATATAGATGAGGTAGAATGGATGAGCATCACAAAGCACAGTGGTTTTTGCAAAAAGATTGAGTCAAAAACTTAGTTTTAGTTTTCCATAGAAAGCATTTCAGAGCTACCGATTTGTGAACTCGGTGATACCGAAGCAGCTTTTGGAACCTAAACTAGTGAACTCGGTCAGACCGAGTCACAGTTCGGTGGCACCGAGACTGCTAGGGTTTCACAAAGTCTTGAACTCGGTCACACCGATTTGAATTCTCGGTCAGACCGAGAATCACATGTGCACTGGTCTGAGCCAAATCGGTAGGACCGGTTTCTACAATTCAGTCGGTCCGAGATGAGTTCGGCGGAAACCTAACCCTAAATTTTCAATTCAAAACTAATCTATGGAGTGATTTCGCTGGATAGGAAGATCTCAATCGTGGCAAGATACATGGCAACACAATGTGCTAGGAATCGGAGTTGGGAATAGCACAAAGATTCAAATCCATACCCTAATGCGGTGATGGACTTGCTATGGCGGCAACGGCGGAGTAGAATCCCGTTGATGGCGGCGGAGACCGGCGACTGGAGGTCGCTGGCGATGAGGAGGACGATCCAGAGACCCGAGGAGGCAAAGCAGGCAGTGTGCGGGCGAAGAGGTTCGGAAAAGTTTCCAAATTTTGGTCCGGGGGTATATATAGCCTGACCCTGTAGGCGTGACCGAGTGTAACAACTCTGTGGCACTGAGATGCATAACTGCAAGCAGTTATTGCAACTCGGTGTGACCGAAAAATTCAAATCGGTTGCACCAAGATTGAAAACCTAGATCAACTTAGTGATCTCGGTATGACCGAAATGGATGGATCGGTCAGACCGAAACGCACAAAGAGGTTTTGGAAGTTTTAAGTCTATGACGAATTGAGGACTCCGAGTGCTCCTCACACAAAGTGGTTCGAATCTGACTTGATCAAACTTTGTGATGTAGCATGAATAGAGTTTGAGACAAGAAAAGCATAGATAGCTAGAGAAGGTTAGGCATTCTTGTCCATCCACTTGGCAAAAAGGAAAGAAACCAAACAATCAAAACTACAAGTGGATATCCTCGAATGAGTAAAATATTCATCCAACATGCTCACACAATAAAATGGCAAATGAAATATGTGTCAAAGCATGCACAACCATTCTAGCATCTATCAAGCAATTGGCGATGACTAGGTCATCTATATATGAGTATATTGACTTAGGAGTCAAATGAGAACATTTGATCATAGGTCATACTCATCGTTTAAGCACAAGTGGGGTTACCACTTTTACATAAAGCATTGTTGTGTTCACACCATTAGAGTTGCTTTGACTCAATTCTTAGAGTAAAGCTCCCCCTAGATGTGAGATCCCCCCTGAGAGGGATGAACTAACCTTGGGTTTTGTCGATGATGACTTCATGTAGGTGTTGAAGATGTGGATGCTCAATGTTGACGTAGGTCATTTGGAGCAATCCTTTTGGAGTAAGTTGCACTTTCAATACCTACACGGGTTAGTCCCACAAGGAGCAAACAAGGATATCCATAGACATAGAGTGATGCACACACAAGATGATGTCCATGAAAGCATTAGGTTACCTTGTCCCTTGTCTTACCAACAAGAGGGTTTGTGACTCCTTGAACTAGTGCAAGATGTGGAACTTGATTGCACTTGTCCTTGCCAAAATGATAAGAATGAAACATGTTGGCGGAGTCACCCTCAAGAACTCTCTAGTTCTTCTGCTTCGGGATCCACATCATCTTGATGGGAATCCTTGGAGTTGTAGTTGTACTTGATGAAGTAGAACTTGATGCAGTCTTGGGAACCCACTTGACCAAGGCCTTAGGAGCTTCTTCAAATGCATCAATCTCCTCTTGAAGCTTATCCTTGCCTTTATGCTTGTGGTCTTGTGGTGGAAGATCATCTTGAGCTTGTGTCCCTTTGAAAGAAGTAGGATCATACTTCCCTTGTTGAGGAACAAACTTCGTCTTGGGGTATTGATCTTCTTCCCACTCAACTCCATTGGCATTGAACTTTTGTTCAAAACCAACACCTTGGTTCTTCCGGTGCCTTCCTTGCTTGCGTACAATTTCCTCGAATTGCTTACTCCCGGCAAGGCTCTTGTAAACACCTTTCTCTATAATTCCCTTCAATAAGCTATTTTCTTGCTCAAGTGTAACTTGGCTAAGAGAATCATTAGTGGAATCAAGAGAACTACTAGAAGCGACAACATTGGATTTAGCATGATTATTGTTACTACTAGAGGAAGAATCTTTCTTGTTCTTGTTACTAGGCTTGACTTGAGGCATGTAAGTAGATAAGAGTAAACGCTTGGCAATGTAAGAAGAACTTTTCTTGCGAAGATCATCATTAATTGCTTTTAAAAACTCATATTCTTGCTCAAGGTTGAGCTTTTCAAAGCGTAACCTCTCATGAGTCCTTAAAAGTTCTCAATGATCTTCGAAGATAGTTTCATGAGCCAACTTAAGAGTGTTTAGTTCTTTAGTTAGAAGCTCAATCTTCTCCTTATCATTGTCATTCGTTTTATCTTGATTAGCATGATTGATTGACGTTTCATCATAGTATTCATCACTAGAGTTGTCAACAAGTAAATCATCATCACCTAACAAGTCATCTTCATCACTATTGAAATCAACATACTCGGGGTGTGATACCTTTGGGCCTTTAGCCATGAAGCATCTTCCAAGTCCTTCATTTGGTGAATCAAATATGTCGTAGGAGTTGGTTGACACAAGTGCTAGACCGGCAACACCTTCATCTTGATTATATTCAGAGTCGGAGTGATAGCTTCTCTCAGAGTGATTGTCGGAATCGGAGCCGGATACCCATTCACCAACATGAGCTTGATGTATTCGTTTTGTTTAGCTCCTTGATGACTTGTCCCTCCTTTCCAAATCCTTGCTTCTCCAGGATGTTCTTCGTTCATAACGATCATCTCTACTCCTTCTCTCTCTTGATGGTGATTCTTCTCTTCTACTTCTTAATTTTGGAGAATCTTCTCTTCTTTTGTAGGGTGCCGTACACTCATTGGAATAGTGTGTCGGTCTTCCACAATTGTAGCAATTACGCTCACGATTAGAAGATCTTTTGTCATTGTAAGACCTTGACTTGGAACTTCTTTCCTTGCTTCTACTCTTGTAGAACTTGTTGAAGTTCTTCACCATTAGGCTCAATTCTTCATTGAAGGTTTGTTTCTCACTTGATGATGTGGGAGCTTCACATGAGTCTTTGTAAGCACCACTTGACTTGTTGCGGAGCTCCTTCTTATCCTTGAGTGACATCTCATGATCAACAATTCTTCCAGTGACTTCTGTTGGCTTGAGATCTTTGTAATTGGGCATCATTTGGATCAATGTGCACATGGTATCATATTTTCCATCCAAAGCTCTTAGGATCTTCTTGATGATGAATTTGTCGGTCATCTCTTCACTTCCTAGGCCGGCAATCTCATTTGTGATAAGAGCAAGCCTAGAGTACATTTTAGTGGCGCCTTCACCATCCTTCATTTTGAACTTGTCAAGCTGACTTTGAAGCACATCCAACTTGGATTCCTTGACAGAGTCGGTACCTTCATGCATATCAGTCAAAGTATCCCAAATTTCCTTTGCATTCTCAAGATGGCTGATTTTGTTGAATTCCTCGGGGCACAATCCGTTGAAGAGGATATCACAAGCTGGAGCGTTGTATTGCAGCATCTTCAACTCTTCCGCGGTAGCTTCACGGTTCAGTTCTCTCCCATCAAAGAATTCACCTTGCAAGCCAATAAGCACGATAGCCGAAACGGCGGGGTCATGTCCAAGAATATGCATTTTCATCTTATGCTTCCAACTAGCAAAATTAGTACCATCAAAGTAAGGACCTCTACGGTGGTAATTTCCCTCGCTAGACGCCATACTCTCCTAGATTGTGAAACCAAGGCTATGACCACCAAAAGCTATGGAGATCAAAGCAAATGGAGACCAAAGCTCTGATACCACTTGTAGGATCAAAAGTATGTCTAGAGGAGGGGTGATTAGACTACTTGACCAAATAAAAATCTAGCCTTTTCCCAATTTTAGTTCTTAGCAGATTTTAGCAACTTAGCACGATTCAAGCAATCTTAACACAATTCAAGCAAGCATGCAAAGAGTATATGAGCAGCGGAAAGTAAAGCTTGCAACTTGCAAGAATGTAAAGGGAAGGGTTTGGAGAGTGCAAACGCAATAGGAGACACGGATGTTTTTGTCATGGTTCCGATAGGTGGTGCTATCGTACATCCACGTTGATGGAGACTTCCACCCACGAAGGGTCCACGAAGAAGCAACCTTGTCTATCCCACCATGGTCGTCGCCCACGAAGGCTTCACGAAGTAGGCGATCTCCTTGCCCTTACAAACTCCTTGGTTCAACTCCACAATCTTGTCGGAGGCTCCCAAGTGACACCTAGCCAATCTAGGAGACACCACTCTCCAAGAAGTAACAAATGGTGTGTTGATGATGAACTCCTTGCTCTTGTGCTTCAAATGATAGTCTCCCCAACACTCAACTCTCTCTCACAGGATTTGGATTTGGTGGAAAGAAGATTTGAGTGGAAAGCAACTTGGGGAAGGCTAGAGATCAGGATTCATATGGTAGGAATGGAATATCTTGGCCTCAACACAAGTGTAGGTGGTTCTCTCTCAGAAAATGTCGGTTGGAAGTGTAGGCACGTTCTGATGGCTCTCTCCACGAATGAAGAGTGGGTGGAGGGGTAGCCTCTACACAGAATCTAACCGTTACACACAACTTACCAATCTCGGTGGGACCGAATTGAGAAACTCGGTCGAACCAAATCGGCAAATAATGTGACCGTTAGGATTTTTGGTGGGACCGACATGCAACTCGGTAGGACCGATATGGTTAGGGTTAGGGCATAATGTAATCTCGGTGAGATCGATTACACAAACTCGGTGAGACCGATTACACAAACTCGGTGAGACCGATTTTGGTAATGGACACACAGAGGGTTGGTCAGGCAAACTCGGTGGGACCGATTCGCTCATCTCGATTTAACCGAAGCGTTACGAAGGGAAACAGAGAGATTACAATCCCATCTTGGTGAGACCGAGATCTCTATTGGTGGGACCAATTTGCCTAGGGTTTGTGGCAGTGGCTGTGACATCTGAACTCGGTGGCGCCGGATAGAAAGAATCGGTGGGACCGAGTTTGACTTTTGGTTTAGGTCATATGTGGATATGAGAAATTAGTTGAGGGCTTTGGAGCATATCACTAAGCACTTTGAGCAAGCAAGCCATTAAGCAACACCTCATCCCCTCTTGATAGTATTGGATTTTCCTATAGACTCAATGTGATCTTGGATCACTAAAATAGAAAATGTAGAGTCTTGTGCTTTGAGCTTGAGCCAATCCTTTTGTCCTTAGCATTTTGAGGGATCCACTTTTGTCATCCATGCCATGCCAATTATTGAGCTTTCCTGAAATATTTATCTTGAAATAGCATTAGCTCAATGAGATATATGTTGTTAGGAATTACCAAAACCACCCAGGGATAGTTGCACTTTCACCAAGGTCCTTCATCGAAAACTTGCCATCTAATGACTCCTTGACCGAGTTTAGCATCGAAACATCATTCCCGATCAACAATATGTCATCCACATACAAGATCAAAAATACTATCGAGCTCCCACTTAACTTCTTGTATAAACAAGTGTCCTCTTCGCTTTTGATGAAACGGAGACCAATGACGACCTCATCAAAACGAATATTCCAGCTCTGAGATGCTTGCCTCAACCCATAAATGGATCTCTTGAGCTTGCATACCTTACTAGTGCTAGTCGGATCGACAAAACCCTCGGGCTGTATTATATACACGTCTTCGATTAAATTTCCATGAAGGAAAGCCGTCTTGACATCCATCTGCCATATCTCGTAATCGAGATATGCAGCTATAGCTAGGACGATCCTCACTAACTTCAGCATCACTACCGGTGAGTAAGTCTCGTCGTAGTCAATTCCTTGAACTTGTCCATAACCCTTAGCGACAAGCCGAGCTTTGTGGATCTGAACATTTCCATCCACATCGGTTTTCTTCTTAAAGACCCATTTGCAACCAATGGTAGTTACGCCAGGCGGCGGATCAACCAAGTCCCAGACTTGATTCTCATCCATGGACTTTAACCTGGATATCATGGCCTCCAGCCATGCCTCGGTATTTGGGCTCACCATCGCTTCCGCATACGTGGTCGGCTCGTCGCTTTCTAGCAACAATACATCACGCACTCCATGCAATCTTTCCGACCTCTGTGGTTCTAGTGCCGCTTCCACTACGGGTTCCCTGACTGACTCCGGTATAATCTTATCACCAGCCGAGCCGTCCCCGAGTGGTCCTCGAATTTCTTTGAGTTGGACCGTCCTCCCACTGGCCTCCTGATTGAGAAACTCTTTCTCAAGGAAAACCCCGTTCGAGCAACAAACACTTTATTCTCTTCCCAGTTGTAGAAGCTATACCCCAAGATTTCCTCGGATATCCCACGAATATGCACTTATCCGACTTGGGTGTAAGCTTGTCTGACATAATTCGCTTGACAAATGCTTCACAACCCCAAATCTTTAGAAAAGACAAACTGGGACTCTTTTCGGTCCACATCTCATGTGGTGTCTTGTCTACGGATTTTGATGTACCCTGTTAAGTGTGAAAGCTGCAGTTTCTAGAGCGTATCCCCAGAATGACAAGGGTAAATCCAATTTGCTCATCATTGACCGGACCATGTCCAACAAGGTCATATACCTCCATTCTGACACGCCGTTTCTCTCTGGCGTACCCGGAGGTGTGAGCCGAGGTACTATACCTCGGCTTTTCAGATGATCATCAAATTTCCGGCTCATGTTCTCACTTCCACAATCTGATCGTAGAAGTTTTATAGTCTTGCCGAGCTGATTCTCAACCTCATTCTGAAACTCTTTGAACTTTTCAAAAGTTTCCGACTTGTGCCTCATCAAATAGATATATCCATATCTACTCAAGTCGTTTGTAAAAGTCACAAAGTATTAATAGCCAGCTCTGGCAGTTGTGTTCATTGGACCACACACATCACTATGTATAAGTTTCAACAGCTCGGACACCCTCTCGCAACTCTTTGAGAAAGGAGACTTAGTCATCTTGCCAAGCAAGCATGATTCACATGTCTCGAACGACTCAAAGTTGGATGAAGTTAGGAGCCCATCATCATGGAGCTTCTTCATGCGGTTCAGACTAATGTGTCCAAGCCGGCAATGCCAGAAGTATGTCGGATTTATCTCATTGGGCTTATGCCTCTTGAGATTCATGTTATAGACCGGTTCCTGTTCTAGATTCAATATAAAAAGCTCATCAACAACGGGTGCATAGCCCTGGAACATATCATTCAAATAAAACGAACAACCATTGTCATTTAAATTGAATTCATAACCCTGACTCATCAAGCATGAGGGAGAAATAATATTCCTACTAAGTGCAGGAATGTAATAACAATTATTCAATTACAAAATAAATCCAGAAGGAATCTGGAGCTGCATCGTGCCGACCTCCAACGCAGCAACTCTTGCTTTGCTGCCGACCCTGATGTCAATCTCCCCTTGTGCCACATGCCTAGTTCTTACCAGCCCCTACATTGAGTTGCAAGTATGAACAACCGATCCAGTATCAAATACCCAAGAGCTACTAGGTATGTCAGCAATGTAAATGTCTATAACATATGCAACAAGTGTACCTTTGCCCGAAGAAGCATTTCCAACCTTCTTGCCATGCTCTGCGAGCCACTTGCTACAGTCCTCATCCAGTGACCGTTCTCCTTGCATGATAGCAAATGGTCTTCGAGTCCTGTCCAGACTTCGGCGCAACGGAGGTTACCGTCTCCGTGCCCTTTGCCTTAGCCTTTTTCTTGGACCAACTCTTCTTGAACTTAGCCGATTTCTGCACCATCAACACTTGATGCGTGCCTTTCTTAATATCTTGCTCTACCACTTTGAGCATCCCATGCAATTCAGTGAGCTTCTTATCCATGCCATGCATATCATAGTTCGAGATGAACGTCCCATAGCTGGGTGGAAGAGAACCCAGAACTGCATCAGTAGCCAGCTCATCCAAGAGCGGGAGCCCAAGCGATCCAAAGCTTGCACATATCCGATCATCTTGATCACCTGCGGGCTCAGTGGATCACCTTCCTTCAGCTTACAATCCATCAAGGATCGCCAGATGTTGAACCTTTCGGTCCTAGCCTGCACCTGAAACATGCTCTTGAGACTCTCGATCATATCGAAAGCCTCAACATCTTTGAAATGCTACTGCAAATCGGGCTCCATACAAGCCAGCATGAGGCGGTTGATCTCGTTTGATTCATCAACGAGTTTCTGGTAGGCATTCCTAGTTGTGGTATTAGAATTATCGGCAGTTTTCTCTAGAAGTGGATCCTCTAGAACATGTTTCTTTTTATCATGCTTGAAAACAATTCTCAGATTTCTATACCAGGTGGTAAAGTTTGTTCCATTCAGCTTATCCTTTTCCAGAATTGATTTCAATGCAAAGTTGGGTTGAGCAGGTGGTGCCATTGATCTACAACATAAAATACGCAATCACTAAGCAATGTATTTATGTAGAGTAATTCAAGCCTAAACAGAAATACTCCCACTGAAGTCAGCATCTCTCCGCAAACTCTCAATGATTCAGGATCCGACTAGCGCATGCGACTAGTGAGCTTTAGCATCACTACTAGACAACATGCCTACCCGGTAAGCAACTCCTTGCTAATCGCATCTTTATACGACTCCTGTCGGTAGGGAAGATATCTCATACCCCGGCTCCCAACCTTATTTGCCACAAGGCCCAAAACCATTTTGATAGCCTTGTCAAGTTAACCTGATGCAGTGCATGTTCGTGTCCGACATGAACCCTTCAGTTCAAGGACACCCAGCAGCACCCCAATTATATGAGCCCACTACTAGACGTACTTGACATGCGAAGGTACAACATCGGGGATGGCAATTCGCTTGATATTCATGAGAGATCGTTATACTATTCTAACATGCATAGAAACAAAGAAGCACAACAATCACAAATAAACACATATTGTGAAATAGTATGGCTCCTTCATGGATGTTCTTCCAGGCCGGCTCCGACTTCGATGACCATCTAGGAACTCCAACTTGTTTGTCACGCTGGGACGCCAAGCCACCAACCTAATCTCTACTATCTAGCTATTACAACTAGTAATGAATTTTACATAGAGTCACAAGTCGACACGCAGGTCATTACACATTATAATGATAACACTTTGGCTCCTGCCGGCTAACAAACATGACACGCAGGCCATGTATAATTTACACACATGCATCACATACACATGAGCCATACTATTCACATCAAACCTGCAAAATAAAGTTACGCATAGAATCGCATTCTACCGGTTTGAGTGATCGTGTACAAAGTACAAGGTGCTGCACACACGGCGGTCCCATCAACGACAACAGATCACAACTGAACTCCAATCATGCTAAATTTTCCGATCTGACCGATCTTATCGATCATCATGAGTCTGATTCGGATTTACGTTTCACTATTAACCCCGATGGCGGATACTGACTGGTAGGGGTAGGTTGTGTCATGACTTCATCGACTCCGATCATAAGAAAACATAGCCTCATCGATCGCCATGTGCAGTTGATCTCATCAACCGTGCACACAGCCGATCTCATCAACGACAACAGATCTCTTCTGCCACCTCCATATATCTCATATGCATACGATCTGAATCCAAATCCTATAACAGAGGCTCTGATACCACTGTTAGGTTCTATGGTAGGGTGCGTCGACTGCAAACTAAAATTTTCCTACGCGCAAAACATCCAGGAACATGCTACGGGAATGGATCGCAGATCGTTACCACTAGATGCGTAGTGTCGTGTAGTAGAAGAAGAGTTGGGGTAGCGCGTCCGCGTTGTTCGTGTCCTCCTCGTCCGATCTCCCTCGAACAGCCGATCATCGGATCCCTCGTACAGGTTTGCCGGAGTAGCGCAAGTGCATCGCCTCTAACGGTATCCGCGCGTGCAGGAGGAACGCCGTGCGGTGGACTGCTAGGGCCGATCACACAATCGGTGGCGAGTGGAGGTGGCTAGTTGCAACACGTGCAAAGCCCTAACAACGATGCCAAAGCGATCAACTAAATAAGTGTGCCGCACCTCCACTATTTATAGACATCCATCGCGGGCTCAACACTTGGGCCTTGCACGGATCCTAAAGCGCAAAGTCTGCTCGGTCGCATTCCAAGTCCAGCTTGGATCACATTCGACTAGTGTCCTCGAACTGACCTCGTATGTTCCGTCCCTTAAGTGCGTGACCCCTTAGGTTCAAGTCGGCTTGGTCACAGTTCGGATCACCTCCGACCTGCACGGTTGGTAGCGGCCTCTAGCAAGGCGTGCCGACCACCAAGCAGACTATGAAGCTGGTTAGGCGAACTTGTACAACGTGTCACACTTCTGTTCCCTTTGCTTCACGATATATGTTGTCGAGCTCAAGGCGATACTGTCATCCTTGTGCTAGCCCGACCTCTTTCTCGTTCCAGTGATACCGACCAAAAACTGGATTATCTCATAATCCTTGTCGCATGGCCATGCTTATCCTGGTCGGATCACACGAGGGGCCCAATATATCTCTCCTGATCGGAGGGGCAAATCCCATCTTGCTCGGCCATGTCTTGCAGCATGGGACTTGACAAACCCGAAACCTACCTTTGTAACTACCTACCCACGGAGTAGCATTTGGTCGGCCCAAAGCAAGTCTGTCACCATACCGAGTACATGCATCAGCTCAGGTCTTAGGACATAGAACGTATGTTGTACTAGAGACTCACAGATGACATATCGCCGCGTCTCATAGTTGGGTCTGTCCGACTCGGACCTTATCTCGACTCGGATTCGACTACGTCGAATCCGACCAGATCCTTTCGAGTCCATATTATCCGGTTAGCATCCAATGCTCCATGGCTAGTGAGACCGAGCCACATCCACCATGTCATATGCTAGTCTAGTCCGACGTGTGTCCACATGTCACTTGTGACTAGGGACAATTTAGGATGTATCATACAACACAAGATCTCACAGACAAGTCATGTACTTGCCACAAGTATCATTGATTACATCCAAGGACTATCTTTATTCATAAACACATAGGAAATATCATCATACATGATTGCCTCTAGGGCATATCTCCAACAGTAAGCAGCTAGGACGTCGTCAAAGAAACTTGTGCATACCACAAATAGAAGGATCCACCTATAGAACCAGATCGATCACCGCCAGTCGACAAGATAGCATACAAATCTGAAGAGGTAACGATCATCACTAACGAGGAAAACATCAACATCAAAATCCTCAGCACAAAGCAACTTGAGCAAACATGCACTACATTAAAAGAGGATAACAGAACGAACGACATAACGACTAGGCAAGGACAACTTTCCGAGTAGAAGAAACACCCTGTTCTTCAAGACTACATATTAGCAGGAACATGCGATCAGACGAATTTACAGCAAAAGATACTTGAGAAAAGGAAACAAGATACTCCTCCAGGATCCACAAACAATCAGCAAGGCACCTCAAGTACCGTCTCTTTAGACTTCTTAGCCCCCAAAATGACAAAAAACATGAAGAAATTGATGAATTTATTTTAAGCCTTGACATGGACCAACTAAAGCAATATAATGAAGTTCTAAACGCAGGATTTTCATTCGATGAAATCAAAATAGCCCGCCTCCAGGAAGAAGAGTGTGAATTTGCAAATGTATGAAGTTCACTTGCACAAAAGGACTTGCATCATTACTATGATCAAATATTTTAACTAAAACTGTCGGTGTTCTGGGAACGGGGGTCCCTAGACTTGCCTGCCTGCGGCCTGCGGCGTGGCTCAAGTGGGGGCCCAGTGCAGCCCAGCTTCATCAGCTCAAGCTCAAGACCCTTGCGAGGCCAAGCCTCATGAGGTGGACGACAGAAGCTTCTCGGAACAGCCTCATCGGGTAGGCTCGAGAGGCGGAGAGATCAAGGCGGGCACCTCGCGAGGAGCCCGTGATGCAAGCCATGACGATCGAGACCAAGGGGCGCCCGGCTGTGCAAGGTCCTTGTTTCCCCTTCTGCAAAGGGGCAAGCACAGGCCAAGGCATCAGGCAAAGGTTACCGTTTCGGTGCAACAAGACCAAGACCAGCAGAACGGCAGGATGGAGGTCATCGTGGAACCCAGGACGGCGTCATCGTCAGAGCCTTTGGCAGCCGAAGACCAACTTTAGTCAGGATAAGTGTACTAGATGTTCCCTTCAAAATGGCCAAATGTTGCCGCCCTTCTCGCTCATTATTTGGGAAGAGGCCCAGGGCCTCCCTCTATAAATAGGACTAGCCACCACAGAGTAGAAACATGGAGAATCTAGATCACGCATAGGCTAGAGAGAGGCGATTGAACTCACCCAAGCAGTTCATCGCACCAGCTCAAGAACAGCCCTCGCGAGGCTGTTCTCCCTTTGTACTATTCATCGTCAGCCCCTGAGGCAATCCACCACACCACAAACTAGAGTAGGGTATTACACCACAACGGTGGCGCGAACTAGTATAAACCTCGTGCCCCTTTTGTGTTCTTCTTTCTAGCCTAGATCCTTTGCGAGACTTCGAGACGTGAGCTGGTAGGGGAAAGATCTTCGCGCGCACCCCAGAGTTCGAACCACAAGGGTCTGCCGGAACCCGAAATCCGACATTTGGCGCGCCAGGTAGGGGTGCGCCAGAATCTTTCTTCCGCTGGTCGCGTGTGATCTCCCGTCGTGTCCATGGTCGACGCCGCCGAGCCAGCGCTGAAGGCCGGGCTGCTTCGCCACCGCGACGCTTCAGACGACGCCTGTCGGGTCGCCCGCCGTTCCGTCGCTTTCGCCAACGCCGCCACCGCCCAGCGAAACGAGCGGCAGAGCCTCATCCTGCATCGCCGATGCAGCGGGAAGGCCGCACCACCACCCCGTCGCTGACTCCAGCCGGTTCGTCGTCCCACGCCCGTCGCGCCCCCACAGACGCGCACGCTGCGCTGCTCCTGGCGCGTGAGCTCCTGCACTACCGTCCCGTTGACGAGCTCTACAAGGACTGGCTCGCCTGCATCACCGAGCTCGTCAGCGCTGCAGGGAGCTCTCCCATGCTGTCCCTCTCTCTGCCTCGCCCTCCATCCTGCGCAGGAGGTGCCTCCACCACCTCCTTCCCAAGAAGGCGCCCTGGCTCCAAGGCGCGCGGCCCCAGGACGAGACCCTCCGCGTCCGGCGCCTGCGCGACAAGAAAGGAGCTGCCAAAAAATCCCTCGTCCCCAAGAAGGTGCCCGCGTGCTCCCAGCACCGGTGCGCCATGACCGCATCCCTGCACCACCACGTCAAGACCCCGCGCTGCTCCAGGCAGCGGCGCGCGGGAATCCCCAGGAGCAAGCCCCGCATCAGCAGAGATCTCCGGTGGCCACTGCAGGTTGCCGCGCCTTCACCTCCGAGCTGCGTAGCGTCTCATGGACCGGCAAGTTCAAGCCGGACCTGCCTCCTCGCTACGATGGCACTGCCGACCGCACGGAGTTCCTACAACTCTATGAGCCGGGCATTGAAGCCGCCAACGGGGATGAAAAGGTCATGGCGAATTGGTTCCCCATGGCGCTCAAGGACGGTGCCCGCACCTGGCTCCTGGCACGATCTCCTCCTGGGACAAGATGCGCACCCGCTTCATTGCCAACTTCCAAGGCACTCGCGACCGGCCCCCGACCATGAGTGACCTGCGCCGCATCAAGTAACAACCAGGAGAGACCCTGCAGAAGTACATCCAGTGCTTCAACAACGCCCGCCTCAAGATCCCCAGGGTGACTGAGGAGGCCATCATCTCAGCCTTCTCTAATGGCGTGCGTGACATCAAGATGAAGGAGGAGCTGGCAATCCATGAAGACCTGTGCACATCCCTGGAGCTGTTCAACTTGGCGACCAAGAGCGCCAGGGCTGAGGAAGGGCGCCTCTCCCTCCTCGAGCTGCTGGCTGTCGATCCAGAAGAGAAGAAGCCCAAGGTCAAGGACGTGAAGCGCAAGGGGGCTGCTGTGCTTGCAGCAGAGCCGGACACCAAGCAAGGCAGGGATCAGCCTGAGTCATCCAAGGGTAGCCGGTACTGCATGTACCATGACCTCCACACCCACAACACCAACGAATGCCAAGAGCTCAGGGCCGTGCGAGATGGGCGTATCGGCCGACGCCTCGAGCGCAACGACCGGGGCTATGGACGAGGAGGAGGAAGCGGTGGAGGATGATGGGAAGACCGTGGCCCTCGCCAAGGGTGGCGTGGCCGACCTCGCGAGGACCGCTGGCAGGACCAGCTTCGCGAGGGGGTTGGAGGCATCAGCCTCGTGAGGACCGCCCTCAAGGCAACGCAGGCCTCCCTCCTCTTCCACCACCGCCGAGGAGGAATGAAGACCATCATCAGGACGAGGGGGCTGGGGGCTTCCAGGAGCCGCACACAATCGCTTGCATCCTGGGCGGCGCCCAGGCCCCAGCCTCTCAGCGCATCTTCAAGCAGTTTGCTCGCGAGGTGAATGCAGTCCTCCCCAAGCTTGAGGCCACGCGCCCTCTCAGGTGGTCTGCATGCACTATCACGTTCAGCTCAGCGGATCAGCTCAAGTGCGCGGCAACGGACGGAGTCCTCCCGATGCTTTGCTCCCCAGTCATCAGCAATGTACAAGTCACCAGGACCCTCATCGATGGCGTAGCAGGACTCAATGTCCTGTCCGTTGAGACATTCAACTCCAAGTGCCATATGATCAGCTTCAGCCAACCAAGCCTTTCTCAGGAGTCACTGATGGTTCCACTGTTTCGATAGGGCAAGTTCGCCTTCCTATCACCTTTGGGCAGCGCAACAACTACCGCACCGAGCTCATTGACTTCAACGTCGCCCACATTCGCCTGCCATACAATGCCATCCTCGGGTACCTAGCCCTGGCAAAGTTCATGGCAGTGACTCACCATGGCTACAATGTCCTCAAGATGCCAGGAAGCGGTGGAGTCATCGCATTGCCTTGTGAGGAAAGGGATGTAGTGTGTTCTCTGGAGCGTGCCTTCCGGGCCGCAGCAATCGAAGACCCAGATCATAGGAGCGGAAGACTTCCCGAGGTGGTCCCTAAGAAGAAGAAGGCTTCACCTGGCCCAAAACCTTAGGAGGCAGATACCTCTGGAGGCGTTGCGTCAGGATTTGCGCCCGTTCAGGGGGCGCTACTCTCTGCCGCATAGGAAGGCGCGCCCAGCGCCCTCCTCGGGCAGGGCTCGGGGGCTCCTCCTTGGAGAGCCACCGACTTTGCCAAGGTCACAAGGGAGGCGCTCGGGCACCACTTGGAGGCGTGCTGCAGGCCACGTTTCCCTTAGGAAGGTATGAGGCGAGGAGGGCCAAACCCTCAGGAGTTCATCGCGAGGAACATTCAGGAGCTACAGGAGTCAAGAGTCATGCGCGGCTGCCGCCGCCTACCCGCTGCAGCCCCCCATCCACGTGAGGATGGCAGGCCGCGCGTCTGCATCGATGTACCATGTCTCAACTGAGCCGCGTCTCTGGAGCGCCTCTGGCCTTCATGCATGGGGCGCTGCGAGGGCCCACCTCACAGCTACGTTCGCATGCCCTTCGGCCTGCCGAACGCGGTCGCCGCTCGTTAGCGCCTGCTGAGGAGCATTCTTGAGGCTCAGGAGGTCAGGCATCACGCGATCCTGGCGGAGATGGAGATGACCCTCGAAGGTCCACCTGTGCCCCCGGAGCCTCCCGAGGCTCCAGGCCCCGAGAGCTCGTGAGGGTCGGCCTCCTCACCACGCGTCATCCGCTACTTCAGCATCCTTTCATCTCCAATGGTATCAGGTGACATCTTTCAAGTTCCATTTTTAGCTGGGAGCGCCCGCAGGGCTGCATCGTTCCCAGGTCACGTGGGTCCGTCCCTGCGGCATGTATCCGTTTTGCTTATGCTCTTTACCTACCTTGTTGGGGGCGCCCCTCGGGCTGCATTATCTCCAAGCTGCTTGGGCCTGACCCAGTGGTGTTTGCTTTTTCCGCATCTATCTAAATGGATTTACTCCTTCGTGCTTAACATGCTTCACCTAATCGCCTGCTTGATTGACACCTACCTTTGGAGCCGCTCGCTCTGGCACGGCACTTGCGCACGGGTCCGCCCCTGCAACGCCGATAAATCTGAGTGGCTGAGCTCTGGCCGCGGCAGCCCCGCAAGGCACCACCTCACCAGGCCCTCAGTGCCCCAATCACTCCCTCGGAGCGACCAATGGTTGGCTGGCAACCGTAACAACAGGCATTGTTTCCCCTCGTGATTGGTATGCAGGACCCACTCCAGAAGTTACGTTGGGGACGACGCGAGCTTTCTTTCCTTCTCTCTGGCATGATCTGCTTGCACGTTAAAAGGGGGGCGTCTGAGCATCGCGACTCATGGGCCCTTATTGGCTCTCCAGCCCTCACCCCCTGGCCTTGACCCACGGCATCGCGACCTGTCATACCAGCGGCGGCTGAGCTCGCTCGAGGGCCGGGACCTGAGGACATAGAGCATTAAGGAAAGTGTGGGGAGGAGGGAAGAAGCTCATGAGGACCTAACCCAGCTACACCTCAACTGCCGCCACACAGGGCTGGCACCTCGACGAAAACTACGCCAAACCTACGAGATAAGTCACACGAAAACTGATTTGACTCAGCGCTAAATCCTCGCCTAGTGCAGCTCTGTCACGGCAACGTTGCCTACCTTTCTTGCCCAGCGGAGACTGCTTGAGCACTAAAGGGGATCTCCTGAGCATCGCGACTCAGGGGCTCTTACTGGACCTTGGGCCACTCACCTCCTGGCCTTGACCACGGCATCGCGACCTTGCATACCAGCGACGGTTGAAGCCTGCCTGGGGACCGGGACCTATCAGCGTAGAGCACCAAGCCCTCGTGAGGAAAGAAAGGGGGAGCCGAGCCGGGGCAGGACAAGCATCTCGCATCGATTCATAATAAGGATATAATATTCACAAAAGACATGGCCAGCGCCTTACATACCCCCGCGGGGTGGTACTTCGATTCCTCGCAGGGAACAAAAGGTGCTAATCCTAAGGAACGCTAAGTACACGCGCCTCCGCAGGGGACGCCATCATCAACAGTGGGCCATCAGGCGCCGGCGCCAACCCCATCCAGATCAGCAGCGCCAGCGGCCCGAAGCACCCGCCCTGCTCCAGGCGCGACGCGAGCTCGTAGCTGTCGTCGCTCGTCTCCCGAGTCGCGTGAAGCTCGGCGGAGTCGCTGGACCCTCCGGCACCTCCGCTACTTCCTGGGGAACTGCTGGGGAAGCGGCTGGCGGGCCTGGTCATCGCCACGACGATGCCTCGGCCGCCTTTCTCGGGGCAGCATTCCAGCCGGCGTCCTTCCGCGTCGAAGACCTTGAAGAACATCAAGGAGGCGCCATCATATTCGAAATGAATCACGAGGGCACCTCCAGTTCGGCAGACCCGTGCGATCTCGCCCCAGCCCCGGGTCATGTAGACCTTGCCCGGAGCGACAACCTCGACCTCCGCTCCAGTCGCAGGGGTACTGCAGTCAGTGTGCTGCAGCCAGAGCTCAAGAGGCCCCCTCGCCGGGATCTCGAAGGCAAAGGAGGGAGGAAAGCGAATCAAGATCGAGGAGGCATGGCGGCGTGAAGCACGAGCTCGCGAGAGGAGCCCTCGGCGTGGACTCCAGGGGGACGATGCGCACCACCGCAACTCGCTGGCGTCAGCGGCGGCACCGTCGGTGTGGCTCGACGCCTTCTCCTCCGGGGCTCTCGATGCGGGCGTACAAGGGCAGCGAGAACCCAGGCGGTGGCCGCTCGTACCATGGCCTCGATGCCTCCTGCCGAGCACCCTCATCTCGGCGGCAGAGGACTAGCCGTTTCTTTGGCGGAAGTGGGTCGGGACCCTCTCGGGGGGCCTTTCCCTTCTCTTCTGCAGAAAACCGGCGGATTGGTGCCATTGGCGTAAGGTGGAGCAAGGGCGAGGAAGAAGAAGGAAAGGAGTAGCGGGAAGGAATGGACTGGAAGAGCTCGCGCTATTCCGTACTTGTAGCCGGAGAAGGCCAACCGTCGACCACCACGATCGCAGGTAATCATGACCCATTTTTGCATGCAGGCACTTGTCAAGTCATGCGGTTGCCGAGGCGTCGTGGGGAAGCGGAGATGCCCACGTCTAATCAATCGCCACACGACGCCCAAGTGAAAGTGCTAGTATCGATAGAGGGGGGGGGGGGTGAATAGGCAATATTTATGAAAGTCTTCAAAACTTAGAAGTTTCGAAGAAAAACAACAGAAATGATCTAGTTGATATGCAGCGGAAGATAAACTACCATAAGCAAGCCATAGTCAAGTATGCAATGATGTGAAGGTACATGACTAATAGCAGCCAAGTAGTAAGGATCAGGATGGAAGATAGTATGAAGCCAATCAACAGTAGTAGTCAAGCAATGAAGTCAAACAGATACACAGATAGGCAATGACTTCACGAAGACAAACTTAAGTAAAGGGTGGAAAGGGATAGAACCACGCCGTTGAAGACACAGATTTGTTGGACCAGTTCCCAGTTGGTGTGACAACCTGACGTCCGTTAGGGAGGCTGAGATTTAACTCGAAGACCGTGTCTTCACCTTATTCCCTTGAGCTAAGGACACCCAGTCCTCGCCCAATCACTCGATAAGTCTTCAAGGTAGACTTCCAAACCTTCACAGACTTCGCTCACCGGCAATCCACAATGACTCTTGGATTCTCGAACGCGACGCCTAACCGGCCGGAGGATTCGAGTCCTCAAGTGTAATAAGTCTTGTGTCACATAGATGTAAAGACTTCATGATGCCTAACACTCTTTGGCTCTGGGTGTTTGGGTTTTGTCCTCGCAAGGATTTCTCTCTCTCAAATGCTTCGAGGTGGGTTGCTCTCAAATGACAAAAGCCGTGCACAAACTCTGAGCAGCCACCAATTATGGTGTAGGGGGTGGGCTATTTATAGCCACAAGGCAACCCGACCTGATTTGTCCAAAATGACCCTGGGTCACTAAGGAACTGACATGTGTTCCAACGGTCAGATTTCAAACACACGCGACAACTTTACTTGGGCTACAAGCAAAGCTGACTCATCCAGCTCTGGATAAGATTTGCTCTCATTGTCTTCGCCCGAAGACATAGGATTTGGGTTGAGCATCACTTCAGTCACTCTAACTTAGTTCACTTGGACCCCACTTAACAGTACGGTGGTTCCTATGACTCAACAAAGAAGAAAAGGAAACAACAAAACCACAGTCTTCGTGCTCCATAGTCTTCACGCAATGTCTTCTCATGTCATAGTCTTCAATATGAATATCTTCTCATACCACCATTGTCTTCAATGTCTTCATACATTTTTAGGGGTCATCTCCGGTAGGTAAACCGAATCAATGAGGGACACTACCTGCGTTATCCTGCAATTCTCACAAATGCATTAGTCCCTCAACCAACTTTGTCGTCAATACTCCAAAACCAACTAGGGGTGGCACTAGATGCACTTACAATCTCCCCTTTTTGGTGATTGACGACAAACCGTTGAAGTTTTCAACGGGATAAAGTATGTGAATTTGTAAGGATAGGGAATTGTCTTCATAAGTAGCAAGGGCTCCCCCTGAAGATGTGCATATAAGTAATTTGCTTTTGGAATGCAAATGCACATGGCAGGTTGTACTTGTGGAGATCCACTTCAACTTATGAAGATAATTCATCATGCATGAAATGATATAGCAAGTAGAATGACATGCATAGTGAAAAATGGACGTCTGCAGAATGATCTAAGTGCGGAAGTTATCATCGCACATGCGGAATTTATCATCGCATCACAGTAAAGCAAATAAGTAGCAGACAACCATCAAGTTTAGGTGTTACAACTCAAAGAACCAAATGTTTTTTAAAAAGCAAGAGTTGTAAGCACGAGGCAAAATATAATGCAACCGCCCATATGAACCCGCTTGAAGACTATCAACTCATACGCTTCTCCCCATTTTGTCAGTAAGGACCAAAAAGGTTTGAAGACATAGAGCATCTACTCGTCCTCATGAGTAGGTGAAGCAGCAGGTTATCGCTGTTGGTTGGCGGTGCGATTTAACTTGGTGCGAGTTGATGCGCGCAGAGTAGGAGGTGGTGAAGTAGCATCATCTTCATCATCGATCACTCTGGCATTGGCAGTTGCCGCGGAGGAAGAATATTCAGAGTCTTCAAGAGATGGAGTGCGACGTAGGACAACAGTCCTGGCAGGAGTGGAGTCAAACTGGAATCTTTCATTGAAGCCATCGTCTTGAAGATCTGCTTCAGCACTAAGCAGGGTCAAGCTCTTCCATGATCGCCGGCAAGTCTCATGGGCAACAAAGGCATTCTTGGTGGCAAGGTTATGAATGCAATTGACATCCACCAAGAGGCTTTGCATTTGCCTCTTGAGCCAATAGTGATGCTTATCCTGTTTCTGATGAAGGGCCACAAGAAGTTCTCGGTCATTGAGAATGCGAGAACGCTTACGAGGCCTTTGGGCAATGGTGCTTTCAAAGGGTGGCCCGAGGGTGCTCGATGAGGCGCATTTGAGTATTTCCAGCCAATGGATAGATTCGTGTTGCTGCTTGAACACCTTCAATGGGTTGTGAGAAGCTTTGGTGCTCGGCATTTTGAAGACAAAGAGGCTTCTTGGCAGGGTCAGAGTATATGGCTTCAACTGACATATCAACCTCTGGCAAAAAGATCAGATGATTGCGAGTAGAGGGCTGATAGTTGACAGATGAGTGTCTCTTGATGAGGGCGCATGACCCATGGAGCATAAAACTTCAGACCAAATAGGTCAGATCCAGAAGCAGCAAGTTGCTTGATGAAGAATTTTTGAGTATTGAAGCTAATGCCATTGAGAATGTAAAAGACCAATATCTTCATAGCTCCTTCAAGCTTGGCCGCTGATGAATGTCCTTTGATAGGCCATAGAGTTCGCCGAATAATATGATATATTATGCGTGGCAGATACTCAAGGTCTTCAACAAAGAACTCTGTTGGATATTCAGCGTCAGATGGCAGGGGCTTCATCATGCTCAACATCTGGCTCATGTTGGGTTCTGGTTTATGGAAGATGCTCTCAATGCATTTCGTGTAGTGACAATCAGTTCATATAGCTCTCCGAGAGTGGCTAGCCCTCAAACTCGATGATGTCAAGAGCTTTGGCTTCATGATGAACATTTCCGGTCATCCACTCAAGGACCCATGTCTTGATATCTCTTGTAGCCGCGAATGTGTAGAGTAGCATAGAATTTAAGCAATAGCTCTTCATTCCGTGTTCTTTGTCTATCACAAAGTTGAGCGATCAAAGATCACGAAGCAATCAAGTGCTTCTTCTAAGCACGACACCCAAAGAATGGCTTCAAAGGTCAAAGGCGATATGAGGGAAAATGCGCTCTTGATCATATAGAACGCAGGAGTAATAGCTTCTCTGCCGATAGCTCCGAACCGATCGATGATATCCTTGGCTTGGAGTAGGGGTTCTTGGCGCCAAAAAGAAGGTATTGTGGCTTTTGAAGCCATTTGCATTGAAGGACCCCGTGAGTTTGCGAGACTGAAACCTTGGCGCCTTGGCTTTGGCTTCTAGACACGAGGCCTATGCTCAACATGATAATCAAATTGAGGTCCAGAGGCGAGGGCGGAGGTACTGAATGGGCCATCGGACAAGGGTTAGCTGACCATGACTGTATGCTTGCTCGATTGTATGGGGCCTCGATGGCGGAACAGGAGCAGGGGCAACAGCTGAGGCTTCAGGCTGCACAACAGGTGCCTCAGGAGCAGTTGCCTCATTAGCTTCGGGTGCAGTGGCCTCATTAGCTTCAGGCGCAGTGGCCTCATTAGCTTCATGCACACTGGTTGGTGTAGGCTCCACATTAGCATCAGCCATGACTACGTCATTGGCTTCATTAGTGTTGGTGGTGGTAGCTTCAACATTTTCAACCTCCTCTTGATGAACAGGAGGGTCGGGCACTGGCACGTTCACATCAGGAACAACTTCTTCAATCACTGGGGGAGTAGGGACACGTACGTCTTCTTGATTTTCCTCGGTGATGCAGCGGAATGTCTTCAAAGAGCTTGTGCTTCGAGTCGGAGACATTCACAGTTGGAGTGGGTTCAGAAAAGACTTGACGAGCAATAGGTGGACGTTGCAGTTCTCCTTCTGGAACGCTCGACAGAGGGACTTGAGGCCTTTGTCCTTTGCGCAGCCTGCGAAATGCTGGCAACGCCTTAGGAGATGGAGTTGGCTGGGCCTCAAAGTCTTCATCTTCTTCTTGCACGGGAGGTATAGCTTGTTGTTGTTGTTGGGGAGTACTGGGGGAGTCTTGTTGCTGTGGGTGATCAGCCCATGATGCATCCTGAGCAATTGGCGCAGAGGACGACCAATGCTGATGAGTATGCTGTTCGTAAGAACAGGCGATGATACCACGTTGTGTTCGATCTGAAGAAGAACTTTATCATCTTCAACATTGTCATCATGACCAATGTCTTCAGCAGCGGTGGGTTCAACTGCTGGAATATCTTCAGCTTCATGAGCCTCTGTGGAAGTAGGCTCATGGACTATCATCCTTCTTTCTTGATGTTCTGATGCAGGGCGAACCACTAAAATGGGTTCAACAACTAAGGGCTCTGTGGGAGCAGCCCTAGTCTTCTTGGTCTTGCGCTTCTTCTTGGAGGGAGCGGCATCGAGGCTTCAAGATTCTTCCTCTTTACGCTTCACCTCGGCAGCCCTCGCCTTCTTCATTACAAGCGGTTGTGGTGACCTTTGGCTTCGAGCCACCATGCTGCTTGGGAAGATAATGCGAGGGCTTCTTGACTTGAAGGTGCAGGATGGTCACAGAAGCTTCTTCTTTTCTTCGCAGCCCATCCCGGGTCAATGCCAGACGGCCAAGTGACTTGCGCTTCTCAAATTTCATTGTAGGCAAGCACACACTTATCACCAAACTCTTCATGCGCCTCAAGAGCCCTGAGCTTCTTCACGCTTCTTAAGAAAAGCTTCTTTAAGCTCATGCAGCATGACCTTGAAATTTCTGACGTCTTGAACACTTAGCTTGGCTACATGCTTCTTGAATTGAGCCTTTTCATAATCAATCTTGTTCTTCAGCTCAACTATGCGCTGAGCAAGAGCTAGCTCAGAAGCAATGGCGCCATTGAAGGCGACACTGAGGCCAATGGGAAGCTGCAAATCTTCAAAGCTGAGATTGGGGGTGTCGAACCACTCATCAATGAAGTTGTGGATGATTGCCACATCAAAGAGAGGCAAGTTGTTGAAGATTTCTGCTTCTTCCTTGCTCTTTATCAGTTGCTCAAGGGCATCATCAGCAAGATCTTCATCACTTGACAGATCAATGGGTTCTTCACGCAAAATGGCGGCAGGAGTCAAGGCTTGATCAGTATGCCTGACAAGTTGCTTTTTCTTCTCCGTCTTCTTGGAGATACGGGATTGATCTTCATATTGCACACTGTCTTCAGGAGGTGCAGTGGCCAGTGGCTTCGCACGAGAGGTTTTGAGGTGCGGTGATCTTGAAGCCTTTGGCTTCTTTTGCTTCGCGGGCGGAGGAGGAGCTGGAGCTTCATCAAGATGTCGGATCATTATCGTAATGATCAACTCGCTCCTCGGACCAAGATGTAGGTGATGAGGCCGTCAAGATTGGAGAAGGGGCCGATGACATTGGGTTCTGCATCACGGGAGCCGTCAGCACGGGGAGCAGAGGGACGTGGGTTGAAGTCTAATCCCAATGATTTCTTGTTTTTCTTGGCCAAAGCCTGAGCGAATTGAAGGTTGCGCTTGAAGAGAGCATCGTCACGACACCAGAGTAATGATGTGGGATCGACGTTCTCAGGCTGAGGTCCACGGACCATGCAAGGATAGAAGCCTTGCGCAATGGCTTCAGCTCTGTTCTTGGGTTGAAGGCCTCGATAGAGAATATCACCCCAAGGTGTCTTGATAGCATTCTTTTCTGCATATTCCTTGGTTACAAACTTGTACTTGAACCATTCTTCAGCCCAATAGCGTCGAATCCATTAGATTCGTGTCTTGCGCTGATGATAAGTCTCTTCTGGATCTGTCTTGTAGAGTTCTGCTAGGTCATCTGTCTTGTAGAGTTCCTTCTCTGCGCTGTCTGCCACCCTTCCTTGCTGATTTTTCTGCAGCCATGAACTTCAAACTTAATGGCTTCAATATGTTCAAAGGCTTCAGAGACTTACGCTTGCTGGTCAAGCAGGAACTGGCTTCAGAGAATTGATATGATGTTTGTAAGTATTCTCGCAAACGAATGCGCACTATGAGAACCAAGGGATTCTCCCACTAACATGTACCGTGATGAAGATTAGAGATGTGAGGGAAGGGGAAGAGGTCATATGCATTCTCAGAAGATTTTGAAGATAAATCAGTTTGAAGACATTGACCTCATGATGCGAAGACATTCACTTATATAGGTGAGTTGGTTCCAGATTTGTACCAATCCGTGAATAAGTACAAGTGAGGAATCAAACTAGACAGGAAATCTAAGTGAATTGACTAGGCAGTATGAGATGCACATAGAATAGATCTAACATTGAATAGGCAGAAACCACTTTCGAAATGCAGTGATGAATCTTGAAGATCAAAAGGTGGTAAAAATAGAGTTATAATTACCGCACGAAGAACTGCTAGATGGGATGAATAGGAGATCGAGCAGTTCAGCCCACCGTGCCCTAACTTGGCGACGGAGGACACCTACGGAGACGGTAGAGAGGACAATGTCCGTGGCCAGCGTGAGAACGGCGTCGGAGAGGTTGCGGCAGCTAAGCGCTTCGTCACTGGCGTCGTCGAGAGCTAGCGGTGGCGCTAGGGTTTTGACGGAGGTGGAGAGTGTTGGGGAACGTAGTAATTTCAAAAATTTTCCTACGCACACACAAGATCATGATGATGTATAGCAACGAGAGGGGAGAGTGTCGTCTACATACCCTTGTAGACCCGAAGCGGAAGCGATCACAACGTAGAGGAAGTAGTCGTACGTTCTCCTCGCGATCCGACCGATCCCGGCGCCGTTACTCCGGCCCCGAGTTCTTGACACACGACAGCTCGATGACGCCCCTCGACTCGATCCAGCCGAGTGTCGAGGAGAGTTCGTCGAGACGACGGCGTGGGACGATCTTGATGTTTCACCGGCCAGGGCTTCGCTTAAGCTTCATGACAGTATAACCGAGGTGGAATATGGTGGAGGGGGCACCGACACGGCTAAGGAACGATCTCACGATCAACTTGTGTGTTCCAAGGTGCCCCCTGCCCCAGATATAAAGGAGCCAGGGGAGGGGCCAAGGCCAAGAGGGGGCGCGCCAGGGAGTCCTACTCCCTCTGGAGTAGGATTCCCCCAATCCTAGTTGGACTAGGATTCCTGAGGGGAAAGAGAGAGAGGGGGCGGCCCTTCTCCTAGTCCTAGTAGGACTAGGGAAGAGGGGAGGCGCCCACCTAGGGCTGGCCCTTCTCCTTTCCACTAAGGCCCATCGAGGCCCATTTACCTCCCGGGGTTCCAGAACCTCCCAAGATCCGCAGAATTCCGCCGCCTTGAACAATTCAACTCCAAACATAGGCTTCCAATATATCAATCTTTATGTCTCGACCATTCCGAGACTCCTCGTTATGTCCGTGATCACATCCGGACTCTAACTCCTTCGTACATCAAAATACATAAACTCATAATAACCGCCATCGAAACCTTAAGCGTGCATGGACCCTACGGTTCGAGAACAATGTAGACATGACCTAGAACTATTCACGGTCAATAACCAACAGCGGACCTGGATGCCCATATTGGTTCCTACATATTCTACGAAGATCTTTGTCGGTCGGACCGCATAACAACATACGTTGTTCCCTTTGTCATCGGTATGTTACTTGCCCGAGATTCGATCGTCGGTATCCAATACCTAGTTCAATCTCGCTACCGCAAGTCTCTTTACTCGCTCCGTAATACATCATCTCACAACTAACTCATTAGTTGTAGTGCTTGCAAGGCTTAAGTGATGTGCATTACCGAGAGGGCCCAGAGATACCTCTCCGACAATCGGAGTGACAAAACCTAATCTCGAAATACGCCAACCCAACATTTGCCTTTGGAGACACCTGTAGTACTCCTTTATAATCACCCAGCTTCGCCAGACGCTTTGGTAGCACCCAAAGTGTTCCTCCGTAAACGGAGTTGCATAATCTCATAGTTACAGAACATGTATATGTCATGGATAAAAGCAATAGCAACATACTAAACGATCGTGTGCTAAGCTAAGGGAATGGGTCATGTCAATCGATCATTCTACTAATGATGTGACCTCATTAATCAAATAACAACTCCTTTGTTCATGGTTAGGAAACATAACCATCTTTGATTAACAAGCTAGTCTAGTAGAGGCATACTAGTGACATGTTGTTTTGTCTATGCATTCACACATGTATCATGTTTCCTGTTAATACAATTCTAGCATGAATGATAAACATTTATCATGAAATAAGGAAATAAATAATAACTTTATTATTGCCTCTAGGGCATATTTCCTTCATCTCCCACTTGCACTAGAGTCAATAATCTAGATTACACAAGAATGATTCTAACACCCATGGAGTCTTGGTGCTGATCATGTTTTGCTCGTGGAAGAGGCTTAGTCAACGGTTCTGCAACATTCAGATCCGTATGTATCTTGCAAATCTCTATGTCTCCACCCGACTAAGTCCGGATGGAATTGAAGCGCCTCTTGATGTGCTTGGTCCTCTTGTGAAATCTGGATTCCTTTGCTAAGGCAATTGCTCCAAAGATTGTCACGAAGATTTTCATTGGACCCGATGCACTAGGTATGACACCTAGATCGGATATGAACTCCTTCATCCGCACTCCTTCATTAGCTGCTTCCGAAGCTGCTATGTATTCCGCTTCACATGTAGATCCCGCCACGACGCTTTGTTTAGAACCGCACCAACCGACAGCTCCTCCGCTTAGTGTAAATACGATCCGGTCTGCGATTTAGAATCGTTCGATCGTGTCAAAGCTTGCATCAACGTAACTGCCACGATGAGCTCTTTGTCACCTCCATATACGAGAAACATATCCTTAGTCCTTTTCGTATTTCAGATGTTCTTGACCGCTGTCCAAAGGATCCACTCTGGATTACTTTGGTACCTCCTGCTAGGCTTATAGCAAGGCACACATCAGGTCAGGTACACAAGATTGCATACATGATAGAGCCTATGGCTGAAGCATAGGAACATCTTTCATTTTCTCTCTATCTTCTGCGGTGGTCGGGCATTGAGTCCGACTCAACTTCACACCTTGTAACACGTGCAAGAACCCTTTCTTTGCTTGATCCATTTTGAAGTTCTTCAAAACTTTGTCAAGGTATGTGCTTTGTGAAAGTCCAATTAAGCGCCTTGATCTATCTCTATAGATCTTAATGCCCAATATGTAAGCAGCTTCACCGAGGTCTTTCATTGAAAAACTCTTATTCAAGTATCCCTTTATGCTATCCAGAATTCTATATCATTTCCGATCAGCAATATGTCATCCACATATAAGATCGTAAATGCTACAGAGCTCCCACTCACTTTCTTGTAAATACAGCTTCTCCAAAAGTCTCAGACAAACCCAAATGCTTTGATCACACTATCAAAACGCTTATTCCAACTCCGAGATGCTTGCACCAGTCCATATATGGATCGCTGGAGCTTGCACACTTTGTTAGCTCCTTTGGATCGATAAAACCTTCGGTTGCATCATATACAACTCTTCTTCCGTAAATCCATTCAGAATG
The DNA here is from genome assembly GCA_021437245.1 of Aegilops speltoides. Lineage (NCBI taxonomy): Eukaryota > Viridiplantae > Streptophyta > Magnoliopsida > Poales > Poaceae > Aegilops > Aegilops speltoides. Next base: position 400,204,979 of record CM038142.1, on the reverse strand, counting down.
CAGTCTTTACATCCATTTGCCAAATTTCATAATCATAAAATGCGCAATTGCTAACATGATTCGGACGGACTTAAGCATCGCTACGGGTGAGAAGGTCTCATCGTAGTCAATCCCTTGAACTTGTCGAAACCCTTTGCGACAAGTCGAGCTTTATAGACGAGAACATTACCGTCGCCGTCGCCTTCTTCTTGAAGATCCACTTGTTTTCTATTGCTTGCCGACCTTCGGCAAGTCAACCAAAGTCCACACTTTGTTTTCATACATGGATCCCATCTCGATTTCATGGCCTCAAGCCATTTTGCGGAATCTGGGCTCACCATCGCTTCTTCATAGTTCGTGGGTTCATCATGATCTAGTAGCATGACTTCCGTAACAGGATTACTTGTATCACTCAAAAGGATCTTACTCTGTTGATCTACGAGGTTCTGCAAGTAACTTGATCTCAAGTTTCATGATCAACATCATCAACTTCCTCGCTACTTGGTGTAGATGTCTCGAAACTGGTTTCTGCGATGAACTACTTTCAAGTAAGGGAGAAGGTACTATTACCTCATCAAGTTCCACTTTCCTCCCACTCACTTCTTTCGAGAGAAACTCCTTCTAGAAAGGATCCATTCTTAGCAACGAATGTCTTGCCTTCGGATCTGTGATAGAAGGTGTACCCAACTGTCTCCTTTGGGTATCCTATGAAGACACATTCTCGATTTGGGTTCGAGCTTATCAGGTTGAAGCTTTTCACATAAGCATCGCATCCCCAAACTTTAAGAAACGACAACTTTGGTTTCTTGCCAAACCATAGTTCATAAGGTGTCGTCTCAACGGATTTCGACGGTGTTCTATTCAGGTGAATGCGGCCGCCTCTAGAGCATAACCCCAAAACGATAGCGGTAAATCTGTAAGAGACATCATAGATCGCACCATATCTAGTAAAGTACGATTCGACGCTCGGACACACCATTACGTTGTGGTGTTCCGGTGGCGGAGTTGCTAAACTATTCCGCATTGTTTCAAATGTAGACCAAACTCAGAACTCAAATATTCACCTCCACGATCGATCGTAGAAACTTAATTTTCTTGTTACGATGATTTTCAACTTCACTCTGAAATTCTTTGAACTTTTCAAACGTTTGGACTTATGTTTCATTAAGTAGATATACCCATATCTGCTTAAGTCATCTGTGAAGGTGAGAAAATAACGATATCCGCCACGAGCCTCAACATTCATCGGACCACATACATCGTATGTATGATTTCCAACAAATCTGTTGCTCTCTCCATAGTACCGAGAACGGTGTTCTAGTCATCTTGCCCATGAGGCACGGTTCGCAAGTGCCAAGTGATTCATAATCAAGTGACTCCAAAAGTCCATCAAGATGGAGTTTCTTCATGCGCTTACACGATATGACCTAAACGGCAATGCCACAAATAAGTTGCACTTTCATTATCAACTCTGCATCTTTTGGTTTCAACATTATGAATATGTGTATCACTACTATCGAGATTCATCAAAATAGACCATTCCTCAAAGGTGCATGACCATAAAAGATATTACTCATATAAATAGAACAACCATTATTCTCTCGATTTAAATGAATAACCGCCTCGCATCAAACAAGATCCAGATATAATGTTCATGCTCAACGCAGCACCAAATAACAATTATTTAGGTCTAAAACTAATCCGAAGGTAGATGTAGAGGTAGCGTGCCGACCGCGATCACATCGACTTTGGAACCATTTCCCACGCGCGATCGTCACCTCGCCCTTTGCGAGTTCAGCAATCAGTAGTCCTGCTTCGAGTTGCAAATATTAGCAATGTAACCAGATCAAATACCAGTGCTACTACGAGCTCTAGTAAGGTACACATCAATAACATGTATATCACATATACCTTTGTTCACCTTGCCATCCTTCTTATCCGCCAAATACTTGGGGCAGTTCCGCTTCCAAAGGACTATCGCTTGCGGTAGAAAGCACTTTCGCCAGTGGTTTAGGGCCGACTTGGGTTTCTTCTCCCGAGCGACAACTTGCTTGCTGTTCTTCTTGAGATTCCCTTCTTCTTCCCTTTGCCTTTCTTCTTGAAACTAGTGGTCTTATTGACCATCAACACTTGATGCTCCTTCTTGATTTCTACCTCCGCAGCCTTTAGCATTGCGAAGAGCTCTGTATAGTCTTTACTAACCCTTGCATATTATAGTTCATCACGAAGCCTTTGTAGCTTGGTGGCGTGATTGAGAATTTCATCAATGACACAATCATCCGGAAGATTAACTCCCAATTGTGTCAAGTGATTGTAGTACCCGGACATTCCGAGTATATGCTCACTAATGTAACTGTTCTCCTCCATCTTGCAGCTATAGAACTTATTGGAGACTTCATATCTCTCAATCCGGGCATTCTGTTGAATATTAACTTCAACTCTGGAACATCTCATATGCTCCATGACGCTCAAAACGTCGTTGAAGTCCCGGTTCTAAGCCGTAGCATGGCACATCGAACTATAGAGTAGTCATCGCTTTGCTCGCCAGACGCTCATAACATCTGGCGTTGCTCAAAGAAGCAGTTCGCTCACCTAGCGGTGCATCCAGACGTAGCTCTTACGTGCAGCAATGAGGATGATCCTCGTTACGGACCCAATCCGTGTAATTGCTACCATCATCTTTCAACTTTGCTTTCTCAAGGAACGCATTAAAATTCAACGGAACAACAAAGACGAGCCATCTATCTACAATCAAACATAAACAAGCAAGATACTATCAGTACTAAGTTCATGATAAATTTAAGTTCAATTAATCATATTACTTAAGAACTCCCACTTAGAAAAACATCTCTAGTCATCTAAGTGATCACGTGATCCAAATCAACTAAACCATAACCGATCATCACGTGAAATGGAGTAGTTTTCAATGGTGAACATCTTATGTTGATCATATCTACTATATGATTCACGCCGACCTTTCGGTCTCCGTGTTCCGAGGCCATATCTGCATATGCTAGGCTCGTCAAGTATAACCCGAGTATTCTGCGTGTGCAAAACTGGCTTGCACCGTTGTAGATGGACGAGAGCTTATCACACCCGATCATCACGTGGTGTCCGGGCACGATTTAACTTTGGCAACGGTGCATACTCGGGAGAACACTTCTTGATTATTTAGTGAGAGATCATCTTATAATGCTACCGTCAATCAAAGCAAGATAAGATGCATAAAAGGATAAACATCACATCAAGAACCCTTTCTTTGCTTGATCCATTTTGAAGTTCTTCAAAACTTTGTCAAGGTATGTGCTTTGTGAAAGTCCAATTAAGCGCCTTGATCTATCTCTATAGATCTTAATGCCCAATATGTAAGCAGCTTCACCGAGGTCTTTCATTGAAAACTCTTATTCAAGTATCCCTTTATGCTATCCAGAATTTCTATATCATTTCCGATCAGCAATATGTCATCCACATATAAGATCGTAAATGCTACTGAGCTCCCACTCACTTTCTTGTAAATACAAGCTTCTCCAAAAGTCTCAGACAAACCCAAATGCTTTGATCACACTATCAAAGCGCTTATTCCAACTCCGAGATGCTTGCACCAGTCCATATATGGATCGCCGGAGCTTGCACACCTTGTTAGCTCCTTTGGATCGATAAAACCTTCGGTTGCATCATATACAACTCTTCTTCCGTAAATCCATTCAGAATGCGCTTTACATCCATTTGCCAAATTTCATAATCATAAAATGCGGCAATTGCTAACATGATTCGGACGGACTTAAGCATCGCTTCGGGTGAGAAGGTCTCATCGTAGTCAATCCCTTGAACTTGTCGAAAACCCTTTGCGACAAGTCGAGCTTTATAGACGATAATATTACCGTCGGCCACGGTCTTCTTCTTGAAGATCCACTTGTTTTCTATTGCTTGCCGACCTTGGGCAAGTCAACCAAAGTCCACACTTTGTTTTCATACATGGATCCCATCTCGCATTTCATGGCCTCAAGCCATTTTATGAATCTGGGCTCACCATCGCTTCTTCATAGTTCGAGGTTCATCATGATCTAGTAGCATGACTTCCGTAACAGGATTACTGTACCACTCAAAAGCGGATCTTACTCGGTTGATCTACGAGGTTCTGAAGAACTTGATCTGAAGTTTCATGATCAACATCATCAACTTCCTCGCTACTTGGTGTAGATGTCTCAGAAACTGGTTTCTGCGATGAACTACTTTCAAGTAAGGGAGAAGGTACTATTACCTCATCAAGTTCCACTTTCCTCCCACTCACTTCTTTCGAGAGAAACTCCTTCTCTAGAAAGGATCCATTCTTAGCAACGAATGTCTTGCCTTCGGATCTGTGATAGAAGGTGTACCCAACTGTCTCCTTTGGGTATCCTATGAAGACACATTTCTCCGATTTGGGTTCGAGCTTATCAGGTTGAAGCTTTTTCACATAAGCATCGCATCCCCAAACTTTAAGAAACGACAACTTTGGTTTCTTGCCAAACCATAGTTCATAAGGTGTCGTCTCAACGGATTTCGACGGTGTTCTATTCAAGGTGAATGCGGCCGCCTCTAGAGCATAACCCCAAAGCGATAGCGGTAAATCTGTAAGAGACATCATAGATCGCACCATATCTAGTAAAGTACGATTACGACGTTCGGACACACCATTACGTTGTGGTGTTCCGGGTGGCGTGAGTTGCGAAACTATTCCGCATTGTTTCAAATGTAGACCAAACTCATAACTCAAATATTCACCTCCACGATCGGATCGTAGAAACTTAATTTTCTTGTTACGATGATTTTCAACTTCACTCTGAAATTCTTTGAACTTTTCAAACGTTTCAGACTTATGTTTCATTAAGTAGATATACCCATATCTGCTTAAGTCATCTGTGAAGGTGAGAAAATAACGATATCCGCCACGAGCCTCAACATTCATCGGACCACATACATCTCAGATGTATGATTTCCAACAAATCTGTTGCTCTCTCCATAGTACCGGAGAACGGTGTTCTAGTCATCTTGCCCATGAGGCACGGTTCATAAGTGCCAAGTGATTCATAATCAAGTGACTCCAAAAGTCCATCAAGATGGAGTTTCTTCATGCGTTTACACCGATATGACCTAAACGGCGAGTACCACAAATAGGTTGCACTTTCGTTATCAACTCTGCATCTTTTGGTTTCCACATTATGAATATGTGTATCACTACTATCGAGATTCATCAAAATAGACCATTCCTCAAAGGTGCATGACCATAAAAGATATTACTCATATAAATAGAACAACCATTATTCTCTCGATTTAAATGAATAACCGTCTCGCATCAAACAAGATCCAGATATAATGTTCATGCTCAACGCAGCACCAAATAACAATTATTTAGGTCTAAAACTAATCCCAAGGTAGATGTAGAGGTAGCGTGCCGACCGCGATCACATCGACTTTGGAACCATTTCCCACGCGCATCGTCACCTCGTCCTTTGCCGAGTTAAGCAATCAGTAGTCCTGCTTGAGTTGCAAATATTAGCAATGTAACCATATCAAATACCAGTGCTACTACGAGCTCTAGTAAGGTACACATCAATAACATGTATATCACATATACCTTTGTTCACCTTGCCATCCTTCTTATCCGCCAAATACTTGGGGCAGTTCCGCTTCCAAAGACGACCGCTTGCGATAGAAGCACTCGATTTCAGGTTTAGGGCCCGACTTGGGTTTCTTCTCTGAGCAACAACTTGCTTGCTTGTTCTTCTTGAGATTCCCTTCTTCTTCCTTTGCCTTTCTTCTTGAAACTAGTGGTCTTATTGACCATCAACACTTGATGCTCCTTCTTGATTTCTACCTCCGCAGCCTTTAGCATTGCGAAGAGCTCGGTATAGTCTTTACTAACCCTTGCATATTATAGTTCATCACGAAGCCTTTGTAGCTTGGTGGCGGTGATTGGAGAATTCATCAATGACACAATCATCCGGAAGATTAACTCCCAATTGTGTCAAGTGATTGTAGTACCTGGACATTACGAGTATATGCTCACTAATGTAATCTGTTCTCCTCCATCTTGCAGCTATAGAACTTATTGGAGACTTCATATCTCTCAATCCGGGCATTCTGTTGAATATTAACTTCAACTCTGGAACATCTCATATGCTCCATGACGCTCAAAACGTCGTTGAAGTCCCGTTCTAAGCCGTAAAGCATGGCACATCGAACTATAGAGTAGTCATCGACTTTGCTCGCCAGACGTTCATAACATCTGGCGTTGCTCCAAGAAGAACATCACCTAGCGGTGCATCCAGGCGTAGCTCTTACAGGCAGCAATGAGGATGATCCTCAAATTACGGACCCGATCCGTGTAATTGCTACCATCATCTTTCAACTTTGCTTTCTCAAGGAACGATTAAAATTCAACGGAACAACAAAGACGAGCCATCTATCTACAATCAAACATAAAACAAGCAAGATACTATCAGGTACTACGTTCATGATAAATTTAAGTTCAATTAATCATATTACTTAAGAACTCCCACTTAGAAAAACATCTCTCTAGTCATCTAAGTGATCACGTGATCCAAATCAACTAAACCATAACCGATCATCACGTGAAATGGAGTAGTTTTCAATGGTGAACATCTTATGTTGATCATATCTACTATATGATTCACGCTCGACCTTTCGGTCTCCGTGTTCCGAGGCCATATCTGCATATGCTAGGCTCGTCAAGTACAACCCGAGTATTCTGCGTGTGCAAAACTGGCTTGCACCCGTTGTAGATGGACGTAGAGCTTATCACACCCGATCATCACGTGGTGTCTGGGCACGACGAACTTTGGCAACGGTGCATACTCGGGGAGAACACTTCTTGATTATTTAGTGAGAGATCATCTTATAATGCTACCGTCAATCAAAGCAAGATAAGATGCATAAAAGGATAAACATCACATGCAAATCAATATAAGTGATATGATATGGTCATCATCATCTTGTGCTTCACGATCTCCATCTTGCAAAGCACCACCATGATCACCATCATCACCGGCGCGACACCTTGATCTCCATCGCAGCATCGTTGTCGCCTCGCCAAACTTATGCTACTACGACTATCGCTACCGCTTAGTGATAAAGTAAAGCATTACAGTATGCGATTGCATTGCATACAATAAAACGACAACCATATGGCTCCTGCCATTGCCGATAACTTCGTTACAAAACATGATCATCTCATACAATAAAATATAGCATCACGCCTTGACCATATCACATCACAACATGCCCTGCAAAAACAAGTTAGACGTCCTCTACTTTGTTGTTGCAAATTTTACGTGGCTACTACAGGTTTAAGCAAGAACCAGTCTCACCTCGCATCAAAACCACAACGATACTTCGTCAAATAGACTCGCTTTTAACCTTCTCAAGGACCGGGCGTAGCCACACTCAGTTCAACTAAAGTGAGAGAGACAGCACCCACCAATCACCTTTAAGCAACGAGTGCTCGTGGCGGTGAAACCAGTCTCGCGTAAGCGTCTGGCGTAATGTCGGTCTGGGCCGCTTCATCTCACAATACCGCTGAACCAAAGTATGACATGCTTTGGTAGGTAGTATGACTTGTATCGCCCACAACTCACTTGTGTTCTACTCGTGCAAAACTTCAAACCATAGAAAAACCTAGGCTCGGATGCCATCGTTGGGGAACGTAGTAATTTCAAAAATTTTCCTACGCACACACAAGATCATGATGATGTATAGCAACGAGAGGGAGAGTGTCGTCTACATACCCTTGTAGACCCGGCGAAGCGATCACAACGTAGAGGAAGTAGTCGACGTTCTCCTCGCGATCCGACCGATCCGGCGCCGTTACTTCGACGCCCGAGTTCTTGACACACGTACAGCTCGATGACGTCCCTCGACTCGATCCAGCCGAGTGTCGAGGGAGAGTTCCGTCAAGACGACGGCGTGGTGGCGATCTTGATGTTTCACCGCGCAGGCTTCGCTTAAGCTTGCGACAGTATAACCGAGGTGGAATATGGTGGAGGGGGCACGCGACACGGCTAAGGAACCATCTCACGATCAACTTGTGTGTTCCAAGGTGCCCCCTGCCCCGTATATAAAGGAGCCAGGGGGAGGGGCCATGGCCAAGAGGGGCGCTGAGGAGTCCTACTCCCTCTGGGAGTAGGATTCCCCAATCCTAGTTGGACTAGGATTCCCGGAGGAAAGAGAGAGAGGGGGCCGACCCTTCTCCTAGTCCTAGTAGGACTAGGGAAGAGGGGGAGGCGCGCCACCTAGGGCTGGCCCTTCTCCTTTCCACTAAGGCCCATCGAGGCCCATTTACCTCCCGGGGTTCCGAACCTCCGGTACTCCCAGAATTCCGCTTTACCGGAACCATTCGAACTCCAAACATAGGCTTCCAATATATCAATCTTTATGTCTCGACCATTCCGAGACTCCTCGTTATGTCCGTGATCACATCCGGGACTCAACTCCTTCGTACATCAAAATACATAAACTCATAATAACCGCCATCGAAACCTTAAGCGTGCGGACCCTACGGTTCGAGAACAATGTAGACATGACCTAGAACTATTCACGGTCAATAACCAACAGCGGACCTGGATGCCCATATTGGTTCCTACATATTCTACTGAAGATCTTTGTCGGTCGATCCGCATAACAACATACGTTGTTCCTTTGTCATCGGTATGTTACTTGCCCGAGATTCGATCGTCGGTATCCAATACCTAGTTCAATCTCGCACGGCAAGTCTCTTTACTCGCTCGTAATACATCATCTCACAACTAACTCATTAGTTGTAGTGCTTGCAAGGCTTAAGTGATGTGCATTACCGAGAGGGCCCAGAGATACCTCTCCGACAATCGGAGTGACAAAACCTAATCTCAAATACGCCAACCCAACATTTGCCTTTGGAGATACCTGTAGTACTCCTTTATAATCACCCGATTCACGTTGTGACGTTTGGTAGCACCAAAGTGTTCCTCCGTAAACGGAGTTGCACAATCTCATAGTTACAGAACATGTATATGTCATGGATAAAAGCAATAGCAACATACTAAACGATCGTGTGCTAAGCTAAGGAATGGGTCATGTCAATCAGATCATTCTACTAATGATGTGACCTCATTAATCAAATAACAACTCCTTTGTTCATGGTTAGGAAACATAACCATCTTTGATTAACAAGCTAGTCTAGTAGAGGCATACTAGTGACATGTTGTTTTGTCTATGCATTCACACATGTATCATGTTTCCGGTTAATACAATTCTAGCATGAATGATAAACATTTATCATGAAATAAGGAAATAAATAATAACTTTATTATTGCCTCTAGGGCATATTTCCTTCAGAGAGGTGGAAGAAGGATTTCTTTACCGCAGGGGACAAGTATTTATAAGTAGGTGAGCTGACGGGCGCAATTCTGTTTGTGTGCCTCGGGCGGCTCACATCTGAGGGGCACGTGGCAAGCATGCAACATACTCAGAGTTGTCCCACGTTCCCACGCCCGCCAGGCATGTCGGAGAGTTGTTCAGGCTTCTCTGGATTTCAACAATAAAGATAAGTCATTTAAAACAGATTTAATGTTTGTCGCTTTGCCTTCTGCTTACTAGGACGCAGAGAAGATATTTGACAGTTTCAATAGAATGCATATGATTTGGACAGATAGAGTTTAAGATAGAAAGCATAGAGAGGTTAGGGTCCGATCACATTCAGTTAGTTCAAAAAAATCCAACTTGAAGACATAGCTATAAGTGAATGCTGTAGAGGACAGAACACTAGTATATATATATCAGAAAGCAATCAAATCATCAAAGTGCGTAAAATCATGAAGATAAATTTAAATCAAGACAAACCAAATGTGAAGTCATGCAATATAACGCCATGAGTGAAAACACTTCAAACAGAGAATTTGGTGGTGGCGTTGCCCACCGTATAGGAAGTATTAGACCTGCACACGGCGCACACGCTTATCGTGGCGCTCAAGTCAAATTCCATGTTAATGTATTCACACTCAGAGTGTAAATCTTCATTGATTGAAGATATACATTACTTTGTGTGTTGCACATCCAAGTCATCAACATGCATAAGTGTTAGGATGTGTGCCTGATCACATGACATTAGAGGATTCCAAGATATTTAGCTCACACCGTAACTTGCAAAACCTTTTCTCATCCATGGGCTTTGTGAAGATATCTGCCAGTTGCTCTTCAGTGTTGACGTGAATGATGTCGATATCTTTCTTCATGACATGATCTCTGAGAAAGTGATGACGAATTTCAATGTGCTTTGTCTTCGAGTGCTGGACTGGATTGTTGGCTATCTTGATGGCACTTTCGTTGTCGCAGAAGAGAGGTACTTGTTTCAGGTTGATGCCATGGTCCTTGAGAGTTTGCTTCATCCATAGAAGCCGAGCACAACAGATCCAAAGAAGAATGTATTCAGATTCAGCAGCTTGAGAGTGATACAGTTCTGCTTCTTTGAAGACCAATAGACAAGTGATCGGCCAAGAAAGTGACATGTGCCTAATGTAGACTTGTGATCCACTTTGTCACCAGCATAATCAGCATCCAAGAATCCAACCAAATCAAATTTTGAGCCCTTGGGATACCATAATCCGAGTGTTGGGGTGTAAGCCAAATATCGAAGAATTCGCTTCACAGCTAAGTGATGCGATTCCTTTGGTGCCGCTGGGAATCAAGCACACATTCAAACACTAAGCATAATATCTGGCCTAGATGCACATAGATAAAGTAAAGAACCAATCATGGAGCGGTATACCTTTTAATCGAACTCTTTACCATTGTCGTCGGGACCAAGATGGTGTTTGGCTGGCATTGGCGTCGTGTAGCCTTTGCAGTCTTCCATTCCAAACTTCTTTAGACAATCTTTGAGGTATTTTTCTTGAGATATGAAGATGGCATTTCTTTGCTGACAAATTTGAAGACCAAGGAAGAACTTCGGCTCACCCATCATGGACATCTGATATTGCTCTTGCATCATGTACCCAAACTCATCACTATACTTCTGGTTGGTGCAGCCGAAGATTATGTCATCCACATATATTTGGCACACAAACAGTTCACCATCATATGTCTTCGTGAAGAGTGTGGGATCGAGGATCCCGGTTTGAAGCCTTTGCTCTTCGAAGTCTTTGATTGTATCATACCATGCGCGAGGAGCTTGTTTGAGGCCATACAGTGCTTTGTTTAGCTTGTACACCATATCAGGATGTTTTGGATCTTCAAAGCCAGGTGGTTGAGCGACATATACTTCTTCTTCAATCTTGCCATTGAGAAATGCACTCTTCACATCCATTCGATATAGGAATATGTTGTGATGATTAGCGTAGGCTAGTAGTATGCGAATAGGTTCAAGCCTGGCAACAGGAGCAAATGTTTCATCGAAGTCAATTCCTTCAACTTGAGTATATCTTGAGCCACAAGACGTGCTTTGTTTCTGACGACTTGACCATGCTCATCTTTCTTATTTCGATATATCCATTTTGTTCCAATAATGTTATGCTTGCGAGGGTCAGGTCGCTTGACAAGTTCCCAAACATTATTCATCTTGAACTGTTGAAGTTCTTATTGCATGGCTTGAATCCATTCAGGTTCCATAAAAGCTTCAGCAACTTTCTTGGGTTCTAATATTGACACAAATGAAAAGTGCCCATAGAAGTTTGCTAGCTGTGTTGCTCTTAACCGAGTGAGTGGACCAGGCGCATTGATGCTATCAATTATTTTCTCAATTTGTACTTCATTTGCAACACGAGGATGAACAGGACGAAGACTTTGCTCTTGCTGATCATTATCATTATTGGGAGGATTGTCTTCGGTCTGAGCATTGTCTTCAGTTGATTTGGTGCTTTGAGATGATAAGTTCCTCTTCAGTTGTGCTTCGAAGGCATGATTTCACCAGCCTCCCATCGACTTGATAGATTCACTTGGAGAAGCTTCATCTAGTGTACTTGGCAGGTTCTCTTTGTGAACCATTAGTTTCATCAAATTTCACATCCACAGTTTTGAAGATCTTATAGAGATAGAGGTTGAAGACTCTATAGGAGTGTGAGTCCTTTCCATAGCCAAGCATGAAGCCTTCGTGAGCCTTAGGTGCAAATTTTGACTTGTGATGGGGATCCTTGATCCAAAGATCTAGCTCCAAAACTCAAGTAACTAACGCTTGGCTTCTTGCCGTGAAGGAGCTCATAGGATGTTTTGTTCGAAGCTTATGGATGTACACACGGTTGATGATGTGACAGTCAGTATCAATAGCTTCAGCCGTAACTTTTTGGTGTCTTGTATTCATCTAGCATTGTTTGAGCCATCTCAATGAGGGTTCTGTTTTTGCGCTCAACGATGCCATTTTGCTGTGGTGTGTATGGAGCAGAGAACTCGTGAGTGATTCCCATTGTATCCAGATACAGATCAAGTCCTGTGTTCTTGAATTCAATGCCATTGTCACTTCTGATATGCTTGATCTTCACGCCATAATTGTTCATTGCTCGATTGGCGGCGCTTACCAAGACATCTTGCACTTCAGTCTTGTAAAGAATTATATGAACCCATGTGTATCTTGAGTAGTCATCAACAATGACGGCCATAGAGACAGCAGTTGTTGTGATGGTGGAGTAGTGAGTAGGTCCAAATAAGTCCATGTGTAACAGCTCGAAGGGTTGAGATGTTGTCATGATTGTCTTCGAGGGGTGCTTTGCCCTTGTCGCCTTTCACCTTCACAGGCACCACACAGATGATCCTTCTTGAACTTGACATCCTCGATGCCAATGACATACTTCTTCTTGACGAGTGAGTGTAAGTTCCTCATGCCAGCATGTCCTAGCCTTCGATGCCAGAGCCAACATTTTGAAGCTTTTGTGAGAAGACATACGGCAAGTCAGGACCTCGCCGAGAAATCTACCATGTATAGATCATCTTTTCGATACCCTTCAAAGACTAGAGATTTGTCGATTCCATTAGTACAAGGCAGCGATATTTTCCAAATAGCACAATCATGTTCAAGTCGAAAAGCATTGAGACGTATATTGTTGAAACCAAGGATCCAACAAGCATCACTTTATCCATGTGTTGATCCTTTGAGATTGCAACTCTACCTAGACCCAATACCTTGCTTTTACCAGTGTCAGCGAATGTGATGTGACTTTTGTTGGATGGAAGTAAGGTTGAGTCCATGAGAAGACTTCGATCACCAGTCATATGATTAGTGCATCCACTGTCCATTATCCATTCTGAAGCTTTTGGTGATGTACCCTACAGTGCAGTTAGGAGGATAGGCTTCACAAGAGTGTTGTGAAGCATAAGCATTTGACACATATAGGGATTGTCACAGCTTATATCAAAGTTAGGACATGTAGTATGACTGATAAGCGATTCAGATGTGAAGTATATACAATGATATTTATCATGCGTCCTAAATGTGTTTTAGGTCCCCAGCAATAGTATCGGACGCCATTGATTGCTGGATGGAGACTGTATTCTGTAAAAGAGAGTTATTCTTCTTTGCCACCCATATCTTCAGGGGTGGCTTAGAAGCAATGAGTCTAAGTGCAGCATATGAGAATTTTGGCTTTGGAGCCCTAGCAAATAGCCTTGCAGGAGATGAATGATACTCATATGAATAAGCAGAAAAGTTCTTAGTCCTATGAACATAGCAGTTCGAAGGTACACACTCATATTCATAAGTCTGAGCATGATTTCCTGCAAAACATTGGCGTTAGGGTGACTCATGTGAGTCCTCAGATCAGTATGAAGCCTTTGGGCCACATGAAGCTATAGGTCCAGGGTTTGTCTTCATCCTTGGTGGTGTCATGACGACATTCACAGAAGATTCTCAATGTACTTTGCTTAGGTACCCAGATCTTCTTCATAGGTGGTCCATTCCTGCAGCTTAGTACCAATGTACACGCAAACACTTCACCATTCTCGATTCTTGAACAACTTATAGTTTGCATCAAAGGATTCATCAATGATAATAGGATTAGCATAGGTAAAGCCAGATAAAGTGGATGGATCTATTGAAAGTTCCTTTGCAGCAACCCATGTGGTTTTGGGGTACTGCTCAGGCTTCCAGTACGAGCCATCAACATTCATTTTCCTCTCAAACCCAACACCCTCTTTCCTAGGGTTTCAATTCAGAATCTGCTTTTTGAGGACATCGCAGAGTGTCTGATGTCCCTTCAAACTTTTGTACATCCCTGTTTCAAGCAATGTCTTCAACATAGCATTTTCATCAGCAATAGTAGTGGTATCCTCCACAGAGGGGTTAGTAACCATGTCAGTAGGTGAAGACAATGAAACAGAGCAGTAGTGGAACATTCAGCAACAGATGTAGCGTTATCACGCCAATGCATTTTAGACATGGTGGTTCAAATCCATCCCGAAGCGGATCGATCTGTTGAGCGAAGTGACTCATTCACCTTTTGAAGATCTTCATGAGCCGCTCTCAATTTCTCAAGCTCTTGTTTCCTTTGAAGATAATCATAGGAGAGCCTTTCATAAGTAGTTGAGAGCATTTCATGACGACCTTCAAGTTCTTGGTACTTAGCATGAAGATTTTTATGTCATCAACTAAGGACCGTGAACGTGTCATTTCGCGTCCAACAGGTCATCGCTTTTGTCTAACAGTTTTTGAGTATGTTCCATAGCCTTTTGTTGTTCAGTTGCAATTTTAGCAAGTGTTTTGTAGCTTGGTTTGGATTCACAATTAGAGTCATCTTCACTTGATGTTTGAAAGTAAGCATCGCGTGATTTTACCTTGGCACCACGTGCCATGAAGCAGTAGGTGGGAGTAGGATCATCTTCGACATCAGCTTCAGCGTTGGTGTGGAAATCATTATCTGCAGTGTTGAAGATGGACTTGGCGACATAGGCTGTGGCTAGAGCCAGACTTGCTACGCCAGGGTCAGACTCCTCTCCAGACTCCACCTCCGCCTCCTCAGAAGCAGACTCCTCCTCTGAATCCATTTCCTTGCCAACAAAAGCACGAGCCTTGCTAGATGAGCTCTTCTTGTACGATGAAGACTTGGAAGAAGACTTAGAAGAAGACTTAGAGGATTTCTTCTTCTTCTTGTCATCAGAATCATATTCCTTGCTCTTCTTCTTCTTATTCTCATTATCCCACTGTGGACACTCGGATATGTAGTGACCAGGTTTCTTGCACTTGTGACAGGTTCTCTTCTTGTGGTCATGGGTGGAAGCTTCATCATTCCTTGAGCTAGATTGTGAAGACTTTCTGAAGCCTTTCTTCTTGGTGAATTTCTGAAACTTCTTCACTAGCATCGCAAGCTCTTTTCCAATGTCTTCAGGATCTTCAGAACTGTAGTCAGATTCTTCTTTAGATGAGGAAACAACTTTTGCCTTCAAAGCACGAGTTCGGCCATAGTTTGGGCCATAGACATCTCTTTTCTCAGAAAGCTAGAACTCATGTGTGTTGAGCCTCTCAAGTATATCAGACGGATCAAGTGACTTGAAGTCAGGACATTCTTGTATCATGAGGGCAAGGGTGTCAAAGGAGCTGTCGAGTGATCTCAGTAGTGTCTTGACAATTTCATGCTTGGTAATCTCAGTTGCACCAAGAGCTTGAAGTTCATTTGTGATATCAGTGAGGTGACCGAATGTGAGCTGGACATTTTCATTGTCGTTTCTCTTGAAACGGTTGAAGAGGTTGCGAAGAACACTGATTCTTTGATCTCTCTGGGTTGATACGCCTTCGTTGACCTTGGATAGCCAGTCCCAGACTAGCTTTGATGTTTCGAGCACTCACACGACCATCTTGTCCTTTGGTCGATGACCACGATAATGTTCTTGGCAGTAGAGTCTAGTTGAATGAACTTCTTGACATCAGCAGGGGTGACACCTTCACCAGTTTTGGGAACGCCGTTCTTGACGACATACCAGAGGTCAACATCAATGGCTTCAAGATGCATACGCATCTTATTCTTCCAGTAGGGATATTCTGTTCCATTGAACATGGGGCAAGCAGCGGAGACTTTGATTATCCCTGCAGTCGACATAGCTGAAACTCCAGGTGGTTAAACCGAATCACACAGAACAAGGGAGTACCTTGCTCTAATACCAATTGAAAGTGCTAGTATCGACTAGAGGGGGGGGGGTGAATAGGCGATATTTATGAAAGTCTTCAAAACTTAGAAGTTTCGAAGACAAACAACAGAAATGATCTAGTTGATATGCAGCGGAAGATAAACTACCATAAGCAAGCCATAGTCAAGTATGCAATGATGTGAAGGTACAGGACTAATAGCAGCCAAGTAGTAAGGATCAGGATGGAAGATAGTATGAAGCCAATCAACAGTAGTAGTCAAGCAATGAAGTCAAATAGATACACAGATAGGCAATGACTTCACGAAGACAAACTTAAGTAAAGGGTGGAAAGGGATAGAACTAGTCGCTCGTTGAAGACACATGATTTGTTGGACCAGTTCCAGTTGCTGTGACAACTATACGTCTGGTTAGGGAGGCTGAGATTTAACTCAGAAGACCGTGTCTTCACCTTATTCCCTTGAGCTAAGGACACCCAGTCCTCGCCCAATCACTCGATAAGTCTTCAAGGTAGACTTCAAACCTTCACAGACTTCGCTCACCGCAATCCACAATGACTCTTGGATTCTCGAACGCGACGCCTAACCGGCCGGAGGATTCAGAGTCCTCAAGTGTAATAAGTCTTCAGTCACACGCATGTAAAGACTTCATGATGCCTAACACTCTTTGGCTCGGGTGTTTGGGCTTTGTCCTCGCAAGGATTTCTCTCTCAAATGCTTCGAGGTGGGTTGCTCTCAAACGACAAAAGCCGTGCACAAACTCGAGCAGCCACCAATTTATGGTGTAGGGGTGGGCTATTTATAGCCACAAGGCAACCCGACCTGATTTGTCCAAAATGACCTGGGTCACTAAGGAACCGACACGTGTTCCAACGGTCGATTTCAAACACACGCGACAACTTTACTTGGGCTACAAGCAAAGCTGACTCATCCACTCTGGATAAGATTTGCTCTCATTGTCTTCGCCAAGACATAGGATTTGGGTTGAGCATGACTTCACCACTCGACTTAGTTCACTTGGACCCCACTTAACAAAGACGGTGGTTCCTATGACTCAACAAAGAAGAAAAGGAAACAATGAAACCACAGCCTTGGCGGCCCATAGTCTTCACGCAATGTCTTCTCATGTCATAGTCTTCAATATGAATATCTTCTCATACCACCATTGTCTTCAATGTCTTCATACATTTTAGGGTCATCTCCGGTAGGTAAACCGAATCAATGAGGGACACTACTGCGTTATCCCGCAATTCTCACAAACGCATTAGTCCCTCAACCAACTTTGTCGTCAATACTCCAAAACCAACTAGGGGTGGCACTAGATGCACTTACACCAAGGCCGCAGGCTGTTGGGGCCCGCAACGCTTCACACTTGCCCCTTCGCTTCTCTGCTAAGCCAAGTCCGTGTGCGCCTTGGGCCCGGGGGCTACTGTCGGCGTTCTGGAAACGGGGTCCCAGACTTGCTCGCCAAATGCCACTGCGGCGTGGCTCAAGTGGGGGCCCAGTGCAGCCCAGCTTCATCACTCAAGTCAAGACCCTCGTGAGGGGCAAGATTGCAGGGCGGACGACAGGAAGCTTCCTCAGGAACAGCCTCATCAGGCAGGCTCGTGAGGAGGCGGAGAGATCAAGGCAGGGCACCACGCGAGGAGCCCGTGACGCAAGCCATGACGATCGAGACCAGGGGCGCCAGTCGGGCACCGGCCTGCGCAGTGTCCTTGTTTCCCCTTCGGTGCAAAGGGGGCAAGCGCAGGCCAAGGCATCATGCAAAGGTTACCGTTTCGGTGCAACAAGACCAAGACCAGCAGAACGGCATGATGGAGGTCATCGTGGAGCCCAGGACGGCGTCATCGTCAGAGCTTTTGGTAGCCGAAGACCAACTTTAGTCAGGATAAGTGTACTAGATGTTCCCCTTCAAAATGGCCAAATGTTGGCGCCCTTCCCGCTCATTATTTGGGAAGAGGCCCAGGGCCTCCCTCTATAAATAGGACTAGCCACCACAGAGTAGAGGCATGGAGAATCCAGATCACGCATATGCTAGAGAGAGGCGATTGAACTCACCCAAGCAGTTCATCGCACCAGCTCAAGAACAGCCCTCGCGAGGCTGTTCTCCCTTTGTACTGTTCATCGTCAGCCCCTGAGGCAATCCACCACACCACAAACTAGAGTAGGGTATTACACCACAACGGTGGCCCGAACTAGTATAAACCTCGTGTCTCTTGTGTGTTCTTCTTTCTAACCTAGATCCTTTGCGAGACTTCGAGACGTGAGCTGGTAGGGGAAAGATCTTCGCGCGCACCCCAGAGTTCGAACCTCAAGGGTCTGCCGGAACCCGAAATCCGACAGAAACTACACAATCTTTTTCATGTAGATTGTGCTCGGTCTCGATCTTAAAAAAGGACTACAAGAATTCAATGAGGAAGAAGCATTGAAAGAGTTTGAACCCCTTGTAAGAGGGAAAGAACTTTCAAAGAAAAGGATGGTAAGTTAAGAATTAACACTAAATAGAAGTATGCACACATAGTTCATTATCCTTAAGCTTGCACATTTACGTGCGATTTAATTCTTCTAACAACAATGATCTTTGACTCTCTCTGTCTCCAAACACCACAGATTATGATACCTCACAACACAACTTATCACTACACATTCTATGTGTTGAACAAGTACACGAGCTCCGTCAACATACTTGACTAACTGAATTATAGATACACAAGCATTAAGACATGGAAAAAACACCATAAAGATCACAGAGAACTGGTACGTGATTTCAACCTTGGTTTTTTCTTCTCGCATTACTTTTCTTAACTGCGACATCCAACAACAAAACCAAAACATAATCACAGATTAAAAGGATGTATGCACTGATGAAGAAGCATTCCGAAGAAGCGGAATTAGAAGCCAACAATGAACTTAACTGGTCGAGGATAGCAGAAAGGCCTAACAGAGTCTGCGTGCCAAAACAATATGGTACACAATGCGGATACTTCGTGGTCCAGTTTGCAAAATATTGGAATGGTATTGATGTGACCAAGGACGATGAGAATTTTCATGTAAGTTAATAGTACAAGCAACAATTTTTATTTTAGAAGCGGCATTGCTTGAATTGTTCATTTTTTCAACATGCTTGTGAACACCAAGAAAATTAAAGAATATCCAATAACCTTCCCAGCAACATAGTAAGGTCGATGCTGAGTGGAAACCAGAGTTTCTATTTACAGCCATATTTGGTGAAACCAACCAAATAAAGTGTGAGCAACTACCGGGAAGAATCAAAGAACTCAAACCAGGAACTTCGAAGTTCTTTCAAACACCAAAGGTAACCAAATTATTTCTGCTTACTTTTTTTGTAGCGACCCATGGTTCACCTATGTTTTTAATATAATGAAAGCTCACATATTACCTATCTAGCATGAAAATAAGACTTTGTTTTTGAAGGAAATATGCCCAGAGGCAATAATAAAGTTGTTATTTTTTTACTTCCTTATTCATGATAAAGGTTTATTATTCATGCTAGAATTGTATTAATTGGAAATCTTAAATACACGTGTGAATACATAAACAAATACTGTGTCCCTAGTAAGCCTCTACTAGACTAGCTTGTTGATCAAAGATGTTTAAGGTTTCCTAACCATGGACATTAGTTGTCGCATCACATAGTTAGGAGAATGATGTTATGGACACGACCCATCCGTTAGCTTAGCATAATGATCGTTCAGTTTTATTGCTATTGCTTTCTTCATGTCAAATACATATTCCTTCGACTATGAGATTATGCAAGTCCCGGATACCAGAGGAATACCTTGTGTGCTATCAAATGTCACAACGTAACTAGGTGATTATAAAGATGCTCTACAGGGGTCTCCGAAGGTGTTTGTTGAGTTGGCATAGATCGAGATTAGGATTTGTCACTCCGAGTATCGGAGAGGTATCTCTGGGCCCTCTCAGTAATACACATCATAAGATTGCAAGAAAATGGCTAAGGAGTTAGTAACGAGGTGATGTATTACGGAACGAGTAAAGAGACTTATCGGTAACGAGATTGAACTAGGTACGAAGATACCGACGATCGAATCTCGGGCAAGTACCATACCGATGGACAAAGGGAATTACGTGTGTTTTCATAACGGTTCGACGGATAAAGATCTTCGTAGAATATGTACGAGCCAATATGGGCATCCAGGTTTCGCTATTGGTTGTTGACTGAATAGGTGACTCGGTCATGTCTACATAGTTCTCGAACCCGTAGGGTCCGCATGCTTAACGTTCGATGATGATATAGTATTTGAGTTATGTGATTTGGTAACCGAATGTCGATCGGAGTCCCGGATGAGATCACGGACATGACAAAGAGTCTCAAAATGTTTGAGAGGTAAAGATTGATATATATGATGATGGTATTTGGACACCGGAAGTGTTCCGGAGAGTACTGGGTACATATCGGGTCACTGAAAGGGGTTTCGGGCACTCCCGGCAAAAGATATGGGCCTTATGGCCTGATGTCGGCTTGAACTACGTCGGTATTTCCCCAAAGTGGAAGGGATGATGCAACGCAACAATGGTAGGTATTTCCCTCAGTGATGAGACCAAGGTTTTCGAACCAGTAGGAGAACAAAGCAACACTACATAAACGGTACCTGCACACAAAGAACAAATACTTGCAACCCGACTTGTTAAAGGGGTTATCAATGCCTTTCGAGTAACAGTGCCATAAATTGTCAAGTTGACGGAATAAAATTGTAGTAGATTGATAGATGCAAATAAAATAAAATAAAATTCAGCGAGGTATTTTTGGGTTTTTGGTAATATAGATCTGAAAATAAAATTTGCAAATAAATAGAAAGGCGAATAGCAATATAGATCTGAAAGTACATGATGAGAAAATAGACCCCGGGGCCGTAGATTTCACTAGTGGCTTCTCTCAAGAAAAATAGCATACGGTGGGTAAACAAATTACTATTGGGCAATTGATAGAACTTCAAATAATTATGACGATATCCAGGCAATGATCATTATATAGGCATCACGTCCAAGATTAGTAGACCGACTTCTGCCTGCATCTACTACTATTACTCCACACATCAACCGCTATCCATCATGCATCCAATGTATTAAGTTCATGGAGAAACGTAGTAATGCAATAAGAACGATGACATGATGTAGACAAGATCTATTCATGTAGGAATTAGACCCCATCTTGTTATCCTTAATGGCAACAAGACATACGTGTCGTTTCCCCTTCTATCACTGGGATCAAGCACCATAAGATCAAACCCATCACAAAGCACCTCTTCCCATGGAAAGAAAAATTGATCTAGTCGGCCTAACTAAACCAAATATTCGAAGAAGAAATACAAGGCTATAAGTAATCATGCATATAAGAGATCAAAAAGACTCAAATAATTTCATGGATAAAAATATAGTTCTGATCATATACTAAAAGTTCATCGGATCCCAACAAACACACCGCAAAAAGAGTTACATCAAATAGATCTCCAAGAGACCATTGTATTGAGAATCAAGAGAGAGAGAGAGAGAGAGAGAGAGAGAGAGAGAGAGAGAGAGAGGAAGCCATCTAGCTATTAACTTCGGACCTGTAGGTCTAAAATTAACTATTCACACATCGTTGGAGAGGCACCAATGAGGATGATGAACCCCTCCGTGATGGTGTCTAGATTGGATCTATGGTTTCTAGAACTTGCGGCGGCTGGAATTGTGTTTCGTCAACTCCCATAGGGTTTCTAGAATACTGGGGTATTTATAGAGCAAATCGGTGATGCAGTGATGACCCACAAGTATATGGGATCAATTGTAGCCTTTTCGATACGTAAGATTGTCGAACCCAACGAGGAGCAGAAGGAAATGACAAGAGGTTTTCAGCAAGGTAATGTCTGCAAGTGCTGAAATTGTAAGTAACAGAGTAGTTTGATAGCAAGATAATTTGTAACGAGCAAGTAACGGTAGTAGTAACAAAAGTGCAGCAAGGTAGCCCAATCCTTTTGAGGCAAAGGACAGGCCAAAACGGTCTCTTATGATAAGCAAAGTGTTCTTGAGGGTACTCAAGAATTTCATCTAGTCACTTTCATCATGTTGGTTCAATTCATGTTCACTACTTTGATAATTTGGTATGTGGGTGGACCGGTGCTTAGGTGTTGTTTTTACTTGAACAAACCTCCTAATAATGATTAACTCCCTCGCAAGCATCTGCAACTGCGAGGAAAGTATTAAGAATAAATTCTAACCATAGCATTAAACTGTTGGATCCAATCGGTCCCTTACGGAATAGCTCATAAACTAGGGTTTAAGCTTTTTTCACTCTCGCAACGCATCACCTAATAACTACTCCACAATGCATTCCCTTAGGCCCAAATATGGTGAAGTGTCATGTAGTCAACGTTCACATGACACCACTAAGGGTATCACAACATACATATAATCAAAATATCGAACACATATCAAGTTCACATGATTACTTGCAACATGATTTCTCCCATGACCTCAGGAATAAAAGTAACTACTCATAAATGATAATCATGCTCAAGTTCAGAGGGGTATTAAATAGCATAATGAATCTGCACATATAATCTTCCACCAAATAAACCATATAGTAATCAACTATAAGATGTAATCAACACTACTAGTCACCCACATGCACCAATCTATAGTTCTGGTACAAAGATTGAACTCAAGAGATGAAATAGGGTTTGAGAGGAGATGGTGTTGTTGAAGATGTTGATGGATAATTCCATCTCCAATATGGGAGAGTTGTTAGTGATGATGATGACAATGATTTCCCCCTCCAGGAGGGAAGTTCGCCCAGCGAAATCGCTCCGCCGGAGGGCAAAAGCGCTCCTGCCCAGGTTCCGCCTCGAGACAGTGATGCTTCGTCCCGAAAGTCCTCTCCTTCTTTTTTTCTAGTTCAAAATGACTTATGTACCATAAGAGGGGCACCAGAGGTGAGCATAACCCACCAGGGCGTGCCTGGCCTCCCTGGCGTGCCCAGGTGGGTTGTGCCCACCTGGTGGCCTCCTCTGGTACTTATTGGCTCCAATAATTCTTATTTATTCCATAAAAAATCCTCATGAAGTTTCAGCTCATTTGGAGTTGTGTAGAATAGGTAGCCTGATGTAGCTTTTTCAGGTCCGGATTTCCAGCTGCTGAAATTCTCCCCCTTTGTGTGTACCTTGCATATTATGATAGAAAAGGCATTAGAATTACCCCAAAAGCATTATTATGCAATAAAACAACATAAATAACAGTAGGTAAACATGTTGCAAAATGGACGTATAACCTCCCCCAAGCTTAGACCTCGCTTGTCCTCAAGCAAAAACCGAAATTGAAAAACATGTCCACATGCTTAGAGAGAGAGAGGTGTCGATAAAAAACAAAATACGGACATAGAAGCATCATGTAACTTATTATGACAGCAACAAACTTTAACATAAAACATTTATCATAAACTTCTCATGAACAAGTAACAATTCATCACAACATCAAAGTACAAAGTATAAACTCTATTGGAAAGCAACAAACTATGTTCTCAGTCAACTTTGCAACTACAATTCATCATCTTTTCAGGAAGGGTCACATATCGGAGCCTTTAGGCCAGTCCACATTATCGGATTTCGGGTTCCGCAAACCCTTGAGAGGTTTGAACTCTGGGGTGCGTGTGAAGATCTCACTCTCCCCAGTCTGCCTACTCGCCAATCTCATAGCCTAGCACGTCAACCTCGAAGGAAAGGGGGCACAACAGTTTACCCAGGTTTGGGTCACCTTGCGGTGTAAAACCCTACTCCTGCTTTGTGGTTGATTTTCCTCGAGGGGCTGAGGATGAACTAGTACTGCGGAGAACAATCTTAGGAGGTGTGTTCTTGAGCTCAAGTGAGCTGGTGAGGGTGGAATGGATGTGGTCAACTTGATCCATTGTCTCCCCATCCCCCTTTTCATGGTGGCTAGGTCCTATTTATAGTGGCCTTGGTCCTCTTCCCAAAATGAAGGCGGGAAGGGATCTCACAACGGCCAAATTTGACGGGAGACAACTAGTACATCTTATCCTGACTAAAGTGGTCTTCACCTGCAAAAGCCTTTGGTTGTGACGCTGCGGTGGGCTCGGCGATGACCTCCGTCCTGGCGGTCTTGGTCTTGTTGCACGGGAATGGAAACCTTTGGCTGCTTCCTCGGGACTCCACGCCTGCTGCTCGCCTCCTTTGCACCAAAGAGGAAACTGGTACACTGCGCGTTCTGGCGCCCGCCTGGCCTCAATTGTCATAGATCGCGTCACCCGAACCTCACGAGGTGAGCCTTGCATAGAAATCTTTGCTCCTCGGGAGCCAGCCTGAGGAGGCTGATCCCTTTGGAGGTCTTGGTGTCGTTTGCCTCGCGAGGCTTGGCCCCTCACGAGGGTATTGGGTTGTCGATGTCGAAGATGGTCCGTACCAGGTTGGCAATGGAGCCACACCGCGGGTCACAGGTAGGCAAATCTGGGCACCCCGTATCCAGAACACCGACAATAGCCCCTGGGCCCAAGGCACGCTCGGACTTGGCTTCTAGGCGAAGCCAAAGGGCAAGTGCGGAGCCTTGCGGGCTCTAACCGCCTGCAGCCTTGGTTAACGCATGGCGATTGATGGGACGTGGGCGTCTCCACTTCCCCACGCCGCCTTGAAATCCGTCTAGCCCGGTGGCCGCCCGTTGCTAGTGCAGCCTGCCTCCGTTGATTGTCGCGCTTGGCCTTGGCTCCTTCTCTTCCCCGAACTCGCAACCCCTCTTGCAGATTCGGCACCAACATTCCCCCCTTCTTGCTTCCGCCATGGCCCCGCGGCAGAGGAAGAAGAAGGGGAACTCCTGCGCTCCGGCCGAATCTCCGCCGGCCTTGGAACCCGCTCTCGAGCGGTCGACGATGATAAATCGAGAGGGGTTGGCCATGGTTCGCCCAGCTCTTGCTACTGATTCCAATGAGTGGAAGGCGTCGATTGCCTGGCCTGCCTCTCAGGCCGCGGTCGACATGGATGTCACCGAGGTCCCTATCCATGTTCACGCCCTCTTCGCGGGCCTGATTCCTTCTTTCTCCCCTTTCTTCATCGCTATACTCTCACACTACCAGATCCACGCGCTCCACTTGGACCCCGAATCCATCCTCCTCCTCGCTGTCTCCGCCTTCCTTTGTGAAGCCATGGTCGGCATCGCTCCTTCCGTAGCCTTGTTCCACCATTTCTTCTTGCTTCGTCTAGTTGACGCCCGCTGGCGCTCAAGGTGTGTGGCCTTCTAGGCTGTTGCAGCGACGGCTGGCTCGGGGATTAACTTTGAGCTCTTGCCAGATGCGGAGGGGTTCCGGAAACAATGATTGTTTGTGGACGCCGGCACGCGCAGCCCCCTGCTCCTGCTCCCTCGAGCGTCAGCGGTGCCCATCTCCGGCTAGGGGCACGTGAAGCTTGTCGACATTGGCTTGCTCGTGTCTAGACTTGACTGACCAGGCTGAAGAAGCTCGGGGTGACGGCACCGATGGTGGTGCACGAATTCATCTGGTGGCGCATCGCCCCGCTCCAGCACCATTCATGCCCAATGTGGGCCTTCACCGGCACCAAGGACCGCATGAGGCTCTTGGTGCCTGTGCTTACTTCCAAGACGCCGTGCATGGTTCTCGGGCTTCTAACGGGCGACCCAGAGCCTGCCGCGCTTCCAGGGGAGGGCTACCTCCTGTACCAGTGCTCGAACAAGGTGGACTTCGTGAGGCAGATGCCCCTCTTTGACGAGTGGGGGCTGCGCCTGGCAGGCCAGGAAGGGCCTCATGAGAATCCCATCCTCGTGGCTCCCTTGCTTATTGACACCATGGCGCATGCCCCGAGTGTGAACACAGGGGGGCGCACGCCACTGGGTGCAACCGAGACGACCACCCGGGGGCAGGTGCCGCTGATTGCCCAAGAGGCAGATGCTCCCGAGGTCCTGGCGAGGGCCCGTGAGGGAGTCACTGGGGGGCTGGCGCGACCCGATGCCCTTGAGGCTGAAGGAAATATGCCCTAGAGGCAATAATAAAGTTATTATTTATTTCCTCATATCATGATAAATGTTTATTATTCATGCTAGAATTGTATTAACCGGAAACATAATACATGTGTGAATACATGACAAACATAGTGTCACTAGTATGCCTCTACTTGACTAGCTCATTAATCAAAGATGGTTGAGTTTCCTAACCATCGATATGAGTTATCATTTGATCAATGGGATCACATCATTAGAAGAATGATGTGATTGACTTGACCCATTTCGTTAGCTTAGCACTCGATCGTTTAGTATGTTGCTATTGCTTTCTTCCTGACTTATACATGTTCCTATGACTATGAGATTATGTAACTCCCGCTTACCGGAGGAACACTTTGTGTGCTACCAAACGTCACAACGTAACTGGGTGATTATAAAGGTGCTCTAAAGGTGTCTCTGAAGGTACTTGTTGAGTTGACGTATTTCGAGATTAGGATTTGTCATTCCGATTGTCGGAGAGGTATCTCTGAGCCCTCTCGGTAATGCACATCACTATAAGCCTTGCAAGCAATGTGACTAATGAGTTAGTTGCGGGATGATGCATTACATAACGAGTAAAGAGACTTGCCGGTAACGAGATTGAACTAGGTATTGAGATACCGACGATCGAATCTCGGGCAAGTAACATACTGATGACAAAGAGAACAACGTATGTAGTTATGCGGTTTGACCGATAAAGATCTTCGCAGAATATGTGGGAACCAATAAGAGCATCCAGGTTCTGCTATTGGTTATTGACCGTAAACGTGTCTCGGTCATGTCTACATAGTTCTCGAACCCGTAGGGTCCGCACGCTTAAAGTTTGGAGACGGTCAGTATTATGAGTTTTTGTGTTTTGATGTACCGAAGGTAGTTCGGAGTCCCGGATATGATCACGGACATGACGAGGAGTCTTGAAATGGTCGATACATAAAGATTGATATATTGGATGACTATGTTCGGACACCGGAAGTGTTTTGGGAGGTTTCGGACATATACCGGAGTACCGTGGGGTTACCGGAACCCCCCCAGGGGTTTGTTTCGCCAGATGGGCCCTAGTGGAGAAGAGGAGGGGCATCCAGGGCAGGCCGCGCGCCCCCTCCCCCTCTAGTCCGAATTGGACAAGGAGGGGGGCGCCGCCTTTCCTTCCTCTCTCTCTCTCTCTCTCTCGCCCTTTCCCCCTTCTCCTACTACTACAAGGAAAGGAGGAGCCGGGAGTAGGACTCCCCCCTTGGTGCGCCCTCCTAGGCCGGTGCTACCTTTTGAGCACTGCGTTGGATTTCCCCGAAGAGGAGAGGATGATGCAGCAAAGTAGCGTAAGTATTTCCCTCAGTTTTTGAGAACCAAGGTATCAATCCAGTAGGAGACCACGCACAAGTCCCTCGTACCTACACAAAACGATAGCTACTCACAACCAACGCGATTAGGGGTTGTCAATCCCTTCACGGTCACTTACGAGAGTGAGATCTGATAGATATGATAAATAATACTTTTGGTATTTTTGATAGATAGATGCAAAGTAAAAAGTAAAAGGCAAAGTAAAAACAAAGCAAGTAAATAAAGCGATAGAGATTGATATGATGAGAATAGACCCGGGGGCCATAGGTTTCACTAGTGGCTTCTCTCAAGAGCATAGATATTCTACGGTGGGTGAACAAATTACTGTTGAGCAATTGACAGAATTGAGCATAGTTATGAGTATATCTAGGCAATGATCATGTATATAGGCATCACGTCCAAGACAAGTAGATCCAAATGATTCTGCATCTACTACTATTACTCCACTCATCGACCGCTATCTAGCATGCATCTAGAGTATTAAGTTAAAAATAGAGTAACTTCTTAAGTAAGATGACATGATGTAGAGGGATAAATTCATGCAATATGATAAAAACCCCATCTTGTTATCCTCGATGGCAACAGTACAATACGTGTCTTGCAACCCTTTCTGTCACTGGGTAAGGACACCGCAAGATTGAACCCAAAGCTAAGCACTTCTCCCATTGCAAGAACTACCAATCTAGTTGGCCAAACCAAAAAGGATAATTCGAAGAGACTTGCAAAGATAACTCAATCATACATAAAAGAATTCAGAGAAGATTCATATATTTTCCATAAGTTGGATCATAAACCCACAATTCATCGGCCTCAACAAACACACCGCAAAAAGAAGATTACATCGAATAGATCTCCACAAGAGAGGGGAGAACATTGTATTGAGATCCAAAAAGAGAGAAGAAGCCATCTAGCTACTAGCTATGGACCCGAAGGTCTGAAGTAAACTACTCACACTTCATCGGAGGGGCTATGGTGTTGATGTAGAAGCCCTCCATGGTGGATGCCCCCTCCGACAGAGCTCCGGAACAGGCCCCAAGATGCGATCTCGTGGATACAGAAGGTTGCGGCGGTGGAATTAGGTTTTTGGCTCCTGTTCTGATCGTTCGGGGATACGTAGGTATATATAGGAGGAAGGAGTACGTCGGTAGAGCAACAGGGGGCCCACGAGGTAGGGGGCGCGCCCAGGGGGGGCATGCCCTCCGCCCTCGTGACCGCCTCTGGCACTTCTTGGAGTAGGGTCCAAGTCTCTTGGATCACGTTCGGTGTGAAAATCACGTTCCTAAAGGTTTCATTTTGTTTGGACTCCGTTTGATATTCTGTTTCTTCGAAACACTGAAATAGGCAAAAAACAACAATTCTGGGCTGGGCCTCCGGTTAATAGGTTAGTCCCAAAAATAATATAAAAGTGGAAAATAAAGCCCAATATAGTCCAAAATAGTAGATAAAGTAGCATGGAGCAATCAAAAATTATAGATACGTTGGAGACGTATCAGCCGGCAGCCTCCCCCTTGCTCCTTTATATACAGGGGCAGGGGGGCAACAATTGATCATTGATCTCTTATCCGTGCGTGGTGCCCCCCTCCACCATATTCCACCTCGGTAATATCGTAGCGGTGCTTAGGCGAAGCCCTGCGTCGGTAGCATCATCAACACCGTCATCACGCCGTCGTGCTGAAGAAACTCTCCCGCAAAGCTATGCTGGATCGGAGTTCATGGGATGTCATCAAGCTAAAAGTGTGCTGAACTCAGACGTGCCGTATGTTCGGTACTTGATCGGTCGGATCGTGAAGACGTACGACTACATCAACCGCGTTGTGCTAACGCTTCCGCTTTCGGTCTACGAGGGTACGTGGACAACACTCTCCCCTCTCGTTGCGATGCATCACCATGATCTTGCGTGTGCATAGGAATTTTTTTGAAATTACTACGTTCCCCAACAGTGGCATCCGAGCCTGGTTTTATGTGTAGATGTTATATGCACGAGTAGAACACAAATGAGTTGTGGGCGATACAAGTCATACTGCTTACCAGCATGTCATACTTTGGTTCGGTGATATGGTTGGATGAAGCGGCCCAGACCCACATTACGCGTATGCTTACGTGAGACTGGTTCTACCGACGTGCTTTGAACATAAGTGGCTGGCGCGTGTCAGTTTCTCCAACTTTAGTTTAACCGAGTGTGGCTACACCTGGTCCTTGAGAAGGTTAAAACAGCACTAACTTGACGAACTATCGTTGTGGTTTTGATGCGTAGGTAAGAACGGTTCTTGCTCAGCCCGTAGCAGCCACGTAAAACATGCAACAACAAAGTAGAGGACGTCTAACTTGTTTTTGCAGGGCATGTTGCGATGTGATATGGTCAAGACATGATTTTAAATTTTATTGTATGAGATGATCATGTTTTGTAACAGAGTTATCGGCAACTGGCAGGAGCCATATGGTTGTCGCTTTATTGTATGCAATGCAATCGCCCTGTAATTGCTTTACTTTATCACTAAGCGGTAGCGATAGTCGTAGAAGCAATAGTTGGTGAGACGACAACGATGCTATGATGAAGATCAAGGTGTCGCACCAGTGACGATGGTGATCATGACGGTGCTTCGGAGATGGAGATGACAAGCACAAGATGATGATGGCCATATCATATCACTTATATTGATTGCATGTGATGTTTATCCTTTATGCATCTTATTTTGCTTTGATTGATGGTAGCATTATAAGATGATCTCTCACTAAATTTCAAGGTAAAAGTGTTCTCCCTGAGTATGCACCATTGCCAAAGTTCGTCGTGCCGAGACACCACGTGATGATCGGGTGTGATAAGCTCAACGTCCATCTACAACGGGTGCAAGCAAGTTTTGCACACGCAGAATACTCGAGTTAAACTTGACGAGCCTAGCATATGCAGATATGGCCTCGGAACACTGAGATCGAAAGGTCGAGCGTGAATCATATAGTAGATATGATCAACATAGTGATGTTCACCATTGAAAACTACTCCATTTCATGTGATCATCGGTTATGGTTTAGTTGATTTGGATCACGTGATCACTTAGATGATTAGAGAGATGTCTATCTAAGTGGGAGTTTGTAACGCCTCGGATACAACTTTCCATATTCGTAACTCCAACTCCTGCCTTTTCCGGAGATGCGATATATTATTTTCTCCGTGGTTGGGTTTTTGTCTTTCGTTTTGCATTTTGTTCATGTCATGCATTTCATCATCGCATCATTCGCATGGCATCTGCATCGTTTTCATAAAATCCGTATCCGTTCGTAGTTGCCGCGTTCCCCCTTTGCTTTCGTTGACCGATCCGAGTCCAACCGGGTTTTCGATTCTCTCTTGTCTGACCGTTTGACCCTCTCTACTCTTTTCTCAGACCCCTTGCGCGCGTCCGATCGCTATCGTTGTGTCCGGATCATCCCCTAACGTCTACAAAACATCTCCGTTTTGCTAATTGGACTCCCTAGCTATTTTATCCGCGATCGTCCGATTGCGATCGTAGGGTCGAGATAGCCCCTAACCTAATCTGTGATGCATATATATAGTCCACCCCAGTCTAATTTCAGACCAATCCCTAATTTCTAGGGATCCTCCTAGCCGCCGCCACTTCTCTTGTTCTCAGCGCCACCCCAACCGGCAGCCTCCACCTTGCCTCGATCCACCCTTCTGCGTCCTCTCCATCTCACTCAGGAGCTCCTCGAGCCCTCGTTCAGTAGCCTTGGCGCCCAGCGCCACCGTGGAGCCGCGAGTCCCGCCGGACCTTCCTCCCTGCCCGAGGCGGCTGCCTCCCCGTCGTCCTCCTCGAGCAGGAGCTCACGCCCAAGCACCGCTGCCTACCCTCGTCCCCGACGGTGACAAGCCCGGATCCGGTCGTCTGCTGCCATCTCCGCGACGTCCCCATCCCCGGCGTCGTTCACACCCAAGCCAGTCGCCATGGCCGCCCGAAGCTTCCCGTCTCCGCGCCGCTGGAGCTCCATCCCGCTCCGCCGGCGACTGCAAGGTCTCCGACGCCTACTCGCCGGATCCTCCCCGAGCGCCGCTCTCTAGAGTCCCTCGCGCCCTGCATCGCAGCTGCCCCACCGTTGACTTTGGACGCCGCCGCCATGGTCCTCTGCTCGTGAGAGCGTGAGACGAGGACGACGTCGAGCCGCCCCTACTGGTGGGCCTCGCTCAGCTCCAGGTCCAGCCAAAGCCGGCCTCCTCTGCCTCCCCGACCGGGCCGAAGCCCATGGGTGAGCAGCCCAGATCCAGTGCCCCCTGGCCCAGTCCCAGCAGTTCTGGCCCGTTCATGTTTTTTTTTCCTGTCCAGCGAATTTCCTAATTATCCAGTGTATTGCTGTTTTACAGAAAAGCCCCTAGTCTTCATGCATATAATAACTCCACAACCATGCATCGGATTAAAATGTTTTAAATATGTAAAATGCTTAGTTTTTCATCTAGTTTCATAATATGCCACTTTCATCCATGTTTAAAATGTTTAAAATGTTGTTTGTTTAAATTTGCTAAATGTCATGCTTAAATGATTTAATTCATAACTAAATAACCGTAGCTCGGATTTAAATGTTCTTTATATGAATTTGGTGTGGAAAAATGCCTAGATTAACATGGTCCACTTTATTTTCCTGTTTAACAACTTTAAAATATGTTTTAGGGCAGAACAGTAGCAAATTCATAATATGCATATGAGGATTTTCTGGAATTGTTCTTTGTTGTTCCGGCCTCATTTAAACTTGCCTAAATATTTAGTTTACTTTTGTTACACCCCTTGACATGTTTAACAACATTTAACATTGTTGTGTACCTAAACGAGAGCGAATTAAATAACTTGGATGTGGTGTTTCGTCAATATGCAACTCGTTGCATATTGAGCTCCACTTAACTTGTAGTATTGTTTGTTGCACTTTGCCATGCCATGCCTCTTTAAACCGGACATGCATCATACTTGATTGTACATCATGCCATATTTATGCTTGTGTGTTTACCATGTTGTTTGTTTCTTTCTGGTGCTGCTTCTTAGTTTCGGTAATGTTGCGATTGTGAGGATTCGTTCGACTACGCCCGTTTGTCTTCTTCATGGACTCGTTCTTCTTCCTTGCGGGATTTCAGGCAAGATGACCGCTACCTTGGATCTCACTACTATCATTGCTATGCTAGTTGCCTCGTTCTTTCGCTATGCTGCGCTACCTATTACCTGTTTGTCCAGCCATCCCAAATTGCCATGAACCTCTAACCTTTGACACCTTTCCTATGCAAACCGTTGTTTGGCTATGTTACCGCTTTTGCTCAGCCCCTCTTATAGCGTTGCTAGCTGCAGGTGAAGTTGAAGATTTCTCCATGGTGGACAGGATTTTGGTTGGGATATCACAATATCTCTTATATTATTAATGCATCTATATACTTGGTAAAGGGTGGAAGGCTCGGCCTTATGCAGTGTTTTGTTCCACTCTTGCCGCCCTAGTTTCCGTCATACCGGTGTTATGTTCCCGGATTTTGCGTTCCTAACGCGGTCGGGTGATTTATGGGACCCCCGACGGTTCGCTTTGAATAAAACTTGTCCAAAAAGGCCCAACCTTGGTTTTACCATTTGCCTCACCACCACCTATCTTTTCCTTGGGAGTCGCTCTCTCGAGGGTCATCTTTATTTTAGCCCCGGGCGGTGCTTGTCTAAGTGTTGGTCCGAACCGAGCAACTTCTTGGGGCCACCTCTTAACAACTCGAGGGCTGGTTTTACTCGTAGCTTGACTTATCCGGTGTTGCCCTGAGAATGAGATATGTGCAGCTCCTATCGGGATTGTCGGCGCATCGGGCGGCTTTGCTGGTCTTGTTTTACCATTGTCGAAATGTCTTGATGTACCGGGATTCCAAGACTGATCGGGTCTTCCTGGGTGAAGGTCTATTCCTTCGATGATCGCGAGAGCTTGTCATGGGCTAAGTTGGGACACCCCTACAGGGTATAAACTTTCGAGAGCCGTGCCCGCGGTTATGTGGCAGATGGGAATTTGTTAATGTCCGGTTGTAGACAACTTGACACTTGATCCGAATTAAAACGCATCAACCGCGTGTGTAGCCGTGATGGTCTCTTCTCGGCGGAGTCCGGGAAGTGAACACGGTTTCTGTGTTATGCTTGACGCAAGTAGGTGTTCAGGATCACCTCTTGATCATTGCTAGCTTCACGACCGTTCCGCTTGTTCTCTTCTCGCTCTTATTCGCGTATGTTAGCCACCATATTATGCCTAGTCGCTGCTGCAACCTCACCACTTTACCCTTCCTTTCCCATTAAGCTTTGCTAGTCTTGATACCCATGGTAATGGGATTGCTTTGTCCTCGTGGCTCACGGATACTTCAAAACCAGTTTGCGGTGCCTATGTTACCGAAAGCGGTGACGCAACCAAGCTCAAGGAGGAGCTCGATGAAGGTCTTGCCCTTTGTGTTGTTTCGTTCTAGTTGATCGAGAGTGGAGCCCAGTTAGGGTCGATCGGGGACCTTTGTCGCATTTGGGGTTCTTCTTTTATTTTGGTTCCGTAGTCGGACCTTGATTGTATCTGGATGATGTAATGCTTTATTCATGTAATTGTGTGAAGTGGCGATTGTAAGCCAACTACGTATCTCTTTCCCTTATGTATTACATGGGTTGTGTGAAGATTACCTCACTTGCGACATTGCTTTCAATGCGGTTATGCCTCTAAGTCGTGCTTCGACACGTGGGAGATATAGCCGCATCGAGGCGCTATGTTGGTAATCGAGCCTTCCCGACTTTAGGAGCCCCACCGCTTGATCGCTTTTAGTGGCGAGTTGTGTCTAGAAAAATGTTTTGAGTCATTTAGGATTATATATATCGGAGAGTTAGGAATTCTTTTTACTCCTCAGTCCCTTCATCGCTCTGGTGAGGTCTCCTGACGTAGAGTTTTGACTTTCCTCTCCTCCAATTTCACTAAATTTTTTTTAGGATCACGCGGGTATCTTAGAATCGTTCCGATGGTTTTATGATGACAACATTGTTTTGGTGCCTCCCGTCAGCAGGGGTTTTTTTAGTGGAGGTGTCCCGGGGAGTTGAGCTCTGAGGTGTTGTCGTCATAAATTTATCGTTGCAGTTCTGGAATACCTGAGTTTAGTACGCCGACATCGAAAATCTCTTTTATGCGCTTGTTGGTGAGATAACCCGCTAACCCAATCTTCGAGGTGAGTACGGAGTATTGCCATGACTCGTATAATGGATGCTTTTCAAGGTTGAGGTACACGATTTCCGAAGGTTTCTTGGTTATGTGTTGACGGATGGATACAGCTGGATGTAGGGATTGTTAGTTTGAGTGAGATATATTGCTTCCCCTGTATCCCCAACACCAGATTGCATAACCAGAAAGTTTCAGGAGTTTTATAGGTGGGAATTCAAGTAGCTCCTAGAATATCTTTTCGACAGATGCATGATATGGGATTGGGTAAATCTCTATCATATGTATTTGTTCCGGCTTATTCTGCAAGCCAAATCCTTTGTTTTGTTTTATTTGTGGTATTCAAGTTGCTTCGATGTCAAATGTTGAATCCATACCTTTTTCCTAAACGGTGTTCTCATATTGCTATGTGAATACTAATCCTTTTGATCATTGATTTTGTCATGTCAACTCCTTTCCAACCGGTGTGCTTCTCTTCAAGTGGTTCCCATCATTTTTTTTCCATCCGCAAGATCATTTCTAAGTTTTCTCAATGGTGTTTATTTCATCCGTCCCAAGTTGCCTTTGTTTTCCCGCCCTCCCACCCTTTTTCTTCAAGGACACAGATTTCTTAATCAAGTATCCATTTATTCATGTGAAGTCTCTTCATTATTTTCTTTCGATGTTCTTATCCGGTGATTTCCCAGGAAGATGCTCAACAGTTTCAAGTTCATCATCCTTCATTGTTATTTCTTCTCTGGTGGATTCAAGTCAAGTTTTGTTGATCATACCTTTTTCCTCATTTAAATGTCTTCTCATACCGGTGCACCTCATTATCATTCTTCTTCTCGCTATTTGTTATTCCGGAGTGCTCAAGATATCTCGAAGATTCGTGTTTCCACTCTGCATTCGTTCAAGCTCTTTCGAGATTGGTATCTCATTCAAGTCATTTAATTCAACAGGTGCAACATCTCTTTTAAACCTTTTCAACGGTGTTCTTTTGAGTGGGACCTAACCCACAGGTCTTTTCCCAGGATCTTACCTGACTCTTCTATTTATCCCGAAGCTATATCCTAAATTCTTCTCCAAGTTTGACGTAAGAATGAGTTATCATCAGTCAAATGCTTTTCTCCAAGATCTTTCAAATTCTTTTAATCTTTGGCTCAACCTTTTCCTCTTTAAATTCTCCCAGAGTATCTCATACAATTCATGGTGGTTCTCATCATCATTCTCAACATGTGAAGACCGAAGAAGGATTTCTCTTGAATCTTGGTCCATTCTCTTCAAGATTCATGGTTCTAGCCTGATGCCATCCTCTCATAATTGTTTTCGATTGTGAGAATTCTTTTCTTACTATCCGGAGTATTTCATGAGTTGTTTCCATTTCTTTCCTCCGAAGGCCATCATGTCATAATTCTTCATTCTCAGCGTGTAGCTATCGTTCTCCAAATCTTGCCGGTGCATCATTCAAATATCCTCTAATCAGTTCATGATCTCTTCGTTCTCAGGTATCTAAATCCCCTCAAGTATCTTCATTCGTTTTCCAATTCTTCCCGGTGAATTGTGCCTTTGCTATGTTCATTTTCAATTTTTTACGGTGGTCCGTTCAAGATTCCTCTCCCTTTATTACCATATCAATTCATTCGTTGTTTCGAAATCCCACCGGTGATTCCATCAAGACCTTCCCAAGTTGAGCAATATCTCTCTTCAATCCTTTCTACGAGAATAAGTAGTATGCCAAATCCGTTGCTTGTCATCAATTTAAATTGGTGAAGGATATGCATTACGTAATTCTTATCCTTGTTTCATCCAAGTGTTTAATTCTTTTCTTCCGAAGATTGTTCATGATGAAGTAATTCTCGGTTCTAAGATGTTCATCTTTCTTTTCAGAGTTCCAAGCTCTCTCAATTATTTCATCGCGAAGCTCCATCTAAATCATTGCAAGGGTACATCTTGTGTTTTCAACTTCTCCTTCTTTCCACCATCCAGTTTCTTCATGGTGGTTCCTCAAGGATTCTTTTCATTCTTCAGTTGTTCTTCAAGATTTCTCTCGAAGTTATGACCCGCCAAGCTATACTCAAAATTAAACATGGTGCTCAACACATGTTTTGTTTTGAGGCGTTCAAGTATTCTTCTTCTTGCATTTCAAAGTGCAATTCCTTCTATCTTATCTTTTGAGATGGTGTTATGTCACTCTTGACAATTTCCTTCATGTTTCATGATTCATATTGTTGTCAAGAATGAGGTATTTCAAATCCATCAGTCTCTTCATTGGAGTTATCTTGGGTTATATTTCACCTAAAGCTTTCCCTAAGGATTGTTGCTATTTATGGTGCTTATAAATGACCCAAGTTCTTCATTTGTCCTCCCGGTGAAATAAGTTTCTCGTCTCCTTGTTGATATCAATCCAATCATTTTTTTCCGTTGGTGGCATAAGTTCACCTCATGATTTTGAGATGTTTTCATAAGCCCGCCACAAGCTTATTCTTTTCGTTGTTGGTTTTCCAACAACTCCGTTCTAACCTTCTTGGAAGGGTGCTTTCCAAGCTCATTTGTGGTAGAAGTTGTCCTTTTCTTCTCCGTTCTTTTCTTTCCAATGATCTATCTTCTATTCTTTCTTCTGGAGGCATGGTGATGTTACTCTCTTCACACATCATCTCGAATTGTGAGGATCGTGTTCTTTTCATGCTTATCCAATTAACCGGAGTGTTGTGTTCTAATTAAAGTTCTTTCATCTCATCAAGTTTTGCCTCCCTTCCCAACCGGAGTGCGGTTTGTAATGTTTCTTACCCCTTGTGCCATTCTTTCAGTTCCGGAGGCAGTGTGTTGTTGATTTCATCAAGTATCATCTCATCTTGTCAAGTTCTTGTTCAATTCGTTCCATTTACAGTCGGAGTGCTGCCCAAATTATTTCAATCTTCTGCCTCTCCCATCTTGTTTTAACCGGAGTGGTTTCAAACTCTATCTTGTCCATTAAACTCTTGATTCGTGTTTTTGCAACCGTCAAGTCCTCGTAATACTCCTTGTTCCTCTTTTCTAACGGAGTGTTTTCAACTTTGCTCATCTTCATTGTTTTCTTTCTTTCATTTTGCTCAACATCTCAAGGTTCATGGTTCCACTCATTGGTCGAAGAAGCAACTTAGTTTTACCTCTTCTCTTCCTCTTCCGTTTTCCCTTCGGTGCCATCCTAGATCTCGGGACGAGATCCTCTCGTAGTGGTGGAGTGTTGTAACGCCCCGGATACAACTTTCCATATTCGTAACTCCAACTCCTGCCTTTTCCGGAGATGCGATATATTATTTTCTCCGTGGTTGGGTTTTTGTGTTTCGTTTTGCATTTTGTTCATGTCATGCATTTCATCATCGCATCATTCACATTGCATCTGCATCGTTTTCATAAAATCCGTATCCGTTCGTAGTTGCCGCGTTCCCCCTTTGCTTTCGTTGACCGATCCGAGTCCAACCGGGTTTTTGATTCTCTATTGTCTGACCGTTTGACCCTCTCTACTCTTTTCTCAGACCCCTCGCGCGCGTCCGAAACTTCCCTTGACCCAAACCGGACTGTCGCTACCGTTGTGTCCGGATCATCCCCTAACGTCTACAAAACATCTCCGTTTTGCTAATTGGACTCCCTAGCTATTTAATCCGCGATCATCCGATTGCGATCGTAGGGTCGAGATAGCCCCTAACCTAATCTGTGATGCATATATATAGTCCACCCCAGTCTAATTTCAGACCAATCCCTAATTTCTAGGGATCCTCCTAGCCGCCGCCACTTCTCTTGTTCTCAGCGCCACCCCAACCGGCAGCCTCCACCTTGCCTCGATCCACCCTTCTGCGTCCTCTCCATCTCGCTCAGGAGCTCCTCGAGCCCTCGTTCCAGCGCGCAGGCGCCCCAGCGCCACCATGGAGCCGCGAGTCCTGCCGGACCTTCCTCCCTGCCCGAGGCGGCTGCCTCCCCGTCGTCCTCCTCGAGCAGGAGCTCACGCCCGAGCACCCGCTGCCTACCCTCATCCCCGACGGCGACAAGCCCGAATCCGGTCGTCTGCTGCCATCTCCGTGCCGTCCCCATCCCCGGCGTCGTTCACACCCAAGCCAGTCGCCATGGCCGCCCGAAGCTTCCCGTCTCCGCGCCGCTGGAGCTCCATCCCCGCTCCACCCGGCGACCTGCGCGTCTCCGACGCCTACTCGCCGGATCCTCCCCGAGCGCCGCTCTCTAGAGTCCCTCGCTCCCTGCATCGCAGCTGCCCCGCCGTTGACTTTGGACGCCGCCGCCATGGTCCTCTGCTCGTGCGAGCGCGAGACGAGGACGACGTCCAGGCCGCCCCCTCGCCCTGGTGGGCCTCGCTCAGCTCCAGGTCCAGCCAAAGCCGGCCTCCTCTGCCTCCCCGACCGGGCCGAAGCCCATGGGTGAGCAGCCCAGATCCAGTGCCCCCTGGCCCAGTCCCAGCAGTTCTGGCCCGTTCATGTTTTTTTCCTGTCCAGCGAATTTCCTAATTATCCAGTGTATTGCTGTTTTACAGAAAAGCCCCTAGTCTTCATGCATATAATAACTCCACAACCATGCATCGGATTAAAATATTTTAAATATGTAAAATGCTTAGTTTTTCATCTAGTTTCATAATATGCCACTTTCATCCATGTTTAAAATGTTTAAAATGTTGTTTGTTTAAATTTGCTAAATGTCATGCTTAAATGATTTAATTCATAACTAAATAACCGTAGCTCGGATTTAAATGTTCTTTATATGTATTTGGGGTGAAAAAATGCCTAGATTAACAAGTTCTTTATATGTTTTGGGGTGAAACAGTAGCAAATTCATAATATGCATATGAGGATTTTCCGGAATTGTTGTTTGTTGTTCCGGCCTCATTTAAACTTGCCTAAATATTTAGTTTACTTTTGTTACACCCCTTGACATGTTTAACAACATTTAAAATTGTTGTGTACCTAAACGAGAGCGAATTAAATAACTTGGATGTGGTGTTTCGTCAATAAGCAATTCGTTGCATATTGAGCTCCACCTAACTTGTAGTATTGTTTGTTGCACTTTGCCATGCCATGCCTCTTTAAACCGGACATGCATCATACTTGATTGTACATCATGCCATATTTATGCTTGCGTGTTTACCATGTTGTTTGTTTCTTTCCGGTGCTGCTTCTTAGTTCCGGTAATGTTGCGATTGTGAGGATTCGTTCGACTACGCCCGTTTGTCTTCTTCATGGACTCGTTCTTCTTCCTTGTGGGATTTCAGGCAAGATGACCGCTACCTTGGATCTCACTACTATCATTGCTATGCTAGTTGCCTCGTTCTTTCGCTATGCTGCGCTACCTATTACATGTTTGTCCAGCCATCCCAAATTGCCATGAACCTCTAACCTTTGACACCTTTCCTATGCAAACCGTTGTTTGGCTATGTTACCGCTTTTGCTCAGCCCCTCTTATAGCGTTGCTAGCTGCAGGTGAAGTTGAAGATTTCTCCATGGTGGACAGGATTTTGGTTGGGATATCACAATATCTCTTATATTATTAATGCATCTATATACTTGGTAAAGGGTGGAAGGCTCGGCCTTATGCAGTGTTTTGTTCCACTCTTGCCGCCCTAGTTTCCGTCATACCGGTGTTATGTTCCCGGATTTTGCGTTCCTAACGCGGTCGGGTGATTTATGGGACCCCCGACGGTTCGCTTTGAATAAAACTTGTCCAAAGAAGGCCCAACCTTGGTTTTACCATTTGCCTCACCACCACCTATCTTTTCCTTGGGAGTCGCTCTCTCGAGGTCATCTTTATTTTAGCCCCGGGCGGTGCTTGTCTAAGTGTTGGTCCGAACCGAGCAACTTCTTGGGCCACCTCTTGGCAACTCGAGGGCTGGTTTTACTCGTAGCTTGACTTATCCGGTGTTGCCCTGAGAACGAGATATGTGCAGCTCCTATCGGGATTGTCGGCGCATCGGGCGGCTTTGCTGGTCTTGCTTTACCATTGTCAAAATGTCTTGAGGTACCGGGATTCCGAGACTGATCGGGTCTTCCTGGGTGAAGGTCTATTCCTTCGATGATCGCGAGAGCTTGTCATGGGCTAAGTTGGGACACCCCTGTAGGGTATAAACTTTCGAGAGCCGTGCCCGCGGTTATGTGGCAGATGGGAATTTGTTAATGACCGGTTGTAGACAACTTGACACTTGATCCGAATTAAAACGCATCAATCGCGTGCATAGCCGTGATGGTCTCTTCTCGGCGGAGTCCGGGAAGTGAACACGGTTTCTGTGTTATGCTTGACGTAAGTAGGTGTTCAAGATCACCTCTTGATCATTGCTAGCTTCACGACCATTCCGCTTGTTCTCTTCTCGCTCTTATTCGCGTATGTTAGCCACCATATTATGCCTAGTCGCTGTTGCAACCTCACCACTTTACCCTTCCTTTCCCATTAAGCTTTGCTAGTCTTGATACCCATGGTAATGGGATTGCTGAGTCCTCGTGGCTCACCAGATACTTCCAAAACCAGTTTGCAGGTTCCTATGTTACCGGCGGTGGCGCAACCATGCTCAAGGAGGAGCTCGATGAAGGTCTTGCCCTTTGTGTTGTTTCGTTCTAGTTGATCGAAGAGGAGCCCAGTTGGGGTCGATCGGGGACCTTTGTCGCATTTGGGGTTCTTCTTTTATTTTGGTTCCGTAGTCGGACCTTGATTGTATCT